>JASPKZ010008050.1:145000-745000 GCA_030220185.1 Diploptera punctata | reverse complement strand
GACATTTTTTGAAACTCACAAATATTTCTATGAACATAATTCAGCAGATGGTTCGTTATTAGATAAATACACAATTTTAGGAGTAAGGTCCGTTCTAACGAAGGCTCCAATACCGCCCCCGCGACTGTAAACACGATCATGTCTAAGAAAAGTATAACCATCCATGTCAATTAAAGAAGAGGTATTAGTCGTTCAAAATATCTATGCAGGCGGGAGAATTGCGAAGTTCTCTTTGTTGCTACACGTGACGTCATCTAAGGCAGTGTTCACTGTCAGCGTTCCACGTCCCCATTCCCCTCTGCACTCATAGATAGCAGTGTCGCGTGTTCTATTCCTGCATAAACACGACTACAGTGCCCTCCGTCAACAACTGCGCTTACTTCTTAAACGGGTAATAACGTTGGGATTTAGCCACGTTTCAGATATGAGAAGAGCATGGATATTCAAAGAGAAGAAAATTGTTCTGATTTCATCTATATGTGCAGTAATACTTTGAGCATTGAAATGGACTACCTGCAAAGAGGTAGGGTATGGGGATAAAGCTGTTTCTAAAACTCCCTTGAAGTAGTGGGGGCGAGAAGGGGTGTGGGAAGGTTATTGTCCTGTAGCTTGTCAGAGACTGTCAAAAGAAAATCATTACTTAAACGAAAAATGGTCGTAAAATATTTCAACAAAATTACAAACTATACTTGGTATTACGTCACTAACAAATCTTAATTTTATATACTATTAATAACATGTTAAAAGCGATAACTTTCGGTTATTCACTGGCCGTGTTCGCACATATCATATATTGACGCTCGGGAAATAATACGTTTGTTGTCTCCGTCTTTAACATGGATTGCACCGTCAATTGTCCACACATTTGTTACACCGTATTTGGAGATGCATTCTTTTAATAGTTTATACCTCATTTGAGTTAAGTCTTCCCTAATTGTTTTACCGCTCCCTTTCAGCTGTTTTTTGTTCTGGAAAACCTCTCTCGTTTTCCTATAGCTTACGAATTTGACGATAACCGGTCGCGGCCGGTCCGCCTTTCTCCCCACACGATGGCTCCTATCAATATCACTTGTTTCTAATTTAATACCTATTTTAGACGCCACATCGATAGCTATTTTGTCTGTATCCTCAGCGTCCATCTCAGGGATGTCAATGATACGTAAACATTGGCGGCGTTGGTACTGTTCAAAATCAATTTTTTCGCACAACAGTTGTTCCAGTTTTATTATTTTTGCGTCTCTTTCCTGTAACGACAGCTCCAACTGTCTAATGACCTCAGTGTTCCGATCTATGGTTGTTTACAACTCGCTTACTATCGCCTAATTTCGTGGGTATGATCCGAAGATACTTTTAATTAGGCACCTTATTAAGAGCATATCAGGTATTTTGGAATGGAAAATGAGAAGATACTTATTTACATTGTGGCATGTAATAGGGTAGTTGTTTAAGGCAGTATGATACATGCCGGAAATTCGCGGATTCCATTTTCTATAGAGTCAGGATTCTTCAACAGGTCTAATCTAAATGGCAGCATGATGATCCTGGGATCAACTCAGTCTATAATGGAAATTAGTATTAGTCTACTTTCTGGGACAAAGGCGGTCGTCACTCTGGGCTGACATCTCGAATGACACTTTGTGCCAGGAACCTTAACCTTCAATTACAACAAGGTCCTCCAAACGTCTGTAGTCGAACAACCTCATACTAGTATATTGTATTGTGCAGTGATGAGCCATAGTGATGTTATCCAATTACTCTTAGTATATAGTTAAATTCGATGCAACAATACATAACAAAGTAGAAATTATTGTGAAAATAAATATTTTAAAGCAAATTATTGTGACAAATATTTTAAAGCTCGCTATTATCGTCGAGTATTGTCCACGATTTCTTATTATCTTGAATATATATACTTGTTATAAATTCGTGGAGAGAGATTGCTTGAACACCAATAACTTCAAAAATTAACCTATTGAGTAAGTCTCAATGTCCGTACAAGGCGGTTAGACGAATACACTTATTCACTTGCACATAGTTTAACATTAACTATTCAACTATAGGCCTTTTCCAATTACCTACCCAATTTATAGCAGGAGCAAGTAAGTAACTTGCTGTACTAAAACATCAACTTTTAACTATCTTATCTTGCTGTAACTTCAAAGGAGGTAAATAATAACAAAATCATGCTAGCAGCTAAGCAGGTCTTCAACTCCCCCGTCTTGAAAAGGACATGCTCGTATCTAGAACAGGTCTGTAACTCTTCTAATCCTGAAAATGACCAGCTCATATCTAGAGCAGGCGTAACTTCAATCTTGAAAAAGACCTACTCGTATCTAGATCAGGTCTGTACCTCAACTTGACTCGTATAAATACCGAGCCTTTTATAAATTGCTATATATACCAGAAATAACATTAGTGGCATAATAAGTGTGAATATATAATTGTAATAACATGCACATGATTTAAACACCAATATACATAAAACATAGGAACACAAATAGTAAGCAAAATTAAATTGGCATTAAATTGTCATATTATTAAATACGACATCTGGAATCGAATTCTTAACACATGAAATGCCGAGGCTGAAAATGTGAAAAAAAAAAACACACACACACACTCTGCCAGAATATGAAATAACCCATATATTGAATCGTGAGATTTAACATATTGATTGGGCATCAACAGAAGAAAACAATTTACAAATTCTATCTAAAGTTGAATTTACAATGCCTGAGTTTGCTTTTAAGTCTGCCACCCTTAAATTATTATCACTTCCAAAATGAAACTGAATAACTGGATCCATCGACCAAACATGGGAGTAGTATTGTCTTCTTTTACTATCACCACATCATCTATTGAAAAAAAAAAAAGTTTTTCATTAGAATCATTTTCTTCTAGCTTGCATATTATTAAGATGTTTTGAAGACCAACGCTTCCAAAAGCATCTAAATAATTTTTCGCCTTCTGGAGAGTAGTATCTATACTTCAAAATCTTTCAATATATTTGTTGAGTGTTTGAGAGACATTTAAGATACATCGAGCAACATTAGCTTGAATACTTTCATTGTACAAATTCCCAGTAATAATCCATCCTAAGGAAGGAATACTATGGAAGGAACTTTAGCGTTAGCAATAGAGAGGGTAACTCCATGAGTATCATCCCACGCGACATCCGCACCAATCAATATATCTATAGACGCAAGAGTATCAAATCAATCATCAGACAACTTCACATCTGAATGAAAGAGATCTATCCACCTCAATTTCGATCGAAAATAATTTAGATGTATTGTTATCAATTGCCATACAGGTAATTTTTTTTACATATTTATTGCCAACATTATTCAACGTAATTTCAGCTAGCTTTAAAACTTTTGAAGTTTGGTTATTCACAGTTTCTATACTAATTGTAGTATTTTTTTAGCCTTAAAATCCTTAGCTAGCCTAGTAATAATAAAATAAACAGTCCAGCCTTGATCTAATATTCCAGGTAATGAATATACTTGTTGTCACCATTGGACTCTAATACTTTAACTGAAGCAATTATAGTTTGTTTAGCCAAACCAACAGTATTACTGAACAATGCTTGTGAATTTCCATTAACTTGATCAATGACTTGATTATTAATATTTTTTGCTTATCTTGATGATTACTATCTTCAGATAAATACTGATCATTGTGCAATAATGTGAAATGTATCTTATGATATTTCCTACAAGCTTTCTTACTCTGCAGAATCTACTATAATGACCCTTAGTTAAACAATTAGTACTAATCCTGTTTTGTTGAACTATATTAAACTACAACTGCTGATCAATAACCTTAAACTTATCACACATGAATAAAACCTTTTGCATTTTAAAAATTATTTTCTGTTTTTTATCTGATAGGTGATTCTAAACGGATTTTTTG
This sequence comes from Diploptera punctata, assembly GCA_030220185.1. Taxonomy (NCBI): domain Eukaryota; kingdom Metazoa; phylum Arthropoda; class Insecta; order Blattodea; family Blaberidae; genus Diploptera; species Diploptera punctata. The sequence continues at coordinate 741,085 of JASPKZ010008050.1, read as the reverse complement.
TGCTGAATTCATGAATAACTAGACATCAAATTATAGCTTTGCAAAAGTAATAAAAATTACTTTCAACAAGAATTTCATTTGAAAAACTAGGCCAGAATTTATTTGCCACTAATTAATCACTACTTAAAAATAATAATAATAATAATAATAATAATAATAATAATAATAATAATAAATAATAATAAATAAGTATAACATTCCAGGCATATTTCACTATTCGACTCATAGCATTCGCGAACTGTCTGTCCATCACCAGTTTTCGAATTTGTGGGCCAATGAATACAATAGCTTTAATTTATTCACAGGATAATGAAGGAAATTAGCACAAAGGTATTTAAAGCACTCGCTGTCTTTATCTAAGAGATTTCACAAATTGTTCCATTGAACCTAATTTTACATGGAGAGGTGGCAACAATACTTTTGAGGGATCAATAAGAGGTTCACGTCTTATATTTTTTCGCCCAGTATTAAATTAGTCCAACGTGGCCACTGTTCCCTTTCCCAGTGTTCTGACCTAGCTCTGCTATCCCATTCACATACGAAACAAGGGTATTTTGTGCAAGCAGCTTGCTGACCAACTAATAGTCCAATAATCATGGAATCTCCACAAACTAGCATTGATGGTTTTCGTACTGCAGTTTTTGTAACAAAAACTTTACATTTTCACATGTATCCTTTAAAACAAAAGAATGGGCCACAGGAATGGAAGGATGAATGTTTCCATTATGAAGCAAAGCATCTTTAAGACTTTTTTTTTGAGAAGAACCTGTGAAGAACCTTCACTCTTTGGAATTATAGTTTATGTTATAAAATTTTAAGACAGCAGGGATGTCTTGGCAATACGCTAAATTTTCTTCTTCAGCAAAAAAAAAAAAAAGGACATATTCCTTCTCACGATGCCTGTAACATAAAAAGTATGTACTCTGAGTCAACACTTTCTTTTCGTTTAACCTAGAGCCTAACAGTTCTGCTGATTTTTTTAGGCAAATTTAAATCCCTCACTAAATCATTCCATCCATCCATAGTAATTCTGCCCGAGGGCAGGTCCTTCACTGCAATAATAGTATTTTCATGCTATGCTTTGCAGCTTTACTAGGGAATTGTAGGTGCGGTAGCTTCCCATTGCTTTCCCACACCGGTGAAGGATGATGATGATGATGATGATGATGATAATGATAAGAATGATAATGATGGCCATATGATTTCAGGGACCGTTTGGGCCTTAAAGTTGTCCTGACATTTGTCTTACAGGTGAGGAAAACCCCGATAAAAACCTCACCCAGAAAAACTGCCCCGACCGGGGATCGAACCGTGCCCGCTGCGTGACAAGGCAGCACGCTACCTCGAGACCACAGCGATGGACACTAAATCATTATGCTCACTTTGATTAAAACATCTATCATGATCAGAATTATATGGTTCAGGGTCCACAGGAGTTTCAGTTTCAGTGCTACTGGATGCTGATGACAGTATATCTGATTCACGGTGTAAGGGAACCGGAATATCATGACCATGAGTTACAGGCTGAATGACAGAGAGAATGTTAGGATATACAATATCTTTCTTGTTTTTATCATTATATCCTGCTACCTTAACTGTGCAAAAGTAACAATCGTCTCCATGATTTGTAGGTTCCCTCCAAACCATAGGGATACCAAATGGCAAAGACTTATTTTTTCCATTTTTCCAACTCCTAAAATTCTGCAACACATCTACGACACACTTTGTGAGGGCATCACGATTTATCCTGGTCTCCTATCTTAATACCAAAATATTGAAAGTAAGTTTTCTTTACAAAATCAGTTATATTCTTTGTTTTACTAACGTATATGACCCACATATAAATATAGCAAAACAGACTTGGGTCATTTACACAACCACAAATTTTTGTCCGGACCTAGGGCGGATATAGTTAGTAGATTTTAATAAATATAAACATAATTAAAAATATAAACATAATAATAGTTATATTATTTCACATTTTATGTAATAAAGTTGCAATTATAAACTGCTGGGCCTTTCTAACAAACGATAAGCACACTGTAACATTACTATAGTACGTACATTAAGAAAAATATTCAAAACATTCAATTTAGAATTGTAAACAATTCTGAAGTGGTACGCGAAAACGGATTTCATTTTTGCAATCAGTGTGAAATTGTGATTCAGAAATGCTCATTTATTAAAAAACAAAACAAAATCCATGCAGAACAGTGTAATTTATGTTGTTTAGTACAACTTGCATGAATTATTTAAATTAACATGATAGATTTAGATTGTAAGGATATATTAGCTGATACCCGGCCTACACTGCTACACGTAAATAAATTATGCGTTTTTATGTTTTAGTTGAATAAGTAAAAATAAAAAATATGTAAATTTGTAACGTAATTATTTTTAGATACCCCGTGCTGATTAACCGGCGTTGCCCGGAAATTTACTCATACTTAACGCGATATTCTTGGCATCAGTGAGCTGAAAGCAGAAATGGTTATTGTGAGTTATCTGTAAACATAGATATATGCTATCGCGGACATTTTCTTAGATTTTTTTTAGACATCGAATTCTGTGTAAATTAATTTGGTGTATTTGTTATGGTTTAGGCAGCGTAAGTCTTTTAAAGTACAAAAAGCGATTTTTTTAGTGCTCCGAAGTACTTTTTCCTTTAGCCCCGGCCCTATAGTACATATGGTAAATACATTAATTGTCCCAGAAAAAAAATATCTAAATGATGGTAAAAACCCCATTCAAATCGGTCAAGTAGTTTTTAGTCCATAAAGGACAGACCGACACACTCACATACACTCATTTTTTATATATAATCATTGAAGATTTTGTACGAGCAGGAACAGCTTTCTCTTCATTAGTTATTATGTCAAGAATTTAATATCTTCATTCCAAGATGTCCACCGCGTGGTCTCGAGGTAGCGTACTGCCTTGTCACGAAGCGGGCGTGGGTTCGATTCCCGGTCGGGACAAGCTTCCTAGGTGAGTATTTTTCGGTGTTTTTCCCTCACCTGTAAGACAAATGTCAGGAAGCTTTGAGGCCCAAACGTTTCCCGAACATCATCTGGCCATTATCATCATCATTAGCATCTTCATCTTCCGATGTGAAAAGCAACGGGAAGCTACCACATCTATAATTCCCCAGTAAAGCTGTAAAGCATAGCATGAAAATGCTATGATTGCAAAGAAGGACCTTGCCCTGGGGCAGAAAACTTCAAATATTCTTCTAGTAATTTTATTATAATAATATAATTCCATGGCGCGACAGGCCTAGAAGGCCCTTAGCCTACAAGTCGGTTGCTGGGCTCACATCCACATGTGTCAATCTCAGAGGTAGATGATCATCTAACCAGTGTAGGGGTGACATTTGGTCAGCATGTCGAGTCCCCCAGCCGTATAGCTGCTTTTCTCAACCTGGAACCGCTACTTATTGTAGCTACCCAAATGCCTCACGATGCTGGGAGGGCACCGGTCCCATACTGGCCGAAATACCATGAGAAAATTTATTTCCCCATGGAGACTCGAACCAGCGCAAGTCCCGTAGCATTATAGCCGCCAATTTTTCCCCTCAGTATCTGACATTTTACTGGACAAATTTGAACTTTAGGAAAGGAAAAAGGGAGCACTGACTTATCGATAATATAGATCCGTAGAACAGTAGCCCTGACTATAAATAGTTGCAGTGATTAACTAGCATGAAATTTCTTGAAAAAGTGTAAACGACGATACTACATGAAAGACAAGAAATACAATAATTAATACGTAATCCTGGCAAGAACATTAACCGATATGTGGGTAGACATATGATACATTAAATAATAAATAAAACCACAGATTATCTTGAACGAGCTTGTAAACTCTAAATTCCGGAAAAACAGATAAGGTATCATGTAAACATAAGGATTCCGAAATAAATATCCGGGCAATATGGAATCGAGAGAAAGAAGAATCCCCAAAAAAATAGAACGATCCTGAGATAGAAGGATTCCGAACAACCAGAAAATTTATGTTGCGTTCCACATGTGAGGGCCCTGGACAAATAAATATACCAGACGAGCCCACGATCGTTATGTTGGGGGCAGACACTTGAGGGTAGCGGAAAATTAAATGTACGGCCGTTGACAGTATAGCGTTCGACGTTGGGCTGAAGGAAACTGAATCTTAAACAAGATAAGACAAAATTCGCGAGGGACGCTAATAGAGGCCAGGTAGCAAAAGTCCAAACCTGCTATATTTCCCGTGAATCCCTTAAAATACACCGAGAAGCAATTAGGATTAAAAGAAATAAGAACATAATTCTTTAATTCCCTCGATATATTAATAAGGATGATAGTAGAATTATTTACATTGTGGTTGTAAATGGCCTTGATAGAGGTAGCAAGTGCGTATAGAAAATTTAAATCTAAATTAATTATACCAATATATTGGATTTAGAAATAATTGCAATTTAGTTTCCATAAATAACTTGCAATTTCGAGAAATTTACATCTTGGATCACATTTACAGCAATATTTATTAGTGTACTATCCGACACAGCTGAACATTCACCTGCTTCGTTTGTAGATGATTTACGAACTAATGCCGTGTCATCCCGAGTACACTCGCTTCACTTTAATCTCTGACGTAGAAGAGACTGCAGCTGTTACACTAAGTAAGCTGGATAAGTGCTTCAGTTGCTATTTGTTTCTGACTATACATGGTTAGTATCTACGACCGTGCGACGCAGCAAAAAGTGGTGCTATGACTGGAGGTGAATGTTCCGCTGTGTCGAATAAAAGTAAAGAATACACTGAACATTAATATTATAAACAGATAGGCCGTGATAAATAACACATGGCAGTTTAGATAAATTACTGACATTACAATCGGGTTATATTTTTTAAAGTTAATATAAAAGTGGCAACATAATTAAAATGTTTAATAGAAAAAAACAGAAAATTTAACTTAAATAAAGGCGACGACGTTCATATTCAATATCATAACAGCGTATTCGAAGAACGTCATAAACAGTGTATCGTGTACATTGTAAAAGTACAGTGATGAGCCATAGTGAGGTGATCCATTTCCTCCTAGTTTATAGTTCAATTCGATGCAACAATATCAAAATTGATGTGATAACTATAATTTTAAAGCTCACTAGTATCGTTGTGTAATGTCCACGAGTTTTGTTTATCTTGAATATACATTTGTTATAAACTCGTGGAGAGATATTGCTTGAACAATTTACTTCGAAAACTAACTTATTGAACAAGTCTTAATGACCGTACGGACGGTTATATGAATGCACATATTCACTTGCACATAGTTTAACATTAACTACTCTACTATAGGCTTTTCCCAATTACCTGCCCAATATATAGCAGGAGCAAGTAAGTAACTTGCTGTACTAAAACCTGAGCTCTTAACTATATTATCTTGCTGTAACTTCAAAGGACCTGCTATTGTCTAAAGCAGGTAAATTATAACAAGGACATGCTAGCAGCTACGCAGCTAAGCAGGTCCTCAACTTCCCCATCTTGAAAAGGACATGCTCCTATCTAGAGCAGTTCTGTAACTACCCTAATCTTGAAAATGACCAGCTCATATATAGAGCAGGAGACAAACAGAAGTTTAACTTACCCAATATATTTTTAAAGTCCTATAGAACAACAGTGAGCATGCGCCAAAGTACGTAGAGCCAGCGATAACCCATCATCTAACCACGTATCGATTATTATCCTTGCCTAGTGGGTTATCGCTGCTCGCCACCTATCGATTATTATTGATATCGAACTAAAGTTTACACAGCTTACGCTAGATGGCAGCACGTCACTGTGAAATTTGAATGACCAATCTTTGCAAAAAATCCCCAAATATTTTGAAGAAATATATTAATAATATTCAAATTACCAAACGTTTATTAAAAATCGGTGTACACTTACTTATCATTTCCTAACGTCTTTCCAACCAGCGATAACACACCAGTGGGTTGTTAGTAGGTTATCGCTGGGAGTAATATTGGATGAAAGAGAAATCATAGACTAAGTAATATACTCTGTGGAGGCTATAGTAGTCAGCATCACAATAATGTCTAAGAGTGTCATAAATGTTAATGTTTTGCGTATTTAAATAAATACTTAAAAATTGTCAAATAATGTTATAAAAATTGTTTGAAAAGTTTAAATTATTAAAAAATGTTAGTAAATACAGTAAAGAGTTATAATTTACAACAATAAACTGAAAAATCGAGGGTAAGTAGAACTGCTGTTGAGCCAGAGCAGGCTTAATTTCAATCTTGAAAAGGACCTGCTCGTATCTAGAGCAGGTTTGTAACTCAACATGACTCGTATAATACCGAGACTTTTATAAATTGCTATATATTATATATATATATATATATATATATATATATATATATACAGACCATTATCAGAAATAACATTGGTGACGTAATAACGGGGAATCAATAATCGCAATACATGTACACGATTTTAAAGAAGAACCACTAATATAATTCAAATCCAATGCCATAACAAACTGAAGAAAATAGGCATAAAAGTGCCATCTATACATTAAATATCATTGGATTTAAATTCCTAGCTTATGAAATGCTCAAGTGGAAAACATGAAAATAAGCATATCTCCGCCCAGAATATGAAATAACCCACATATTAAATCGATAGATTTTACATTGAATTATATGTACATTATCCAAAGAATTAGGCCTATACTACATCTCTTTTTTTTTAGCGACAATCCATTTTCTATATGTTTGTAGGCCTACCTTTTTAAATTCAAACATTCCCAATGAAGATGAAAGTACTTTTTCCACTCGAATGACGAAATATATAGGCCTATTATAAAAAACTAATATTTTTTGTAATGATATATACATAAATGGAAGACCAGATTATGAAAACTAACTATAACTGCTAGAGATTCGACATGCTGACCATATATCTCCCCTATACTCTCTGGATCAACGTCCAAATCTGTGATTAACAGATGTGAGAATGAGGCCACGAGCCAGCTGATACGCCTAGGACCTTGCAGGCCTGTTGAGCCTTGGAGTTAAAAAAAGGAAGGACATTGTTAAGATGGTATTCTAATCACAGCTACCACGGTAAAATTTAAATTCAGGAGACATGTATGAATTTGGCAACTTTCTTCAACACTTGTCTAGACTAGTTCCTATGCCGTTGAAAACTGAAGTATACTATGTACGAGCGTCTTCGACGGTAACGCGCAAAAAAAGTCCCGTTTCGTCAGCGTTAAAAATGTATTTTAGGCGCGTATCCTGAAATTAAAGTATGCAGTTTCGGTTTGCGCTCACTAACTACACTTTTGTCCACATCCTTTGATTCCCCGCAAATTTCAATCCACACTACATTGTGTCGTCTTTTAAAACTCTCCAGCCAACCTGAAGATGCCTTGAAATCGTTATTCCCTAAGGATTTAGCAACAGCTAGAGCTTGACTCTGGAGCATCGGTCCGGAAATTTGGAGATTTTTTGATCGTGCACTTGTAAAACCCTCCTACAATATTTCGTTGATTTCTTTATTTCTTTTTGTAACCATTTCCTTGCATCCATTCATTCATTATTTTTTCTTTGTGTTTTAAAGTCTCATAAACTTGAGTTTTTCCACATTTAAATTTAGTCATTATTTCGGGCATTGAGTTTTTTTATCTTCAATCACTTTCACTTTTTCGTTTAATGACAACAAAACATATGTTTTAGCCACCTTCATTCCTTAAATTCAGAACGCTACGTGTGAAATATCGGTCTCAGAACTTAAATTAATTTAAGATTTTACAGTGCAATGGTTAATTGTAAGACAGGTACAGTATAATAGGTGTGCAGTGAGGCCGAAAGCAAATTACAGGTAGAGGAAGAATTTACCCGGCGGCAGGAATCATTCCTTATTGTTTTTTGGCCTAGCGAGTATTCAATGAAGTTGAAACTAATTTATTTCTCTATCTCAGTCTTTCCGCTTTATATTTTTTTCATGAATTGTGTAGAAATATCCTTCCGTTTCCGCGTTGGACAGATTCCGTTTTATTCAAATTAAATACACGTAAAATTACTATTATTTCGCCGGGACCAATAAATGTGTTCACATTGTGCAGATTTCCTCATTATTCACGTTCCGGATTAAACAGTTTTACTGTACTGCTAATACTACTACTACTACTATTACTACTACCACTACTACTGCTACTGCTGCTACTACTACTGCTACTACTGCTACTACCACTACTACTGCTACTACCACTACTACTACAACAACAACAACTACTACTACTACTAATAATAATAATGATAATGACGATGAAAATAATTTCACATAGTATAATGATAATAGGCGCAAGCAGTTAGATGCTCGCTTCACCACTGGGGTCCCGATATCGAGTCTGGGTCACTCGATGTGGGTTTCGTAGTGAACGAAACGGAGCTTCGGTTGGTTTTTCTCGGGGTTTCTCCCGTTTTTCCCTGCCACAAATTTCATTCCACCATTTCTCCACACTCATATAGTTCATTTTGTTTCATTTCGATCATCCGCCCCTGTGACGGTGCGTCAAGAGTGGTCGGCCGGCACCCTTGTAGTTCACAGACTTCTATAAATATAGGGGGCTTCATCTCATCTCATCCCTAGACCCGACCCTGAGTTGGACACGAGTTGAGGATATTTATTTATTTATTTATAGTATGATAATAATAATAATAATAATAATAATAAAATAGATCATCGGTTTATTAATGTCTTTGGCATCGTCCGATTCCTAATAGCCAATTTTGTCGGTCCATCCAATCTCCTGGTTGTAGATGTTTCTCCTTCATTTATAAACATATTCCCTGACTCCAGGAGGTTTTAGGTCTTCCTCTGCCTCGTCTTCCCTCAGGTTTCCATTCCAAAACAGATTTTGGTAGTCGATCCTTTTTAATTCGCTGGACATGTCCGTACCATCTTAATTGCTGAGTTTTAATAAAATCTAAAATAGTGTCTTCAATCTTCTTTTTCTCCCTTATAACTGAGTTCCTAATTTTTTTTCTCTTCTTGAAATTCTTGCTGCCCTTCGTATAAAATCCATTTCCGTGGCCAAAAGATACTTATTTGTTTTTGTTGTTAATGACCAAAGTTCTGCTCCATAAGTAATGATGCTTTAACAATTTTATGATATATATTCATTTTAATTTTTATTACTTATATTTTTAGCCCACAATATTCCATTGAGGCAAGCAATTGCAAATTTTCCTTTATTATTTCTATTTATTATTTCCTCTTAATAACTCCCATTTTTATTTATTTTAATTCCTAAATATGTTATCTCACTACAAGATTTTATTGTTTCTCCAGACTCCAAAATTAAATTTTGTTCTGGTTCACCAATTGATAAATATTTTGTTTTTTTCATGTTCAAATTTAATCCCCATTTTTCATATTCTTCTATTAATTTTCTAGTCATATGTTCTAAATCTTCATAACATTGTGCAATTAAAAATTGATCATCTGCAAAATGTATGTTGTATAAAGTTTTGTTGTTTGAAATAGGAATTCCCATGCCTGAACATGTTCTCCTCCAATTCTTTAATATTTCATGTACATATATTTTAAACAGAGTCGGTGATAGACAACAACCTTGACGAAGACCTTAATTTATCGTGAAACCATGTGACAATTTACTGCCAATTTTTATTTTAGATATGCAATTGTCATATAAATTTTGTATAGCTTTAATCATTATAGTCTTAATTCCCATACGTCTTAAAGTAACCCACAGTTTCTCTATACGGATATTGTCGTATGCTTTTTTAGGATCTACAAATAGTAGGTGAAAAGGTTGTCCATATAGCATTTTATTTTGTATGACCTGAGTAACGCAAAATAAATTGTCGGTTGTGGAACGACCTGCTCTAAATCCCGACTGTTCCTCTAATTCCACATCACTACAGTTTTTTTCCAAATAATATTTTAGTATACGTCCATAGAGTTTACTCATAGTACGTGCTACTGTTATACCTGTATAATTTTCATATTGGTCTTTTTTCCTTTTTTATGGATTGTCGAAATGTATCCTAGTTTCCATTCTTCAGGAACTTTTTCACGATTCATAAATTTTCTAAATAATTTTCTCAGTTGTTCAAATAAATGGTCGGATCCATGTTTTAATAGTTCTGCTGGTATTCCTCCTGGACCGCTAGCTCTTTTATTTTTTAATGATTGAATATTCATTTTAATATCCTCTATGTCCAATTGTCTATGTTCATCTTCATTTATTTCTGGAATATTTTGAACGTTATCTAAATTAAATACCCTGTTTTCTGATAGTAATGTTTTGAAATAATTTTCCCATTCTGTCATAGGTATTGTTTGTACATTTGTTTGTCCACTTCTTTTATTTCTCAATTTTTTTTTAAATTCTCCAAGATTCAGTACTTCGTTTTCCTCCAATACATGTTTGAATTTTTAAACAATTTTGTTCCCAGCTCCTATTTTTAGCTTCCGTAATTTTCTTTCTAACTCTTGCTTGAGCTTCCTTATATTGTATTTTGTCTTTCAGATCTTTGGTATTCAACCACATTACATATTTTTCTTTTTTTGTTTGCTTTTTTTTTACCCAGGATGAAAGGGCATACAGAGGATAATCATGCGGAAGTGATCACTATTTGTTGAATGCAAACATAATATTTCCATTCCAAAGTAAAAATGACAGGCTAAATAAAACTAAAAATGAAGAGGACAGTTTCCATGACTTGTCAACAACTCTATACAACTTGGATAGTTTGGAGTATGAGAGCACATCTTATCTGTATAAGAAAAGGGTAGATGATCAGTTACTAATCTCTAGTTTTGGCAATGCTCAGGTAGAATACAACTATATAGTAAAAAGTATTCATCAGGTGGCAAAAGAAGCTTTAGGAGAAGCAAATAGAGAAATAAATAAAATTCATTTATTTTTGGAATGAGGACCTAGCAAAATAAATAAATAAATAAATAAATAAATAAATAAATAATAATAATAATAATAATAATAATAATAGTTTTTATTTTATTTATTTATATAAAGATTTTTAATGTTTACACAGCTTTCTGTGCCTAACATATTATTTTTTCTCCACTCGTCTCTATCCATCCACTTCATATTATCGAATCCTCTTGTTATCATTCTAGTTATTATTTCTTGCATCCACGAGTTTTCGAGGTCTTCTTTTCCTTCTTCTTGCAGGTTTACACCATTCCAATGTTTTACTGGGTAAACTTTCTTCTTGCATTCGTCGTACGTGCCCATACCAATTTAATTACTTATAGCTTAAATAATCTACTATTGAATATCTAAAATTGAAACAGTAATAATATTAATAATAATAATAATAATAATAATAATAATAATAATTGTGAGAATATGTTTATTGTGTATGATACGGGGAGATTATCATAGATCAGACGTCTGTGAGAGTAAGCTCACGCGGCGCTCTTAACGAACCTAAACAAGACATTTTGAGGGTGAGATATCCCCTAACATGGTGAAAGACCACAGATGTTACGTTGGTACCCACCACCGAAGTTTGAAGAGGGCGTCATTATCAGTTGAAGAGCAATGAGTCATGTACGAAAAACCACACAGTATTCATAAAATTTCATTCGATTTCGTCTTAAAAATATTGCTTGGACTACAATGCACTGCATTATTATAGAATAAGAAATTTTGCTACACGAGGACGGAAAGATATTCAATATTTTTTATGTCATAAAATACATTGACAATGATAGAGTTTGAACCCATGTGTCTCACATTCAAAGACGAACATTGTTGCCACATGACAACTCAGACGACAGTAGAATAAACAATTCAATAAATGGTACTACAGTTCTGAAAAAAAAATGAAGTGGCTAGCAGTTGATAGTAAATAAATTGAGTGAATACTATGTCGCAGTTCTTCATAACTAGTTTAAATTGTCGTAATGCGGTTTTACTACTAACCGTGAATTCCATTTGGAGACAGAATGGGCTGTATTCTCAAGGAAAATTCTCCATGAAGTAGCCGGGAGTCATACCAGGATCCCTCGGATGGAGTACAAACACATAAACAATCACATCCGACAGTAGGTAGGAAAGTAATTTATTTAGCGATTATCATTAGAATCGCAATTCAAATCTGTGCGTGAAAGGGTCGGCACATTTTTCATAAGTAATGCCAATAGTGATTTCCAAATTCTGTAGAAAAATTGGAAATCACTCGTGGCATTTGTTAGGACTATTTAACGAATAAAATTAAGCTGTTTACTCACAAATCATTATTTAAATATAGTTATTTTAAAATATTCATGTATTTAACGTAAACGGCGATGTTTGAAAAAAATGAGAAAAGATTGTTACGCTTCATTTGCTTCTTTTGTTCTCACAGCAACCAGATCATATTATTTATTGCCAAAGGAACGCATTATTGTAAGAATGCACTCTAGTGGAGAAAAAATGAAACCATAAAAGTGTATATTAATTCATTTCTGATGTCGTATGATGTAAATATGACAATTATATTTTTCTGGATTATTACCTGGGAAAAATACTTTTAAGAAAGTGCAAACAGTGGTTTCTTTTTTTGGTGGTATAACCAATTGCTACAAATGTTTTAATATTAACTTCTGCATGCGACATGTGTTGATATCCATGCACTATATATACAATTTGCTCAATTTGGTAGCAGTATCCCTTACGGAGTCGGTCACTGCAAAATAATGCTATAACCTATTCAGAATGTTAGAAAGGAGGTGCTTTCTTTATTATGATAAACTTTAGTTGGTAAATTTTAGGCGAAACACAACTGTGATTGGTTGTAAATCGAAAATCATTGAAATGTGATTGGTCATTGACTCCCATTTGGGGCATGAGTTAAATAGTCAGAGAAATTTTTTTTTAAAGGTTGTGATTCTTTTAAGTGGCGTAAATATACGACTCTGGACCTAAAGCTTTATTTCACCTCCGAGGGAAGCCTTATTCAGGACTTTTACGGTTTTAAAAATCCATCAACCCAGACCGGGTTTAATCCCTCGAACATTGGAATTAGAGGCGACCCACGGTACCGCTAGTTCACCTGCAAAGGTACTTAGCACGTTTCAAAATATTTCGTATCCTCATGCGCTTTATCATCCATTATCATTCTCCTCCACGTTTCTCTCTCTCAAAATTTCATTGTTCAATCCCATTTCAACTTCATGCAGTTTATAACACAATGAATCCACGTTATTTTCTTTACCGTTCTGGTACTTTTCTTCTACTAGTGACATATAATTTATTATTTTTTCCTTGAAATTTATCTCATGTCATTAATTTTGCATGACAATGTCACTTAAATTGTTTTATTGAAATCCATAATTGAACATTCAGCTATTATTTAATTATATTGTTTTTATAGTATATTTTCTGGAAATCCCGGCTGAACGCCTAAACAAATCCATTTCTGCAGAATTTAATTCAATTACTTTTCTTTGTTTTTAATACCAATATTTCTGCATTATATATTATTGGATTTACTTTGTTTATAAATTTTTATCACTTGTATACTGGCCTCATGAAACACTATTTAATGTACACAGTATACAATTAAGGAAGTTTTTTTTTTGAGGTTTTTTGCGTCATGGATTCAAGGTCGGACTCTGGCCACTGATTTCGACGTTTCGGCTTGATCCCACATGCGATTATAAAGGAATGATATGTTTGTGTCACTGGTTTAGGTCTTATATAATCAAACACATTGAGTTTTCACTGTGTTCTTTTTCAGAAGCCGTACACCCGTCTGTCGTCTGTCTCGATGGGTATTGCTGAATGTAGCTTCAACATGAAGTTGAATGCGGCTACAGCGTCCCTTTTGGATGGTCTAATTGTAATTAGCCACCCGCTAGTTCCAAGGCTTTTGCCTTTTAGCCTTTTGAAAGATGGGCCGAAAAAATTAATAAAAGAGTGTAATAAGTGATAATTGTGACTAACCATGGCAGCAAGTGTTAATTAGGTGTTAATTGGTGATCTTCGTAGTAGCGAGCAGCTGTAATGAAGTGGTGATGGTGTAAGTTAGTGTTAAACCTCAAACAAACGAAGTCGGTCCCCGCGCAGGTTGGTGTTAATTTAATGTGTGATATTTTGATGTTGAATATGTGTCCTAATTGTATGATATATGTGTCACTGGTTTAGGTCATATATAATCAAACACATTGAGTTTCACTGCGGCCCGTTTCAGTAGCCGTACACCCGTAACGTACTGTGGGAACATTACATCATTAACACACCACCAACACCAACACACCACTGCCATGGTACTACACATTTACTTTCTCTTTCGGTCCACTTTTCAAAATTAGCGGGACTAATTGGAACCCGCGGATGACAATTCATTTAGATCATCAAAAGGGACACTGTAGCCACATCCAACTCTATGTTGGAGCCGCATTCAGTAGCTCCCACAATAGATGGTTAGAGAGGAATGCTGAATGGGGCCCTTGCGGGCGGCTACAGCGTCCCTTTTGGGTAATAGATTTTATTACTCACCAGTGGGTTCCATGGCATTGCCTTTTAGCCTCACTAATTTTGAAAAATGGGCCGAACAATTATTTTAAGAGTGTGAGTAATGGATGAAAAATTATGGCAGCACAGCATAATCCAAGGTTTAGGTCTTATATAATTAAACACGTTGATTTTTCACTGTGGTCCGTTTCCGAAGACGTACACCCGTCCAAGGTTTAGACTTATATAGTTAAACAATTTCAGTTTTCACTGTGATCCGTTTCGGAAGCTGTACACCCATCCAAGCGTCGACCATACTCCAAATTGCCCAACCGTGGTTTTCATCATATCTTCTACGCTGTTCTGGGGATGACATGGTAGACAGCGAGAGCAGTTTTCCATGTAGATGGTAATCTTTGGGCATCATATCGGGTGTTCATAGAATGTGGTCTTTCCTCAATTTCTATTGCTTCTCTGTAGATTCTTGATTTTTCATTATATATATATATATATATATATATATATATATATAATATTGAGTACATTGATCCAAGGATTTTATTAAACATGGGAATGTTTACATACGTTTTAAATTATATTAAATTAAATAGATATAAAACTGTACATTGGATTAGTAAAATTAAGCAGATGCATTAATGGGGAGAAACAATATTTTATCTGGTTTAATGGGAAAATTAGAGGGGAAAGGATTTGAGGTGTTTTGCGGGCGGAGACACTAAATCATTGGACCAGTGAACCCGACACACATTGAACGCCACTTAAATCAGAATGTTCATCGCAAATTGCGCTCACACAATGTAGGGGATACGTCACGTGTGGGGATCAAATTGGAATCTTCGGTTTAATGTTGTGAGGCGATCTACTGAGAGTCCAACAGATTTTTCCTCTTGAATCTACACATCAAATAGCATGCTTCGGATGTTACGGTTACATCCTTTATGTTCTATTGCTTTCGAATTGGTGACATAATGGCGGTTGACAGGTCTGAAGTTCGTTATTGAATTTTTGTAAATACCCTTGCAAAATATTGGATTTAAACATACAGAGATATAATGAAGAAATAAGAACCGAATTAAACATCAAGAGTGTTATGGATAAAATTCAAAATTTATGATCTAACTGGTCAAATATATAGAAACAATGACACCCAATAGACTCCCACACATTTTACTTCAATACGAACCCAAAGGAAAAGGAATATTGGACGCCCCATGACCAGATGAAGGGATACGGTCTCTTGAAGTAGAAACAGGTCTATGGCCTAACTCCATGACGTAGACGAAGAAGAAGATGAAGAAGAATACATAGAGAATGTCTTGCCAAACGAACACATGTTAATTTTGTTATTATTATTATTATTATTATTATTATTATTATTATTATTATTATTATTATTATTATTATTATAAGGAAAACTTTGGAACGGTGTCCACCTGGAAGAAGGAGGAGAGGAAGACCTCGAAACTCGTGAATGCAGGAAATAAGAATTGGAATGAGAGCAATGGGACTCGAGGACATGGATTGGATGGAGAGAGACGAGTGTAGAAGAAAAGTAAAACTTTAGGCACAGAAAGATGTGTAAACATTAAAATTCTGTATATAAAAAATATATTATTATTATTATTATTATTATTATTATTATTATTATGTCATGAAATTGTTGAGGTATGCAGAAAAAAGGAGACTAAATGTAAATTTTAAGAAAACTATATATTTAACATTGGATATGATGGTGGAAAGCAACGGGAAGCTACCACACCTATAATTCCCTAGTAAAGCTGCAAAGCATAGAATGAAAATACTACGATTGCAGTGAAAGACGTGCCCTCGGCAGAGTTACTATGGATGGATGGATATGATGAGCGAAGACCAATTGATAATATGGAGAAAAAAGAACAAGAGTAGCAAAATTTAAGTATTTGGGATCAATTTTAGAAGCAGATAGGGCATGTTTATCGGAAGTCGAGGAAATAATGTATTAATGGATGAGAATTAACGGCATGCTAAAATATGCATTGTAGAGCAGGAATATTTTATAAATAAATAGTACATTAGTGCAAAGCATTTTGCTTCATGCAGCATAAAAAAAGTTGAAAACCGGAACGCTCACAGATTTTTGGCTAATGAAATTAACTTTTAGAGGAGGATTAAAAGGAAATCCAGGTTGGATACAGTAGGAAATTATAAGAAAATAAATTAAAATGATTTGGACATGTACGAAGGTTGATAACAGAGAGAATGCCGAAGATGATGCTGAAGTGTACGGCGGAGGGGAGAAGAGGAAGGAGAGGACCTAAGAAACAGTGGATGGACGTATAGTGAGAATTAGCATGAACAACTGATGAATGAATTAATATGATGCGGAGAATAGAGATTTGAAGAGGGCGTTATCAATACTGTATTGTTGGAAAACCATAGTGTTGTACAAAAAATTCGAAATTAAAAATTATTATTATTATTATTATTATTATTATTATTATTATTATTATCATCATCACTATTATTATCCATCCATGGTATCTTTACCCTGTCGTGGTGGAGTGGCTTGCGTGCATACATGACCCCGAGAGCTATAACGGTGGTAGCATTGCTACCGGAAGGGTTACCCATACCGGACAGGTCGAATGTGATAACCCAGACAAAAAAGTACCTCGATCGAAAGAGTGACGCACTTTCACCGTAAAAACACAACCGTCAAAAATGCGGACATGGGTACCACTGGGGAAACATTTTCCGGAGGTAAAATAGTCCACCATTCGGTTCTCCGGGCGAGGACTACTACTTCAGGGAATCCATGCCAAGGTTCAGACACAGGGAAATATTCTTAGGTACATGGAATGTTAAGACTTTATATAATATCGGGCGCTAGAGATATTAATGCGGGAATTGGATAAATTTAGTATTAAAGGGACTCTTATTGTCCCAACTCTTTCAAGACGCCTTAAACCGAAAATATATAGGCTAAAACTGTTATTCTCAGTTATATTATATGAATTCAAAACATGGACTCTTACTTTAAGAGAGAAAAGAAGATTACGAGTATTTGAGAATAAAGTTTTTAGTAAAACTTTTGGACCAAAGAGAGTTTAACAGACAGGTGAATGGAGAAAACTACTTAACAATGAGCTACATGGTCTTTATAGGAAGCCAGATAAAATTAGAATAGTTAAATCTCGTAGACACCGATGGGCAGGACATGTGGCAAGATTGGGAAATATAAGAGGTGCATGGAAACTTCTTGTAGGAAAACCAGAGGGAAAACGCCCAGTTGGAAGAAAAAGAATGATGTGACAGAATAACATTAACCTTGATTTGAGGGAAGTATATTATACAGGATGATTGAAAAATATTAGATCAGAATAGGGATGTGTGCAGAGCTTATGATCGCGTGGCCAAGAACCTATGGATTCGATAGAGCCAATGATTTAGTGAGTTATTATTATTCTTATTCTTATTATTATTATTATATTTATTATTATTATTATTACATTATTATATTTATTATTATTAACATTTATTATTATTAACATTATCGTTATTATTATTATTATTATTATTATTATTAAGGTAATTAGTGTTGCAATTCTAAGTTGGGAGTGAAAGGGCTGACAAATTTTGGTGGAATCCTCTTTTCTCAAAACTTAGATACTTTTAATGAACTACACGGGACCAACGACGTTAGGTACGTAGTTTCTATTCGAAAGAATCGATGCTCAGAATTTTTACGCTCTAAGTAATCCATCGATTCCTGCTGTATAAAGTGGCGAAAATCGGAACCAGAGGCGAGCATGGTAACCAGTAGTCCACCGAACCGACGCAAATGGTATAGGATTCCATATTCGATTATACTTGAGTTTGGAAATCACCGAATAGAAATTTCCGCTTTACTATCTATAATAATTAGTTTGAAAGATTAATAAGAACAAATTATATAGTTTCGTACATTCAACTGATTTTATTCCTGATACCAATTAAAAAACATACAGCTCATAGCTATTATTGAAAGATTCTCGTTCTCGTTATCTGAAGCAACTTCGACACCGATTTTTTTTTTGTAGAAATAAAAATCTAGCGTTGTCGTCCGATATCACATCTTTGGATAGTTATTTTCATAGAGAGGGCACATTATTTCGTTGGTATTTGAATCTCAACTGTAAACCAAGAAGGAATTGATAACCAAAGATCTACTGTACCTTCAGGACGAAGAGTAGGAACATATACGAATTATCAAACTATTCACACCAATTGATACTTACAAACCCTCCTGAAATATGCTGTCAAACAGTAAATATCTTCAGTTCTGCTTACCGTTATCGCAGTTTTTTTCAATTTGTACAATAACATATAATTTTTGCATAGTTTTTGTTAATTTTAATATAATACGGTAATTAATTTTTAGTTTTTTAAGTGCTTAGATAGGCAATTAATAGTTTTAATTTAATTAGTCATAAATAGAGCGAGGAATTATACAGGGAATCCATTTTAAGCGGAAACCTTCTTACAGCGTTGCAGCGGCTCTCACTTTCCCCGCAATTGTGCTTGCACCGGCGGGGAGCGTGTTCCGTTACTACCGGCAAATGAAGATAGTTGGAAGCTATAAAATTCAAATAACTCAAACAATTTAGATTATTATAAAAATAGACCTACACATAGATGCTTATTACTCACCATTTATTTGAGATACTGTTGAAAATGAACCCCGTCCGCAGTAAGATATTCCTCACATCGTTTAAACAAATTATCTGCCACTTTCTGTAATTCTGCTACGGTAGTGGACTGCATTGCACGTGTTATTTCGACCTTCTTCTAAGGTATGAGGATTATTTCGGTAAACCTTTCTCTTTAGGTATCCCTAAATATATTAATCACAGTAAGTTAGGTCCGCCGATCTAGGGGGCCATAAACTTGTGCTAATTATCTGTCATCGAAAATTCACGTAAAGTTTCTATAGAAGTATGAGCGGTGTGCGCTGTGGCATCATCCTGTTGAAAAATATCCATAATAATTTTCTTCCTGTGTCAATCCATTAAGAAATGGACACAATATTGTTGTCACATAAACACCTGAGTTTATACGGTTTTCGAAAAATATAGGTCCAATTATCCGTCGTGCGCTTACCGCACACCAAACCCCAATTTTAATGGGATGCAAAGGCACTTCCTGTATAATATGCGGGTTCTCAGTACTCCACATTCGCACATTGTGGGAATTTACACGTCCCGAAAGTTGGAACCATGCCTCGTCAGACATAAACATTAGCTGTGGATCCAAAATTCCGTTATACACACTTCCAATAAACCAATTACAGAACCTTATTCTTGCGGCGAAATCTGCATGTTTAAGTTCCTGCACATACCTTTGTTTACAGGGTCGAAATTTCAGCAGTCAGGTCGCTGTGTGGGTTGACCTCTTGGATGTTAGTTTCCTGCGCCGAACGTTTTTAGTGATTTTCTAGGACTTACTTCTATTCGCACCCGAATATCCTCAAGTTTCTCTATTGTTAAAACGTGCCTTTTACGCTTCTTCGGCATGTCACAAACTGAACCTGTTGTATACCACTTTTTCATCAACTTCGAAAGGCACGATTTTGTAGGAATTGTACAGAAAGGATATTTATGAAAATCTCCGAACGCGCATTCTATGGTTATTCCTCAATAAGTAAC
Source organism: Diploptera punctata (assembly GCA_030220185.1). Classification (NCBI taxonomy): domain Eukaryota; kingdom Metazoa; phylum Arthropoda; class Insecta; order Blattodea; family Blaberidae; genus Diploptera; species Diploptera punctata. Next base: position 720,920 of record JASPKZ010008050.1, on the reverse strand, counting down.
ATTCCACCAAATAAATTCGCTGTTCAACCATATACTTCTTACTTTCTTATGTAACACACGACAACAAGCGACAAGCGTCCCACTACAACTAACCGTTGGGATGTTGTGTACAACTTGTCTCCCATGCTGCGATCGTACTGCTCACAGCGGTGGCGACAGAATGATGCGATGTTTCCTCTTAAAATGGATTCCCTGTATATGAAATTTCATGTTTTAAACTATTAACTCCTACAGGAATGTAAATCTGCTCGTGCTGCCATTGCTGGATTCTGGCTTCGATTTCTGTACCTTGAATTTTAAAACGGCAGATAATTTATTGGACATGGTATTCGTTCATCACATCGCTTCTGTGAGAAATTTCAAGGTTGGTTTCGGCATGCAATGGTTGACAGTACCCTTGTAAGAAAATATCTGTTTGTAATAGAGGCCTAAGTGTCTTTTTAATTGCTTCAAATCTCCAATACAATTAGAAAGTCATAACCGATGAAATCCATCTATCCATAGTAATTCTGCCCGAAGGCAGGTCCTTCACTGCAATCATAACATTTTCATGCTATGCTTTGCAGCTTTACTAGGGAATTGTAGGTGTGGTAGCTTCTCGTTGCTTTCCACACCGGTGAAGGATGATGATGATAATGGTAAGGATGATGATGCTGATGGCCATATGATTTCGGGGACCGTTTGAGCCTTAAAGTTTTCCTGACATTTGTCTTACAGGTAAGGAAAAACCCCGATAAAAACCTCACCCAGAAAAATGCCCCACCGGGGATCGAACCCGGGCCCGCTGCGTGACAAAGCAGCACGCTACCTCGAGACCACAGCGGTGGGCTACCGATGAAATAAGTATAGATAAACTATTTCAATACGATGCTGTTACCCTAATTTTTTTATTACACAAAATACTGAAAAAAAAAAGTGCTAGCATTTAAAATTGCGGTAATTGCTTTTAGATTAAAAGTACAAGTTATTTTTCCCTTCATATACAAAGTTTTATTTTTCACCAGTAACATAAAATTACTTAATCGTGTGAAAGAGGTCGCAAATAACGTTTCCGCGTTCTAACCGGTTAATACACAGATACAGCTAGTCGATTTTTAAAATCTTACTAACAACGATTTAGTATTTAGCATTATTTATTTATTTATTCTAGTGCAACTTTGGACAATGTGTTCTCTTCCACTCAACCACGACAAATATATGTTACATTAAAATACAACAATCACAGGACTATTAGAACAAGTATAAACATATTGTCAAAGTGGCAAAAATAGAAATCAAATATCGTTAATGTAATTAAGAATAGCACTAGTAACAGCAGAATAGAAAGAACAACGAATTATAGACAAGAGGTGCCCTATCTAACAGGTATAGAAATAATCCAAGGAGAAAATGAAGAAAAGTAATGTCTAATGTACATACTAGGGCCTAATGTAGATCTGGGAGTGAAATTGTGCATTAATATAATGTATTGATAACGTGGTTTACGTCTCTTATTTTTTAAGTATTCTTTTATGACAGTTATAATATTTGTTTTATGTAATAACCTGAGTTAGTTAAATTGTTTATATCCACATATTTATAGATTAACTCGGTTCCTAATTGACACAGAGTTGAGTCTACATTTTCTGGTAATTACTTCCAGAGAAGCGTCGTGGTGTAGAAAGGCTGTGTTTTTTTAACTGGAAGACACCAAAATTCAGCGCCAAATCTCTCATTTAAAATATTGGGAAATAGTAGACTTCCTGTGTTGGCAGACTGCATAAACCTCACTATCAGCCGTCTGCATAGCGTCCCACCTCACTTCACTCCGCTTTTAATCCATGCAGGGATGTATATCTGCTTCGTACCGTGGGTTATTATAGCTGGATTCTGGCTTCGATATCTGTGCCTTGCAGTTAAAAACGGCAGATTTTTTTTGGATACGGCCTTGGTACACCACAATGCTCCTCTGGGTGTAATTTCAAGGTAGATTTCGGCGAAATGGTTGACCGTTTTATTTGCGAGAATATTTTAATCTATTATAAAGGAAAGGTAAAGTGATCCCACCACAAGCTTCAGGGGCCATTGGGGTAGTAGAAGGTTTAGGCTCCTACCTTTCTAGAAATCGGTACGAGGTGTCAGCGGGTTGTCAGTCCTGCATGACTGCCGTCTTTATTTCAGAACAAGCGTCTGGTACTCCTTTCCGTTAGAGACTGAGTTGACCCCAGGGTCATGGTGAAGCTATGGTTTATACCAGTTTAAATATCCTGCCCCACCGTGACTTGTCGCCCGCCTTCCGAATTGTGGCATATTGTCTTAACCAACTACGCTACGATGTGCCCCTTTTTAATCCAATGTATAATATACAATGTTAAAATATTATTTTGATTAAAATATTTCAGAAATTTCTCTTTTTTTATTATTATATTAATATATATATTTGAACTTTTAGAAGATTGTATTTTCTTTTTATTTACATTTGAGAGAATCTAAATTCCCACTCTTTTTTAAATTATTTGTGTGAAGGTATCACCTTGAAAGTGTACAGACTGAAATTATTTATTTATTTATTTGTTTATTTATTTATTTATTCTTCGTTAGAATCTCTCTTTTTAGTAGGGAATATATAACTGAAAGAAAATACAAATGAGTAATTTATTTTATGAATAATATTAATAATGTTAATTATAAGTTAATAAATTATGAATTGCCAAAAGGATGGATGTAGACTACTATTAGTGAGTCTTCCTCTGTAAGTTGAGGAATGTTAAAAAAATCATATTATTCAGAAGAAATATGTTCATTCAACTAAAATTTTTAATTAAGCCATGTTTAAAAAAAATTAAAACAGGTTCTATTTTTTTTCATTTAAACAAGTACGTCATTTTAATCCCTATTCAATGACAAGTAGTTTTTTTTTTAAATGAAGCCTTTTTTCCTATTAATCCGGTGTAACTATATTGGCTGCGGTTTGTGAGCTTCAACATTACAAGAACTGAGGTCAACCTATTTATGTATGAAGTCGGATAATTCTGGGACACTCCACACATATGCTATGGGATTGTTGCAAGTGTAATAAAAATCATTTGACGATGTTATGCATCAATCGGGTAAGCGCCATTAAAAAAAAAGATTTTGATGCGATCTGTTGTATGGTTCACGAAGTATGTGTACGCATATTTTTACCACCAAATCTTTAAATATAGGCCTAGTCTTCTTATTAAATATTAAAGTGAACGCTATCAATCCTAACAGAGATTCATTGTTTTGCCGCTATGAAACTAGATCTTCATAAATACAAATCTAAATTTTGCATCATGCAGCTTAGCGCCAAATTTTACCGCTCTTATATTGTTGATGCATAACTGAGTATTTTTGGTTTGGAGCTACAATGAATAGTGAAGATTATCAAGAGTGTGATTTTTTAATGTTATAATGACATCCAGATATCAGAACATTTTAGATCTGGTTTATAAGAACTGTCATGACATTGGAAAGACATCTTCAGTCTCACTGCAGGTATGTAAGAGTTTTATTTATTATGTGAGTCGCTTAGTTTTTGTACATGAAGTCAATATACTCCTATTTTATAAACATAAAGATTAATAAATAATAGTTTTAAAAAATTTAAAAAAACCACGCTTTATTAGAAAACCGAACTAAAAAATTGAAAAATAATTTTAATTTCCAACACGCTTGGGATAAATAATTTTACCATCAAAAGCGTGGGGTGCTGTTTACCAATTAATATATTTGATAATAAACAGATATTGGTAAAAGTAAAGTCTCTAAGAAGAAAATGTTAAAATCATAAAAAGCACCCCACGCTTTTGATGGTAAAATTATTTATCCCAAGCGTGTTGGAAATTAAAATTATTTTTCAATTTTTTAGTTCGGTTTTCTAATAAAGCGTGTTTTTTTTCAGTTTTTTAAAACTATTTAATTTATTTTTTAGTTTTAATATTTTACAGAATAAGATAAAAATGTAAATATCTTTAAATTCGATAGGCTACTATTGTAGTATGAGCTAAAAGTAATACTCTTCTAAAAAAATAAACCTCCCAGCCGGATTTGAACCAGCGACCTATGGATTACTGAAATTATATACCACTAGAGTTCACCGCTCTACCAACTGAGCTCATACAACGATTGACTAAAAAGTCGACAAGTCCGCAACCTATTATACCAGTTTCCATTTTTTTTTTCTGATGATTCTGGCCAGGATTTTAGAAACAAAATATGAAATTATTGTATTGTCACGGATCCTTTACAAGTACACAAAATTTCAAGTCGATCCAATGTTTCTAAGTGGGTGAAAATCGTGTTCAAAAATTCCGTTACATAGATACAAAGACACTTTTTTTTTATTTTCTGATGATTCTGGCCAGGATTTTAGAAAATAAATATGAATTTATTGTATTGTCATGGGTCCTTTACACGTATACAAAGTTTCAAGTCGATCCAATGTTTCTAAATGGGTGAAAATCGTGTTAAAATATTCCGTTACATAGCTACAAAGACACTTTTTTCTTTTTGATTTTCTGATGATTCTGGCCATGATTTTAGAAACAAAATATGAAATTATTGTATTGTCACGGATCTTTTACAAGTATACAAAGTTTCAAGTCGATCCAATGACTTTAAGTGGGCGAAAATCGCGTTAAAAGATTCAGTTACATAGATAGATACAGGTCAAGTTAATATAAAGCGTGTAAAATAAATAATAGTTTCAAAAATCTAAAACAGCACGCTTTATTAGAAAACCGAACTCAAAAATGAAAAATAATTTTAATTTCCAACACGCTTGGGATAAATTTAAAGTGGTCAACAAAAAAATCATCTCCAACACATATAGAATAAAACTAGAATTATCAACAAAAAGAAAATAATTTTACCATCAAAAGCGTGGGGTGCTCTATATCAATTAATATATTTGATAATAAACAGATATTTGTAAAAGTAAAGTCTCTAAGAAGAACATGTAAAAATCATAAAAAGCACCCCACGCTTTTGATGGTAAAATTATTTTCTTTTTGTTGATAATTCTAGTTTTATTCTATATGTGTTGGAGATGATTTTTTTGTTGACCACTTTAAATTTATCCCAAGCGTGTTGGAAATTAAAATTATTTTTCATTTTTGAGTTCGGTTTTCTAATAAAGCGTGCTGTTTTAGTTTTTTAAAACTATTATTTATTTATTTATTTTTTTAGTTTTAATATTTTACAGAATAAGATAAGAATGTAAATATCTTTAAATTCCATACTATTGTAGAATGAGCTAAAAGTATTACTCTTCTAAAAAAAAAATCCTCCGTAGCCGGATTTGAACCAGCGACGTATGGGTTACTGAAATTATATACGAATAGTGCACCGCTCTACCAAGTGAGCTCTTACAACGACTGACTGAAAAGTCGACAAGTCCGTAACCTATCATACCAGTTTTAATTTTTTTGATTTTCAGATGATTCTGGGTAGAAATTTAGAAATAAAATATGAAATTATTGTAGTGTCACGGGTCCTTTACAAGTATACACAGTTTCAAGTCGATCCAATGTTTCTAAGTGGGTGAAAATCGTGTTCAAAGATTCCGTTACATAAATACAAAACACTTTTTTTTGGTTTTATGATGATTCTGGCCACGATTTTAGAAAATATATATGAAAATATTGTATTGTCACGGGTTCTTTACAAGTGTACAAAGTTTTAAGTCGATCCAATGTCTCTAAGTAGGTGAAAATCGTGTTCAAAGATTCCGTTACATAAATACAAAGACACTTTTTTTGTTTTTCTGATGATTCTGGCCAGGATTTTAGAAAATGAATATGAAATTATTGTATTGTCACGGGTCCTTAACAAGTATACAAAGTTTCAAGTCTATTCTATGTTTCTAAGTGGGTGAAAAACGCGTTGAAATATTCAGTTACATAAATAGATAGATGGATAGATAGATAGATAGAGGTCAAGCTAATATAAAGCGTGTAAGAAGGGGCGATTGTCAATTCAGGTGTCATTTTAATAGGAGACGGAGTAATGAGTTCCACTGTTCATCAGTTAGTGAAATTCGTTCTCTTAGGCCTGTTATTATTTTTTCGTGAAATCAAAAGTGTATATTTTTACACGCTTTATATTAGCTTGACCTGTATCTATCTATCTATCTATCTATCTATCTATGTAACGGAATCTTTCAACGCGATTTTCACCCACTGAAAATCATCGGATCGACTTGGAACTTTGTATACTTGTAGAGGACCCGTGACTATACAATAATTTCATATTTATTTTCTAAAATCCTGGCCATTATCATCAGAAAATAAAAATAAATAATAGTTAAAAAAAAACTAAAAGAACACGCATTATTAGAAAACTAAAAAATGAAAAATAATTTTAATTTCCAATACGCTTGGGATAAAATAAAGTGGTCAACAAAAAAAATCATCTCCAACACACATAGAATAAAATTAGAGTTATCAACAAAAAGAAAATAATTTTACCATCAAAAGCGTGGGGTGCTCTATATCAATTAATATATTTGATAATAAACAGATATTGGTAAAAGTAAGCTCTCTAAGAAGAAAATATAAAAATCATAAAAATCACCCCACGCTTTTGATGGTAAAATTATTTTCTTTTTGTTGATAACTCTAATTTTATTCTATATGTGTTGGAGATGATTTTTTTTGTTGACCACTTTATTTTATCCCAAGCGTATTGGAAATTAAAATTATTTTTCATTTTTTAGTTTTCTAATAATGCGTGTTCTTTTAGTTTTTTTTTAACTATTATTTATTTTTATTTTCTGATGATAATGGCCAGGATTTTAGAAAATAAATATGAAATTATTGTATTGTCACGGGTCCTCTACAAGTATACAAAGTTTCAAGTCGATCCAATGTTTCTAAGTGGGTGAATATCGCGTTGAAAGAATCCGTTACATAGATAGATAGATAGATAAAGGTCAATCTAATATAAAGCGTGTAAAAAAAGTGTTTTTGTATCAATGTAACGGAATCTTTCAACGCAATTTTCACCCACTTAGAAACATTGGATTGACTTGAAACTTTGTATACTTGTAGAGGACCCGTGACAATACAATAATTTCATATTTATTTTCTAAAATCCTGGCCATTATCATCAGAAAATAAAAATAAATAATAGTTAAAAAAAAACTAAAAGAACACGCATTATTAGAAAACTAAAAAATGAAAAATAATTTTAATTTCCAATACGCTTGGGATAAAATAAAGTGGTCAACAAAAAAAATCATCTCCAACACATATAGAATAAAATTAGAGTTATCAACAAAAAGAAAATAATTTTACCATCAAAAGCGTGGGGTGCTCTATATCAATTAATATATTTGATAATAAACAGATATTGGTAAAAGTAAGCTCTCTAAGAAGAAAATATAAAAATCATAAAAATCACCCCACGCTTTTGATGGTAAAATTATTTTCTTTTTGTTGATAACTCTAATTTTATTCTATATGTGTTGGAGATGATTTTTTTTGTTGACCACTTTATTTTATCCCAAGCGTATTGGAAATTAAAATTATTTTTCATTTTTTAGTTTTCTAATAATGCGTGTTCTTTTAGTTTTTTTTTAACTATTATTTATTTTTATTTTCTGATGATAATGGCCAGGATTTTAGAAAATAAATATGAAATTATTGTATTGTCACGGGTCCTCTACAAGTATACAAAGTTTCAAGTCGATCCAATGTTTCTAAGTGGGTGAATATCGCGTTGAAAGAATCCGTTACATAGATAGATAGATAGATAAAGGTCAATCTAATATAAAGCGTGTAAAAAAAGTGTTTTTGTATCAATGTAACGGAATCTTTCAACGCAATTTTCACCCACTTAGAAACATTGGATTGACTTGAAACTTTGTATACTTGTAGAGGACCCGTGACAATACAATAATTTCATATTGATTTTATAAAATCCCGGCCATAATCATCAGAAAATCAAAAAAAGTGTTTTTGTATAAATGTAACGGAATTTTTCAACGCGATTTTCACCCACTTAGAAACATTGGATCGACTTGAAACTTTGTATACGTGTAGAGGACCCGTGACAATATATTAATTTCATATTTTGTTTCAAAAATCCTGGCCAGAATCATCCGAAAATCAAAAAAATGAAAACTGGTATAATAGGTTGCGGACTTGTCGAGTTTTTAGTCAATCGTTGTAAGAGCTCTGTTGGTAGAGCAGTGAACTCTTAGTGTTATATAATTTCAGTAATCCATACGTCGCTGGTTCAAATCCGGCTGGGAGGGTTTTTTTTATAGAAGAGTATTACTTTTAGCTGATACTACAATAGTATCGAATTTAAAGATATTTACATTTTTATCTTATTCTGTAAAATATTAAAACTAAACAATAAAAAATAAATAATAGTTTTAAAAAACTAAAAGAACACGCTTTATTAGAAAACTAAAAAATGAAAAATAATTTTAATTTCCAGTACGCTTGGGATAAAATAAAGTGGTCAACAAAAAAATCATCTCCAACACATATAGAATAAAATTAGAGCTATCAACAGAAAGAAAATAATTTTACAATCAAAAGCGTGGGGTGATTTTTATGATTTTTACATTTTCTTCTTAGAGAGCTTACTTTTACCAATATCTGTTTATTATCAAATATATTAATTGATATAGAGCACCCCACGCTTTTGATGGTAAAATTATTTTCTTTTTGTTGATAACTCTAATTTTATTCTATGTATGTTGGAGATGATTTTTTTGTTGACCACTTTATTTTATCCCAAGCGTACTGGATATTAAAATTATTTTTCATTTTTTAGTTTTCTAATAAAGCGTGTTCTTTTAGTTTCTTAAAACTATTATTTATTTCGAAATTTGTTCTATGCTAGTTTTAATATACATAAATTTGCAATGTGAATAATCCATATTTAAAATATGAGATAAATTATTTTTATTATTTAATGTTGTTCCACTTATTTTAAATATTGTTAAAGTTACGTAAGCATATTAGTCATGTATATGCCTTCTAAAAACTTATTAAAATTAATAATAAAAATTGAATGTGGAAGTTGATGGACGTGTATCGATATTTTTTACTCTAAGGAATAAAAAAGTGATTTTACACAATTTTACAGCATGCCTGTTTTTTCATTTTTTTAATTTGTTTTTTCGTATGTACTGTAATTGTAGGAATAAATTATTTGATTTATTTAGAAAACATTAATTTAACACGCACATTTAATAATGTAATATGTATTATGAACAATAAAATACATAAATACATATCAGTAATAAGTGAATTGTGCATACAAACACTACTAATATTGTGGTAAAATATTTTACATCAACGGTTTATACGTATTATCTTGACGCTTGTCTGATTGATACATAATAAAATTGCGGCGTTTAACTGATTAATGCAGAACGATTATAAAATCATTCTCATTAAGTCTAAGTGCTGTACTGAAACATTGACCGTTAAAATAGATATACTATTTTTTATCCATACAGTACGAATAATTATATACAATATTATCATATAAGTGATTATCAAGTCAGATATAATTATTAAATACCTCTTGCTAGTGTTTCGAATGTAAAAAAGAAACTTTAAACGTATTTTTATCGGAACTTACATAATGGCGCATAGCCAGTTGATGTAAAACGCCGTCCAAATAATTCCCATACAGGTCAAGCAAACGCCAAGGGACGCAATTAATTTGATATCTGTCTGTTAGTTTTCTGCGATGATACTGTGAAACTGAATACATAGGCTACATATAATATGAAAATGTACACTTATGATACAATAAAATTACTGTATGTAGCAATGACTGATGAGGTAATGAATCAAGTTGAATGCAGGCTTTCACGGCCGGTAATCGTAATGTTGAGTGATTCCGGGTTATGTGGCCGTGGTCCATAGTTGGTGTTGATACCAGACGTTTCGCCCTCAACTGCGGAGGGCATCTTCAGTGGCGAGTGCTTCTATGCTTGTTTCCTGGTCGGAAGATCTACTTAGAATGAGCGCTGTGGACGTAGAGGACGTTGTATTAGTGGTGGGTGCAGGGTGAGTGAGCGTGGCTCTTGCTGATTGGCTAATAGTCGTCTCCTTGTTGCACTGGTGTTAATGCATTTATTTTCTAGTGTATGAAACCAGGCCTTAGACAGTTTGATACCTTCTTCTTTTCTGTTAATATTTCCCTTATGCTTGTATATTTCTATAGCCTCTCGGTATAATCTAGGGACAACTTCCTACTATTTCCCTAGATTATACCGAGAGGCTATAGAAATATACAAGCATAAGGGAAATATTAACAGAAAAGAAGAAGGTATCAAACTGTCTAAGGCCTGGTTTCATACACTAGAAAATAAATGCATTAACACCAGTGACAACAAGGAGACGACTATTAGCCAATCAGCAAGAGCCACGCTCACTCACCCTGCACCCACCACTAATACAACGTCCTCTACGTCCACAGCGCTCATTCTAAGTAGATCTTCCGACCAGGAAACAAGCATAGAAGCACTCGCCACTGAAGATGCCCTCCGCAGTTGAGGGCGAAACGTCTGGTATCAACACCAACTATGGACCACGGCCACATAACCCGGAATCACTCAACATAATGAATCAAGTGTTCAATAAAATATTAGAATATCATTAATTCCAACCAATTACAGTTTTCTTATCCACTATTATTGTTCACCGTTACCATTCTCCTGTTATCACAGATAGCCACATATATAAGCCTATTCATCAGAAAAGCGTAAATTCATAAAGTCGTTTTTTTTAACCGCTACACTTTGTATGTGGTGTAAATTAAATCAATCACATTTGTTTATATTTGAACACAGTTTTAATGTTCTCATATGCCCTTTGAATAATTCATATGTGATAATTTTTCTCAAAAATAAAGCTAAATGGTGTAAGTCAATTTCGACAGCAGTAAAATGCATTCTTATAATATATGAATGCGAAAAATTGTCTCTTATTTTAAGGGAGGAGAAAATATTACGAGTCTTTCAGTATAATGTTCTTAGGAAATATTTGGACCATAGCAAGACGAACAGTCAGGAGTTGTACCCGCGATATCGGCCTATATTAACTCGCTGCGACTCATTTTGAATGATCAGTCGCTCAGTGAATGTCTGGTAGTGGAATTTGTCGGACAGTTTTGAAGTTTATTAATTCCGAAACATTAATATTTGGGGATAGATTAATGAATGTTGCAGAGTAGGCCACACATCCTTCGTCTATTTATATAACAGTGCGCCATTATTATAATTGTGTGTTGTTTCATGTACCTCATTCATAAACAGTAATTTATAAAAAAAATCATTGGAAAATCTCATCTGTCCTGTCTCGTCCTTTCCTATACCGTACGTCGAAAATTCACCACCCTGAGTCCATCACGCTTCCCTTTATTAGGAGCCCATGTAATCTCCCACATATATATATATCCATCCATCTGCCCGAAGGCAGGTCCTTCACTGCAATCACAGCATTTTCATGCTATGCTTGAAGCTTTACTAGGGAATTGTGTAGGTGTGGTAGCTTCCTGTTGCTTTCCACACCGGTGAAGGATGATGATGTTAATGATAATGGTAAGGATGATAATGATAAGGATGATGGCCATATGATTTCGGGGACCGTTTGGGCCTTAAAGTTTTCCTGGCATTTGTCTTACAGGTGAGGAAAAACCCCGATAAAAACCTCACCCAGAAAAACTGCCCCGACCGGGGATCGAACCTGGGCCCGCTGCGTGACAAGGCAGATATATATATATATATATATAATAAATTCTCATGGCTCCCTACAATCTCTCATGGATCATAGGAGGAAGGAATTCCAGATTTATTTAGCAAGTGTTACATTGAAAGATGTAGAGTAGAAAACAGCGTTGTGAAAAGGAACGAATAAAACTTAGCTTTGTTGGGACTGGTGTATAATTTATGTAAAATTGATTATCAAAGCGATTTGGGAAATAATTAGGAATATCTGTGTTTATGATGTTAAATGAAGAGACAAGAAATGATAGGTTTTCCTCTCGCAGCTGAAGATTTGATAATATTGAACAGAATAAATGCTTTTAAAATTCATTACGTAACACCGTTGAAGTCACTAACAGAAAGGTTAAAATAACAAATAACGTAGGCCTGAGATCTCAGTCGTCCTCAAATAATTAAATACCATTTAAAACACCGTATAGGCCTTTCGGAACATGATCCATCATCATGTGTTAAAGCGACCAACCGCTTTAACAGTACACATTCTTGGTACATCACAACGCTTCTCTAGGAAAAATTTCAAGATAGGTTTCGGCATGCAATGGTTGATAGTTCCCTTGTCAGGTAATCGGATTTTGTTTTGTTATTTTAATTATTACATTGAACTGGAAGCAATATTATTAGGTCCCCTAACACAATTTTTGAAAAAAACTGCACTTAAACTAGCGTGAAATATTTTGAAAGTCCTATAGAACAACAGTGCGCATGCGCCAGAGTTTATAGAGCCAGCGATAAGCCACAATTGAACCACATATCGATTATCATCCTCGATTACTATCTGTCGCTATGAAATTTAAATTATCAATATTTGCAATAAATCCCCAAATATGTGTTAAAAATGTATTATTAATAATATTAAAATTACCAAACGTTTTATTAAAAATGGGTGTACACTTACTTATCACTCCCTAACACTGATCCAATCAGCGATAACCCAAAATAGCGATAGAAAAATCATAGACGTAATATACGCAGTTAGCATCACAATATTGTCTAACAGTGTCATAATATTGTGATTTGCATATTTAAATAAATACTTCAAAATTGTGTAATAATGTTATAAATATTGTTTGAAAAAATTAAAAATATTAAATAATGTTAGTAAATACAGAAGAAGAGCTATAGTTTACAACAATGTAACTGAAAAATCAAGCGCTAAAAGAAGTGCAGTTGAGCCCAATTTTTATTCACTGAGTGAGTAGTCTCAGCGGATACTGATCTGAGACGACTAATTGGACAGTTTCGCCATTCATATTCCAGTATCGATCAACCTGATTTTTTGTATTACATTCCACAGTCATTGAGGTAAACTGGGTTGGAATTTCTTTACCATGAACTATTTCATGATATTTATATTTCATAATCATATCAGAATTATAATCAGTGAACAGATAAAGACATGGCAAAGACAACGACAGGAACACTGTAGATTATAACTTAAGAAGATAAATTATATTTTATTTAACGGCACTCTTTAAGAGCTATAGATATTACTGTTGCAATTCAGAGTTGTTAGATTTGAGCGTGAAAGGGGGAACAAATTTTACTCAGAGGTCTATGGTTTCAGGGATGAGATTCTTTTATTTGCCATAAATCTACGCGCATAAGACGTACGACATAAGTTCCTTTTCGAGAGGAACTCACGATCAGGATTGTCATTTCGTGCAAAATTCATATACCTTGGTCGGATTAGAACTATCGAACTTCGGAACCAGAGGCGAAAATAGTAATCACCAGGACCGATACACATAAAGATTCCAGACGGATATGACCTAGATGCTAAAGAGTCTATAAATGATAATGAAGTAAAAAAGTTTTCTTCCTATCTTGAAAGAGTGAGCAATTTTAAGATGAAAGCCCAACACCGTTTTCTTTGTTTATTGAAACCCGTTCTCACTTAATATATTTATCACGTTGAGTTCGTCACGCCATTGTTTCATAGAGGCACCCGAAGTATTACTCAGGTCCCACATTTGCAAATAATAGCAGATTGTCAATACAGACCATGATATCACAGAGTCTCTTATACAGTAATATTTTACATGAAGATACACCTTTCCTTGTCAACGGTGACACATTATCAATTCAATGTAGTCAGTGTGCGATGAAGTATTGCGAAAGACAGGGACACGACACTATCGGAGAATAATCATTTCCGCCATGACATTTTTTCAAGCAAAATATAGAAGGTTTGAACAAAGTCACGCAGTACCTGCATATCACCTAGCTCCTCCTAAATTTACATTTTACACTTGCTTAGTCATTTGGAATTTTCATATGATCTAACGTTTTTGTGAGTAATCAGATAGTTAGCTACTAAAGCATTCTGTCACTTCAACTCGGGAAAAGGAAAATGTTTCCTCCAATTTTAGTTAGATTATATTTTTGATTACCAAGAAAGATAATGGAATGGACACCATCAGGAACGAGAAGGAAAGGACGAACAAATCTCACATGACCCAAGGGATGAGAGAAACTTTGAAGGACTGGGAAATAGAGGAAGAAACGTGTTATAATTCGAGGGCGGATTTTTATGCACAAAAAAACATAAATATATGCATTGAACTATGCAGCAAAAAAGTTGAAAATATGCTCTTAAAATTAAAAAAAAATATATGCACAAAAATTAATTTTTTTCTTATAGTAAAATACGCTATTTTCTCACATCATTTTATTTTTTATGAAGCAAAAATTGTAAATATTTTTATTTTTTCGCTCCTAATTGAAGTTAATAATTGTATTTTATAGCGTCATCCTCATTAATCTTGACTGTTTTATGAAATATAAGTCAACAATCATTTAACGATCACTTATTAATTTTTGTTACAATAAATAAGCAAATATTTTTCTAAATTTTCTGGTAGAAAGCCCTTCCTTCTGTCACTTAAAATGTGTTTGTACAAAGCGAATGATCTCTCCACTTCACATGAGGTCACAGGGCAGTATCACAAAGAGGCTATGTCACTCACAGAATAAGAATAAGAATTATATTGATTTAATAATGTGATAAACTGATAATAAGTTATTTAAAATACTCACAGGTTTGTCACAGAATTGGCATAGGACATTTTTTCCATTTGTTGTTAATGTAGGATTCCCGCCAATCCATTGATGAAGCAAAGGTATTTTAATGGATTTTTCCTTCGGCGTTGAAAACACTTGTCGTTGTCCATTAACACTCACAAAATAGTATTTGAAAAAAAAATTAAACGTTGATTCGCGATTTGTTTTGTCACCGTGGTCAATTATGTACAACACGCTTCCTTTGTGTGAAATGAAGTATATTTGCTCACATGAAAGCATATTTCAGGTATGATTCCGTAGCTGAGCGGTTAAGGTAGGAAGCCTTGGCGCAGAGCTACGGGACTTGCGCTGGTTCGAGTCTCCATGGGGGAAGAAATTTTCTCATGGTATTTCGGCCAGTATGGGACCGGTGCCCACCCAGCATCGTCAGGCAATTTGGTAGCTACAATAAGTAGCGGCTCCAGGTTGAGGGACCAGCTATAAAGGCTGGGGGACTCGACATGCTAACCACATGTCACCCCTACACTGGTTGTTGATCATCTACCTCTGTGATTGACACATGTGGATGTGAAGGGCCAGCAGCCGGCTGGTAAAAGGGCAACCGCTGAAAAGTGGAAAGACCCTCAATCGGATCGGATTTTTGAATCTTTGTCGTGTATGCCCAGAGTATCAATAAAGCTGATGTTCAAACTTCAGAGAATATCGCCGGTAGAAAACGAAAACAAGGAAATTACCACCAATAAACTGTCCATTGTTGGCAAGCACGTTCATCTCTTTCGAAATCTTCCTTTCAGGAAACGGTTTAGGCCAGATTGCTTTATTGACCTCTTGAGATTTAAAACTGCAGACCCCTGCTCGACATTGTCACTGTTGTGGGAAAATGCGAAATAGGGATTCTGGTTTCTATGAAAACAAGATTGTCTTTATTTGCAAAAACATGACAATAAAGCAGAAACTAGTCATTTTATGGGATTACAAACTAAAATTGTAATATTAAACAGAGAAAAAAGTATAATATAGGCACCCATACGCACATATTAGTGAAATATGCCCCAATACCTTGAATATGCATTTATATGCACTATAAAATTTTGCCAATTGATTCCAAATGACATGAAACGCATTTTCCTCTTCCATGCATATATTTAACTTTGAAGGAATAAAACATGCAAATATGCACAAATCCGCCCACTAGTTATAATAGAGACGAATGGAGGAAAATTATAAAGCGAAATTGAAGACAAATCATCGGTGTCGGAAAAATGTATCAACATTGTTAAAACCGGAAATATATAGGCCTACATATATTTGTGAATATAACTTGTAGTAAATTAAGAAAATCAGCTACAAGGCCAGTGGAAATCGGTATATTGACCACGTCAATCGTGGACTTGCTGGATTGTAGTCCACATGCGGATGTGAAGACAGAAGCCAACTGGCAGATCAAGGCTTTCTAGGGCTTTCGTGTTATGGTGTTAGATTATGATAAACTCCATGACAATTAGAATACCCAAGTCCGGGTTATTAAGTAAGCAAATAAGAAAGAAAATTAAATCAATTGAGGAATAAGTCCGAACTTCAGTATGTATATGTTTTCAGGCATGTTTCATTTCTGACAGTTAGTCTAGTGGTTTGTCTCTGGTTCCGACCTCCGTGGGTTCAAACTTGGCTGGGGTCTATGGATTTTTTCAGGATGCTTAAGTACAAACAGGACTTACTTCGGGAAGGAAGTGAGCCAGTAGGCCATGTGTCGTACATATATGTACGACACTTGAAGAACCAAAGCCTGAAATAAGGGCACTAGAAAAAAAAAAATCCGTCATTTCACACCCAAGTCTGAATTTCCTGTTAAAGAGCGTCACTGAATTCATAATAATACTTGCCTGAGCCACTTACAGTTGTTTTCTTTAACACCCAGTCCTTCATTTTTTTACAGTTGTACATTATTTTTTTAGAGTGAGAATGCAATGAAAATACCAATTAATTTCAAAATAATATTATAAGTAATGCCACGAGTGATTTCCAAATTATCGATAAATTCACGACTCACGAAGTGAGGAGTGAATTTATCTGGAGAATTTGGAAATCAAGAGAGGCATTTGTTAGGACTATTTAACGAATAAAATTAAGCTGTTTACTCACAAATCATTATTTAGTTATAGTTATTTTAAAATATTTATTTATTTAATGTAAACGGCGATCTTTGAAAACAAATGAGAAGCTATGTATGAAAACAAATGAGAAACGGTTGTTACGCTTGTTCATCACTGCAACCAGATCATATTATTTATTGCCAAAGGATCGTAATATTGTAAGAATGCACCCTAGTGGAGAAAAAATGAAACACATCAAACTATATATTGATTAATTTCTGATGTCCTATGATGTAAATATGTCAATTATATTTTTCTGCAACGTTATTTTCTGGGAAATAAATCGTTTAAGTAATTGCAAACAGTGGTTTCTTATTCTTGTGGTATTATTAGTTGCTGCAAATGTTTTTATATTATCTCCCGCAAGCACCATCAGTTGACATTTGTGCACTATATGTACAATCTGGCAGCCGTATTTCGCACAGAGTCAGTCACTGCAAAATAATGCTATGACCTATTCAGAATGTTAAAAAAGAGGAGCTTTCTTTAATATGATAAACTTGTTTGATAAATTCGAGGTGAAACACGACTGTGATTGGTTGTAATTAAAAAATCATCGAATTGCGATTGGTCATTGAATGCCATTTGGGGCATTAGTAAAATAGTCATTAAAAAACTATATTCAAGAACACGAAAGTAATGTACCGTGTTGTATCGTTAAGTAAGTTAAAATAAGTAATTCACCTTATATTGTGTTGACGTATCACACATGGGCTAAGAACAATTTAATAGTCGCCCAGAATAAGGTAGTAACCCTAATCTTTTTTCCCCAAATTGTGTAAAAGGTTGTTACTAATACGTGGGAATATTTTCTGTATAAAAATAAATTCTAAAAAAAAAAGTCACAGTTTTATTCAGGGCGGCTATTCAATGAAAAGTATATTCTGTAATATTAACATATGTAACTATAACTCACTCTCACTATGAAACCAAGAGAACTTGGTGGTCGGACATAAGCTCTCCTCCTATCCCGTTCAAATATTTTCCAATCACTTCGTGTATATAATTCGCCTACGTCAAATAATGGTTAATGTTAACTTACCACCTTATTCCACGCCTACATACTGAGTCATTTCCCTCTGGTTATCCTATAAAAATATTCCATCTATCATTCTCTGTTTCTACCACATGTCCTGCCCATCGTAGTCTACAACATTTTATTGTTCTTATTACATCAGGTTACCCATAAAAATCTTATTGATTTAAATAAATAAATAATAATTTAATCTTCTCCATTCTCTTGGTTTTTCTTCCCTATTTGCTCCAAAAATTTTCCTATTAAGTTCACTCAAAAATTCTCAATCTTTTTGCCACTCTTAAAATAATAGAGCATTATTATTATTGTTATTATTATTATCATTATCATTATCATTATCATTATTATTATTATTATTATTATTATTATTATTATTATTATTATTATTATTATTATTATTAAATTAAGCAGTCAATAACATTTTTATGGTCTATGTTTCTATCCATGTTGTAGATTTTCTTTGGGGGGGGGATGTAAAATATATCATGCGATGCATTTCTGTTGGTCCGTTGTTGAAATGACGCCTTTGAATAACGCAGGCGGCACCAATTCTGCTTATAAGGCGACAGGGGTTGGATTCAATCTCTCCAGACTTACTTTCTGGAAGATTCTGTTCTAGAAGAATAGATCTGTCGGACTTTCTATTCGAGAAGGGTCGACACTGATATCTACAATGTTTCTACCCTCTCATACATGTAAGGAGGTGCGAGGTTCTGACCACTCTGGAAGCTTAGGGGTCCCCCAAAATATTTTGATACTAAACCCCCTAATGATAACCTTGAGGGAATTTGCCGCCAAGCTGCTGTGACTGGTTACAGTACGCGGAGCACGTACGATACTGATCATCGTCATCCTATCAGCATCAGCTCTCCACCCACTCATGTCCTAGTAGCGGGCCAGTCAAAATGTGGAAGAGGACGGACAACAATATTTCGTAAGTGAAAATGCCTGCGAGTGTGAAGCATTTAATTATGAAATAAACTGTGAAGAAGACACTCCATTAGCAGAAAATTGTATGTGTGTATACAGTCAAGTTGTGAGAGAACAATAAAAAATTGGAAATTTGTGTAAACATTTGTGAATTTAATTAAACTCGACCAGTACCCAAGCACCGCTACTTACGCGACATCGGGTAGTCAGTAATGGGACGACGTACACAACGTGTCAACGCCTACTAGTCACTAATAGTGACATGCAGCGAGAAAGAAGAGCACCTTTGGGGACTGTAAGAATTAAAAAAACTAACAGCTAAAATGAATAATTTGCAAACATTACTTAAAGTAGTTCGGGTAATATGGACCCTGTTAATATCTTTCTTTAATTGGTGCTGCCCTCGAACAGAAAATATTTTATCTTCTTCCCCTCATCAACTTTGACGGGTTCAAGGCCAGTTTATTTTATTCTTTGTGCAAAGATGGGTTTGTTTGTGATATTTATGAAATTGCCCACTTTTTAAGTTTCTCAAGCTAAGAATCACTTCTTAATTTCTGCTATTAAATATTACAAATGTATATAAAAAACCCAAAATATATTATGTAGATGCTGTTTTACTATACTGACGGGTTTGGTTTGATATTATGTGACATGGTGGCTGTATAAAATAATTAAACATAACAAAGGAATTGGGTTAATGTGGACCCTCCACGAGGAGCTAGGTCCACTTTGCACGAATACATATATTTTATCAATGAGGATGCTATCTGTAAAAACCATCCACTTAATTAATTTTATTTAATATCCTTGTAATTTTACTAAACCCAAAGATCGTCCATTATGATCACTCATGAATATTTTCACATTAATCTATGCTTGTCTCTATAAATTAATGGAGTAAATAAACTTAAAAACAGACTAAAAGCTAAGGTGGACACTGGGGTCCACTTTATCCGAATATGGAGGTTAAAGTGGACTTTTCTTCCAATGTAAAAAAGTTTATAAATTATGAAGATGCTTTCATATTTGAATAAAATAACAATGCTATTTCATAGTTACAACACTAAAGTTAATCACTGTAATTATACAAAATTCAAATCCCTTAAATAAAAGGAGAAAGACAACAAATTCAAAACAGGGGTCCAAATTACCGAAAATTACTCTATTAAAACAATTTGTTGAATTATTAAAACGGATTATCATTTCTAAGGATGAAATTAAACTGGTTATATTTCAAATCAAAGTATTCAAAGACAAATCGAGACATCAAATCATGAAATGAAAAGTTATATCTATGACATACGAGTATTAGCAGAATTCAGAGCGATAACAGTAGAAATGAAAAATAAAATCTCTAGAATAGACAACGAAATACGTGAGATGGAACATGGATTAAATCAACAAGATAAACATTGTCAGAAAGTATTCAGCAGTATTAAACAAGAGATGTAGGTTAAACTAGACTTAACAAAAATAAATAAATAAATAAAAGTCAACAGCTTGTAACTATCGAAACTTGTGGCGTCATTCAGGATATACACTGTGATACGTCGCCAAGGTTCGGAGTTTGACATACTGACGACATCTAATGCCGAATAATTGGAATCAAGACTCTAAAATTAGAGGAATCGACGTCATGGGATATATTCAATTGCCAATTTGAGACCATTTGCTACCATAATGAATGGACGTCGGAAGAAAAGACGACGAAGCTGATTACCACCCTTGAATGAACAACCGCCGCACAGTGGGGTATTTTGCCGATTTAAGAGGCCAAAATTATTTTTCCAATTCAGTTGAATATAAATGTGCCTTCTTATTAAATCAACTGTATTTTAAGAGAATGTATTAAATTTTAAAGAAAAAGATATATTTTACGTTTTTAAACCATATAATTGTATTATTAGGTAGCCTACTATAAACATATATAAGAAACTACACCTCAAAAAGAGCACTGTTACAATCAATTATACCTAAATAAGGCACCACTACAAGCATTGAACTTTAAGTCTATGTCCAGAATCTACAGTATTATGTGCACGATTTGTCCTTTTGTAAGATATCCTTGAAATTTCTGCTTTCCCATTTGCTGGCAGTTAAGGCCAATCACACACTTAACATAAATTCTTATACACGTTATCACTTTGATGATGATTTTGATTGTGATTATTAGAGTCACAGTTCTTCATCAGCAGATACTTCCATTTCATCTGATGATTCAGCTGTATCTGTTTCCAGATACACCACATGAAAGTTGTTTGAGCGTCAACCATGGTGAGCATCACTGTGTGCTTGACAGAAAATAATATCTTTTCTAATGTCACTTTAATATTTTGTAGAATATTTGTTGAGCTTTTTACATATTCTATTTCTTTATTAGTTATATCGGTTCTTTAACGAATCTTATTCTAATGGGATGACAATAATTCGGCGAAGAAGGAGTTGGATTCTGACAGATCAATTTATCATTATTTGTACAACAAATTAGTTGAAGTGATTCAAAAGAACTCTGAAAAATATTTACATCTGAGCCAGCATCATTCTGAAATTTCTGCTTATATTGAGTTTGTTGCGATACACCACAGCCCCATTTGCAAATTAACACCAATGTGCTACTTTCTTCTTGACTTAAAGTCTGTACAACTTCCTCTAAATGTGTCAGCAATCGTATAACAATCCGATCCAATAATTGTTGTAAATTAATTTCAGCACAAGTACCAGTAACATATAAGATTCTTATCCGGATAGCAATCCATTTTTGCCTTCTGTAGTACACTGTAGCAAGGATATGTATTTTTATTGACGTTCTTTATTATTTCATATTGCCTTCTCGAAAGACTAGTTTCGACAAACACGGCCAATGCTCTTAATGCCGCTAATTGTGCTTTTGTCTTCCTGATGACTAATGGAGTGTGCTTTCTTATATTTTCCTGCACGCTTTGGATAACTGGTTATTTCCTTGAGTACTTTACAAGCAAGTCTTCTTTCCGTAGTTCCTAATTTTACTTGTGCAGCATAAGTCAGGACAGCCGTGTCTGTAGTGCTACGTAAATCCTCTATTTTCTTTACTTTGCTTCTTTCGCTCAAATCTTGAAATGTCTTCGTTGGCCGTCCTGTTCGACTCACTACCTTAGGAATTGTGAATATCCCATCAAGCCAATCGCTATTTTTCTTAAGAAATATATCCTCTTTCCTATGTGCTGCTCACCATTTTCTTTTCAATTCAGACTTAAAATGTGAAAATTTGTGTTTTATTTCCTTTATTTGTTCCTCTGAGTAACTGTTATACTGTAAAAGGCAATTTTCCAATAAGTCTAATTTTTCATTAATATTCGGCAAATTTTGCTGTTGCATAATGTTGAACAGCTTTCTTCGAGTCATTATATTGACGTCCGATGGCCCTAATACAAAAATCGAGAAATTAAAAATAGAAATAATCACTTAGTAAAAAATAAAGTTTTTACTAATGTTTTAATATATCATGGAAAACCGCGCGAATCCGCGACACATTTTCAAGAAATCGCTAAGCCAACACTTCAACCTTTCTACGACACTAAAGGAAAGTACCGGGAAATACCCACAAATTTAACTAAAATACTGAAGTTAGTTAAAATTGGCTACAGAAAATATCGAAAAATATACCCTACTTGAAGAAGCTTTATCTGAATCAAAATAGATATCAAGAGGATAAAAAAAATTAAAATATGTTAATACTTACTGGTTTATCACAATCCATAACTATTCACTTAAAAATATAATCCCTAATTAGCAATAATCTATGTTGAACATAAACTTATACAAAGAGCGCCGAGAAAAAATATTTTCAGTGTGAGAGACAGTCAATTTTCGATTGATCGTAGACTCAAGGTAACACTGACTGATGAAAATTGGGTACCGTATTATCGGGCTGATTATTCAGCTCTGATATTTGCTATTTTTTTCCTGTCTAGAATACATTTCAGAAAATCGACTTTTGGCCTATCTGACGTTCCATTGGAGTGGCGGGCAGAGGACATCATAGAGGTCCTAGAAAATCGTTACGGGCATCATAATCTCTGCGCCTCTTATTGAGTCCAACTAAAGACTTGTGTCCAGCGCGCAGGTAGTCCCATCACAAATACGCCATGGCAATAGAGCAGCTGATTATTAAGGTCCTTGTTGGACCCTCAGCAACTTTCTCAGACGGGATGGCTGCATCTACTTTATATGCGGTCTGAGGACCATGATGTAGGCCTAAAACAGCAGCTACTGCTGGCGGAACATCGCACTGTCAAATACGCCCTTAATGACGCTTTGAGACTGGAAGCGACCAAGAAAACTTCATGCTATCTGGATAGCCGACGCAGTCTCATATGCAACAGTTAAATGAAATCGATGTCGAGAGCGCTCACCACCATTCAGGCGTCGAGTTGACAGAAGACCAGCATGTTGATACTGTGGAGAAATTGGACATCTGATCGGGGACTGTTGCCGTACGCCCGCAATAGATTTACAAAATTGGACCGGAGTGAGGAGAGGATCACTGACGCCAAGGTCGTCATCACCAGTCAAGCCTCCCACACAAAGTAGACCGGCCTTCTGGAACTGCAGGAAAATTGGACATTTGATGCGGAACTGTTGCCCTAGGCCCGCAAGATAACAATATATGTAACAAGGGACAGATGAGAAAGGGAAGCCTCTTGCGTCATCGTTTTCACTACTAACATCCACCCGCTACGTGCTGAAAACCGTGAAAGACAGAAACGAAACTAGACTTATTGCCGACGGATGAAACCATGAACGATCGTGCCGAGTTCTCGTCGACACAGGATAAACATTGACCATCGTACGACTTGAAGTAGCAAATGTGTTGCCCGAGAGGACGCGATTGTGGAAGTTTGAAATTAGTACCGTGTCGATGAACATAATCCAAGGCGAGAAGGAAGTTCTACTGGAATTGGTCCTTGGGAGAGACAAAGTACAATGGTGTACGTTTGTCGCCAGAGTTTCTGAGGATATCTTCATGTACGATGCTTTGTTAGACGTTGGGCGACGGGTGCTACGTTTCGGGCAATACGAAATGCTACTCAACGATTCGAGCCAAAGACCAGTTATTCGCAGAATCGCCGTAAAGAAGGTAAAGGCGATTCTAACTGGATCGGAGACGTTGATAACGCTGCTGGTGGAAGTACGACACCGAAGATACGTGCTTCTGGAGGGCATAAGAAATCTCGAGGTGGACTGCATATGACCAGACCCAGAGATTGCAGGAAGATGCGTTACAACTGAATAGCCAACTCAACAGGTTTTCACGAGGGAAAGTTAGTGTGCCTGTACTGATCAATCCGGACGACTGGAAGGTCATCGAAGCTGCAACGTTTCTGGAACGGCCCATACCGAGTGGCGAAGAAGATCAACGATGAAGTCAACGTCACCCAAAGAAATATACTGGTGGTTCATTTGGATGAACTGGATCCTCCGTCCATCCCCTGAGTTACACACATGACAGCTGTTCACGTGTCCCTACTTTACATTCGTGCCGCTACCTCTCTAAGTTCCAAAGCTTTTCACACATTTAAGTGCGTTGCAACGGTTGATTGGGCTAATATTACGCTAGGACGCTTACCAGTGGCATCACTACAATTGTTCCACGAAACTATTGGACATTGCCGGATGGACCGCTATGCATTAAAATCCATCGTAGATCCACCGACCTTCCCTCTTCCGCTAACTGGGGACGTGTCCTGCCGCCGTTTGTGAAACCAACAAGGGGCCTGCCTGCAGTACAGGCACCACAGTGCAAGCCTTCTAGTGTACTTGGGCGCTCAACCCCTAGCGAATTGACAGTTGCCCCACGAGTCCTTAGAACGTGCCGGGAGTCAACGCAATGTCATAAAACTACACAGCTCCGGGCTATGCCTCGGTCAGCCAGCCAGAAACGTGTTCTGTTGCTACTGTGAGATCAGCAGGGGAGCTAAACAAACTCCAAAAGATGGAGTATAGTACTACAGGTCGCCCTTCTCCTGCTGACATCACTAGTGGTTGACGAATAGGCCTACATCTGATTTAGCCAGGGGATAGACGAGTAGATCGACGTATCGTACCCCCTGCCTGCTATCCAGGGACGTGTCCTGCCGCTGTTGTGGCTCTAGTGCGGAGCCTAACCGCGCAACTCCATCGGCCGTGACCTAGTGCGCTAGCCAGGGACGCTTCCTGCGGCTACTGTGAGACCAGCACGGAGTGCCGCCAAACTCCAAAATACGTAATCAACATAATACGACAGGGTACTCATCTCCTGACGATCGAACAAATGGTCCACGAGTACATCGGACTTAGCCGGGAGGATTGACAAGGAGATCCACCGACCATGCCCCTTCTCTGCCAACCGGGGACGTGTCCTGCCGATGATCTGAGTCCAGCACGGAGCACCACTCCACATTGAGGTGAACTGTTAACGCGCCAGTTCGCTGAACCTTCCATATATCTTAATACCATAAACAACTTCTTTGTAACCCCTATTTCCGTGGCCTGACATAACATCACACAAACCTATTTATCACAACACAAAACTTACACAGAACTAAAAACACACATTAGTATTTAACCTGAAGAGGGCATTATTTAAGACTCTAAAACGGGGAGAACAGGGCCACTCCTGTTTCTCGTCTACACAATTCAACCTCCTGATGATCCCACAAACGATCTGTGAGTCGACCTCGACTTAGCTGGGAGGACAAACATTTCCACCGACCAATCCCCTGTCCTCCATTCGGGGACACTTCCGGCCGTTGTTGTGAGTCTAGGGATGAATCTGGCTTAACATAACTCTGACAGGGTATCTGGATGGACTGGCTTAATATAGAGGAGCTGCTCGAGACGATCAGCTCAGAGGAAGGAGCAATGTGACGCACTGTTGAACCCTTTCTCAAATAACCGCCTTCGAATATTTCGGGCGGCGGTAGCCTCCTTATAAGGCGATTACAGTTGAATTCCAGTTGTGTGCAGCTTGCAACCAACCTCTCCAGACCTTCTTTTTGGAAAATAATTTTTCAGACACATCGATTCTTTATGAATCTTTCTCTCGGACTTTCTGTTCGAGAGGGGTCTAGACTGATGTCCAGATTGTTCCTACCCTCGCATATGTAATTAGGTGTGAGGTTCTGACCACTCAGACGTGTTCTAATAGCGGACCAGTCAATGTGTGGAAGAGCGATGGACAATAAAGTCTTGTAAATGAAAAGTCTACATGTGTGAAGAACTGAATTATAAAATGAACTGTGAAGAAGAGACTCTCACAGAAGAAAGAAAATTATATACGCGTGTACAGTAAAGCAGTGACAAAACAATAAAGACATTTTTGAAATTTTATGTAACGTTTGTGAAGATTAATTAAAGGAACTTGACCTGTAACCATGCACTGCTACCCGCGCGAAATCAGTATTGTTTATTTTCAAAAGAAAAATCAGTTTTGTTTAGGTAACAATATACATAAGAAAGAGGAGTAAAATGCATATTTAAGGGTCGAACAGAATATTAATGTGCGCTACCGTATTCATTGTACATATGTAAGCTGGTATAGAGCATATGAAGTTATTTAATTAGATTTAAAATTAGGATTCCAAATTGCCTATTTGGTATCTCAAACCATTTATCTCCTTGAAGAAATATTTTCATCATCTCTTGAATTTCTTAAATGTCCTCAAAATTCAATTCAATTAGAATTTTTTATTTATAATTGTTAATTTTTTATTTATGATTTGTAATTATCTTCATTTATAATTATCTGATTTATCTGAAATTTTTATTTACAATTATCTGATTTTAAAATAATGAGCTGTCATCGCAGAACAGTAAGAGTTAAACATGATTGATTCATTGACTGATTCACGTTCGTCCCGCTTGAGACATTGGTGTTCTCCTAGTGAGGAGTTTCTTAATCAGACTAATTTCGTTACGCTTAATTTCTTACGGATGTAAGTGAATGACATGTAGTTGGTACATCATCCCAAAAAGATATTTAGTAGGAAACTGAGGTATTACTTTGGATGGTGAAAACCGATTAAATTTTGCTCAGTGACGCTATGTACTCCTTAAGGTTCTGTTACGAGTCTGAAAATCTTCTGATTCGGGATTCACAGCTGAAAATACCTCCCGGACGAATTGTCCCTTTGATTTCGCCATTCTAAAAATCTATTGACCCCGGCCGGGTTTCTACCCGCGACCCAGAACCGAGTCGATGGATTTTTCAAGGGGTAAAAATCCTGCGTACTGACTGCTGGAGTCCTACAGGAGGGAATTAATCCCATAGCTCTCGTGTCACCAATTTACGCCAATAAAAGAAACTCAAGCCTGAAAAAAATGCCGCTGAACAAAGTCTATTGGCCTTTTCACGTTCAGATTTGAATTACGATGCCAATGACCTGCTATGTTTAAGAGGGTCGTTAAATATAAAAAATAACATAATGACATAACGATGCAAAATATCTAGTTTCGGTTGTCGATTAAATAGCGACGTCCCCCACCCCTACCTATCACAGTCAGTAGTCATGATTACAGTGACAAAAACTACGCCTGTTCAAGCGAGTAGTTCCGTTTCTTGGGAGCGAGTTGCAAATGTCTCTGTGTACCCGTAAGAATTATTAAATCTTGCTCACAGGATCTAATTTAGTCTTGCTTTTTATTGGTCCGAAATCCTCAGATTCGTGATCCACGGCTTAAGTCCTTCCCGAAGGATTTATCCCTTGGATTTTTCCATCCTAAACAGTCATCGAACTCCGGCCGGATTTGAACAAGAGACATTCGGGACCAGAGGCAACGAACTTAACCCATAGATCACCGAGGGCGATAACATTAATATAATTTGTAGTTTTAACATTAATATAAATATAGATGATGTGTCCCTTTTTCTTTCAGGGCTAAGCCTCAGAAGCTGCAAAGGAGGAACGCTACTGTTTAAATTTATGAATCTATGAACGAAGAATTGTAAATTTTGGCTCTATAAAAATGTGCTCTCTTTCATAAAAAGTTAAATTCATTGTTCTTCATCACATAGCCCTCGAGATTTGTGTATATTTTCTTCAAACTACTGTATATTGGTTTATTATCTATAGTAGACCGAATATTATTTAGTTTGTGAATCAAGTATTTTAATTAAAACAAAAATATTAATGTATCCGAGGAAGATATTTTATTACATAATATTTTACTACGGAAAAGGTAATTTCTACAGCGACTGCATCGTATTTACAGTAATATTAAATTTTTTTACAGATAACTCTGGAGAGAGGAATGCAATTTACCGGACTAGACTGACGCTATATGGATACCTAGCGTTCGAGACTCCAGCCAACTGGAAATATGAGGTTCCTTGACTCGCAATCGCTGTCCATCAACTTCCAATAAGAGACAAACGTCGTCATATCGAAGACTCAAAACCCTAATGCACTGGTCTTAAGGTCAAAAGAATGTTGTAACCTGGATATTATCCATAGAGATAAGGACGAAAAATCACATATGTATTGGTTTCCTAACGTCTCAACCTTGTGAAGGAAAACCATATATATTGTACTGTAATTATTTTAATGGAAAACACATGTTAGTTTACTGCATATATTCATAACACATACCAAATATTATTATGTTCTGTTTAGTTATCTGTTGTCAGCAAACAATCTGTATTCTGATACATTAAAGAAACAATTTGCATTTTATTCAGAATTGTGAGGTCATACGTAATGTATGTTTATTTTTATTATCTATTTCTACAGTTTCCATTAAAAAAATAATATCCATCCATCCATAGTAATTCTGCCCGAAGGCAGGTCCTTCACTGCAATCATAGCATTTTCATGCTATGCTTGCAGCTTTACTAGGGAATTGTAGGTGTTCTTACTTCCTGTTGCTTTCCACACCAATGAAAGATGATGATGATGCTGATGGCGATATGATTTCGGGGACCGTTTGGGCCTTAACGTTTTCCTGACATTTGTCTAACAGATGAGGAAAACCCCCCCGATAAAAACCTCACCCAGAAAAATTGCCCCGACCGGGGATCGAACCCGGGCCCGCTGCGTGACAAGGCAGCACGCTACCTCGAGACCACAGCGGTGGACAAACAATAATAATTTACAAAATGTTTTCTTTACTCCTTCACTGTTTACACGGATTCATCAAATTTTCCATATTGTATAAATTCTTCAGTTTAAAAACTTTCAATAGAATTAAAAATATTTTGGAGCCGAATTGCCATTGAATTTATAAGCATTCTATCCCTTCTACCACCATATCATGCATCAGTCTTCCTATCTTCTCTGTTCCTAATCCTTGCTCACATATCCACATCAACTGAACTTTCATTTTTCAATTAGCGTAATAATTATAATAACTACTATCGAAGGCGTTTCGTGAATGGAATCCGACAGAAAGAAGCAACAGATGAAGATCGAAACTGATATGGACACAGGGAATATTATAACAATGAGAGAAAGAGGATGAGGAAGAGGTTGAAAAATATAGAGGAATGGAGATTGGGAATAGTTTCTTGAAATAGACACAGCAAGATGTCAAACACATTGTAATATCTAAGAATAATTAAATAAATATCCTCAACTCGTGTCAAACTGAGGGTCGGTCGAGGAATGAGATGAGATGAAACCCCTATACAGAGGTCTGTAAATGACAAGGGTGCCGGCCTACCATGCCTGACGCACCATCACGGGGACAGTTTAACGAAATGAAACGAAATGGATGAGATGAGTATGGAGAAATGGTGGAATGAAATTGTGGCAGGGGAGAACGGAAGAAAACCAAGCCAAAGCTCCGTTTCGTCCACCACGAAACCCACATGGAGTGACCGAGACTCGATCTCGGGACTCCAGCGGTGAGAGGCGAGCGTCTAGCCGCATGCGCCACAGAGCTGCCTACATAATAATTAAATAACAATATAATAATAAAATGTAATAATAATGTAAATAATGAAAGCAGCATTATAAAAGATAAAGATGAATAATAAAATAATAACAATGACCCCCCTTTACATTAGTTTCACTTCTCCCTTTATATGTACTTTTACACGCCCCACGGCACAGGGATAACGATAACTATATTATTAATAACAATAATTGTAATAACCATACAACAATATTAGCCATAATAGTAAAATATATAATAATAATATACCTAGTAATAATAATAATAATTTACCTAGTAATAATAATAATAATAATAATAATAATAATAATAATAATAATAATACATAAATATTGAACAAAATGCTAACAGTACACTGAAATGGCGACACATACATTTTGTAATTATTTTATTTAATGACGTTCTTAACATCTCACGAAATTAGCCACGCAATCCAAATATGGTCATGAGAATCTGACAAATGTTGCTTATTTCAAGATTATTGATATTACACGTGCCTCAAAAGTTACAATTCAGCACACACGACCTTTACTGTTCTTCCGAAGGAATTCATCATACTCATTATGATTATGGAAGGATCTATCGTGATATTGAATTATTGTTTTGGATCGCTCTTACATGCATACAGATGGTAATTGCATACCGTAAGTTGCATAATAAAATTATAAATTTATGTCTGAAACACGTCTGCGATTCATGTATGCGATGATATATGACAATATGCTCGCAATAAAATGGCGTTATGTTGTTTATCATCGATCCTCTGCTCACCCCCAAGACAAGACAATTCATAGAGGACAGTAATGTGCACTTGTAACTGCAAGGTAAATCACAATTTTACAGGCCACAACACTTATTTTAGTACGAACCAGAAATCTTCAAGAATTTGCAAGTTCAACATTTTTACATTATTTAATTTTATACTTTTAAAGTCTCTTCTTCATTGGTCTTAAAATTTAATGTCATTGAAATAGGAAGAATCACTTTTACGTCATTTTTAACATACAAGGGACGTTCTCTGGTGAAGCTTAGCCAGAAGTACAGAAACAAATTATGAATCCTCAAGAACATACAAAAGAAATTAAAGGAGATGAATTCAAGTTATAATCAATTCAGAAGGAATGTAACTATTGAAGTTGCTTTTTTACAAATTTCTATTTATCCTATTTACTAGACATCGAAAATAATCATGACAAAAATTTAAATGGGCCTACGTTCTAGTGGCCACTATTTTTATCTTTTTCGAAACAAAATTCGGCATACGGCAATCAATTAAGAAAAATAAGGTTGAAAAATTAACCAGAAAAATAGATCCATTAGGAAACGAACATTTAAAAATCGTTCTAGCGGCCATAATTTTTATTTTTCGCAACAAAACTAGGTGTTTGCCATTGAAATGAAACGAGGAAAGAATTATCCTAAAAAAGCAAAATCCGACCAACAAAGAGAGATGGATTACCAGAAAATATGAAAATTAAAACTCGGTTTAGCAGCCGCAATATTTGTTAGCTTTTAAGAAACGACATTTATATTTCAATAAGAAAAGTAGCCGAAGAATTCGTTAATCAGCAAAATGAAACCACTAAGAGTGGAAGTTAATCTGAAGGCTGAAACTTTACGAATTAGTTGGCTCAGATGGTAGAATTTGAGACACATATTATGGAAGTCCCGGGTTCGACCACTTTTCCCCCTCCAAGGTAAGTGCTGGTTTGGAGTTTCATTACCATATTCCATTTCACATTTAATCACGTTTTCATGTTTCATTGAAAATTAATATCAATAATTTTCTACAAGAAACAAATACACAAAAATAAAAAAAAACAATGAATGAATTAAAGTTAAAATAGGCATAGCTACATAGTCCATTGATAGGTCTATAACACAAAATGAAGACGTGATATGATCAATGATGTTGAAGCGTCTCAAAATAAGACTGAAGAAAAATATGCTCTAGCAAGCTCAGTTTTTTTCTTGCGAACAACCTTAATACGTATATATGTTACAATTATCGAAAAATAAATAATTTGTAAACCAACAAAAATGGACCTTTAGCAGTGGAGATTTACCTGAAACCAAACACTTAAAAATTGCTATAGCTACCGGAATTAGTGTTTTCTCGCAACTAAATTGGATATAAGAATAATAATAAGAGAGAATTTTATTCATAAGTAATGCCACGAGAGATTTCCAAATTATCGATAAATATCACGACCCACGAAGTGAGGAGTGAATTTGTCTAGAGAATTTAGATATCAAGAGTGGCAATTGTTAGGGCTATTTAACGAATAAAATTAAGCTGTTTACTAACAAATCATTATTTAAATATAGTTATTTTAAAATATTTATATATTTAATGTAAATGGTGATGTTTGAAAACACGCATGAGAAATGTTATTTCATTCACTTATCACTGCAACCAGATCGTATTATTTATTGCCAAAGGATCGCAATATTGTAAGAATTGCACCCTAGTGGAGAAACAATGAAACACACCAAACTGTACATTAATTAATTTCTGATGTCCTATGACGTAAATATGTCAATTATATTTTTCTGGAACGTTATTACCTGGGAAAAAATACGTTTAAGAAAGTGCAAATAGTGTTTTCATTTTGTGCGGTATAAGCAATTGCTACAAGTGTTTTTATATTTTCTCCCGCAACCACGATAAGGTTACATTCGTGCACTCTC
This sequence comes from Diploptera punctata, assembly GCA_030220185.1. NCBI lineage: Eukaryota > Metazoa > Arthropoda > Insecta > Blattodea > Blaberidae > Diploptera > Diploptera punctata. Next base: position 688,417 of record JASPKZ010008050.1, on the reverse strand, counting down.
TATATATAATCTGGTAGCAACATGTAGTCACTGCAAAATTATGATATGACCTATTCAGAATGTTAAAAGGAGGAGATCGATTTTACAGTGATAAAATTAAACTGATAAAATCGAGGTGAAAAACGACTGTGATTGGTTGTAAATAAAAAATCACTGAAATCTGATTGGTCAATGACTCCCATTTGGGGCATGAGTTAAATATAAAAAAAATGTTTGTACAAAATACTGACACCCGAATGAAATAATGCTCGTGCTTGGTTGTAGTTCAGTTACGGAATATACAATGCGTCTCATTCAACCTGTGGCCTGCTAGCGGGAAAATTGACTGCGAGCAGTGAGTCATTATTTCGCGCCGGCCAGGCAATTCAACTTCACGACACTTCTATCACTTTGTTGATTTAATATGTAACAGTTTTGTACCTTGCCATGCTTTAGAGATTTGTTGGCGTATGTTTTAATCTTTCTCCTATTTCGTGTGACTTACCCTCAGTCAGTAGACGTTTCGTTATCCTTGGTTTCTTAACGAGCACGTTTTTTTTAACTTGTTTACAATTCGTCGATCATATATTTGGGAATTTCCACCTGAAAAGTGTGTTTCGAATCAGCTAACCACTTCTCTGCAAGACTCTGTTTTCACATAATTATCGTACATAAATACCCTATGCTGTACAGTGAACAGAGATCGAGGCATAATGATAACTATGAGCTGAAACCATTGTAGGACTTAACTAAATGATTAATTTTACTTTATAACACGTTATAACACGAGAATACAGTATTGCAGTAGAAAGCGGGTTTCACCTTACAAGCATGAAGCTCGACTGACTCAATCCGCCAAGCACCAGTTGCACAGCGAGGGAAGTTGATGACTCACTGCTCGCAGTCACTTTTCTCCACTAGCGGCCACAAGTCGAGTGAGACGCACTGTACCTTATAAAGTTACAGTAAATAACAGAAGCCCGCCTCGGTATTACGCGTGTCTAGCGCGCGTGGCTGCTCCGACTGGGATCTCAGATTCAAAACATAGGCCTATACGTTCCAGAGGGATATTGGTGGTGGGTCATACCGGAATTTTTCTCGGAGTTTCCCGTTTCCCGAATTTCATCCTATCTACACTCTCCATTCTTCCTACACTTCCCTTGATGTAAGTTCATTTGTCATTCATTCATTCATTGATTCATTTCATGTCACACTTCACCTCGTCTCATATTACGAAAAGTAGTTTGGATGACAGCCACAGGTGTTGAATATATGTATTTACGGCGAACTAGTGGGACGACCATCAGGGTTCTGGCTCATGACTCCTAGCCTAAACAATAAAAAATGGCTGAAGTGGTCACGGGTCCAACCCAAAAACGACGGTATGAGTCATGAGAGAAGAACCTGTTGTGCACGACCCGGAAGAAAACCTACAACTCACGTAACATCGTAGAGTAGATTTCATTCCTTTCATCCATAATATACTGTGATAGCGCAATAGAACTTTGAGGTCGCGGTGTTCAGGGCAATCTGCCATGTCCGAATAAATAACTAAAGTTAAAGTAAATATAATTTTTATATATTATGCCAACAATATAATTACTGTATATGAAATATCTGTTTATTTAGCCCAAATTTAACGAATTAAAGGTGAAACTGGATAACAGGATAATTTTAATGAAAACTATAACGATATAGAATACATTTAATTGTTTTAAGGATACAAATTAACTATCTAACGTCAAGTACTTGTGAAACCATGATATAACATTGTTAAATATGCGGGGATCTATTGGGTCGTGGCGCATGATTCCGAGCCTGAACGATAAATAAGCGGGTAGTAGAGGCCAAGGGCATGTATGTAGTACCTGGCGTACTGGTCCAGGAAGACGACCTAAAACTCACATAACAGCGTAGAGTAGACTTAATTCCATACACCCATAGAGTAATGGGATAGCGCAATACAGTAGACACTGGTCGCTGTGTTCAGGGCTTTCTGCCCGCCCAGTCCGTTCAAATAACTAATATGATGAATGGGAGAAGGAAAACAGAAAATACAAATTTAGGTGCAAGTTTGAAAATATAAAATGCACTCTGGCACATAAATATTAATTTATACAATTCAGAATAACGTAACAGAAATATATAATTAATTGATGCCAAACCGAGGAAAATTAAAGCTATAGGATATAAGGTATAAACCAAAATAGTTAGTGTATACGTCCAATATGTAGACATGAGTGCTCCTCTAGCGGGAGTTTATTGACTAGCTTAATTTAGTTACGCTTATTTCCATACGTATGTTAATGAGGAACATCGCCTCAATCAAATGTCTAGTATCCAAGTAACGTATTACTTGGAAGGAGAAGGTCGGTTAAATTTTATACAGGACACTAATTTAAGCTTGCGTTTTTCTTTTTTACGATTCTGAAAATCTTCTGACTCGGGAGCTATGACTTAAAATCCCTCCCGGAGAACTTGTCCCTTGAATTTATTCATCCTAAAAATCCATCGACCCCGACCGGGTTTGAACCCGACGTCCTCGAGACTAGTGGAAAACTAAAGTAAATTGCCACTTATTTATTATTTTAAAATTATAACTGATTTAATTCCTTTTTTAATTCTATCAGTGACTTGTTTAGTTAGCTGGAAAATTGGGTCTAATTAGTTCATCATGTAATTAGGATCATAAATGTCTACTAATATAGGCTAAATTATCGTTTCCCAACCTGTGGTTCGGAATCCTCGGAGGTTCGCCAATTTTTTTTCCGTAATGGCAGGTTTCGTGGTTAGGTCTATTATTGTTTCCTTCATTTCTGAAGCATTCTAATAATAATAATAATAATAATAATAATAATAATAATAATAATAATATATAATATTATATAATGATAATAATAATAATATAATTATTTTAAAATTAGATTAACCTTATAATGCCCATTGTTGCATAGGCCTATGTGTAACATTGGGAATTTATCACATTATATCCACAATAAATTAATATTTACCGTGAATGCCTAATTTACAGTTATGCAACAACATTAGGAATGCGTTTGGTTTCGCAACAACCAGGCTACACGTTGTGTAACTTTTATGCCGTAACTAGAGTAACTTTAGGTTTTAAACGTTAAGGGTTAAGTTAATTTAAGGTTATTAAGCCTTTTGTGTGGAATTAAATTTTTTGCGTATCTACTGTATGTGTATTTAAAAGTCAGTGGTTCACCCAACTCAGACCGTTGTGCAAGCGGTTCGCGAGTCGAAAAAGTTGGGAACCGCTAGGCTAAACAATTTAATTAACAACTGAAAGACACATTCCATCCATCCATCCATAGTAATTCTGCCCGAGGTCAGGTCTTTCACTGCAATCACAGCATTTTCATGCTATGCTTGCAGCTTTACTAGGAAATTCTAGGTGTGGTAGCTTCCCGTTGCTTTCCACACCGGTGAAGGATGATGATCATAATGATAAGGATGATGATGATAGTGGCCATATGATTTCGGCGACCGTTTGGGCCTTAAAGTTTTCCCTGACATTTGTCTTACAGGTGAGGAAAAACCCCGATAAAAATCTCACCCAGAAAAACTGCCCCGACCGGGGATCGAACCCGGGCCCACAGCGTGACAAGGCAGCACGCTACCTCGAGACCACAGCGGTGGACAGAGACACATTAAGTAAACGGAAAAGATAGGATTATAAATTCGACTTCTGAGGAATTAGCTTTGTATACGCAGGTCATGGATATCGGATTTTACATCTGCGTTGAGTCATCATCCTATTATTTTTGCATTCTTGCAATCCTAGTTTTCCGGCGCGCGGCGTCCAGGATTGAATGTAATATTCTTATCACTAGATCATGCTAGCTCTTCACAATAAATCTTTTATTCTACTTCTTTCACATTTGCCACATTCCGCTCGAGGAATCCCAGGATATCAAAGGTTCCGCAGACTTAACAGATTCATGTCGAGCTTTCAAAATAACTTGTTGTTAGATAGTTAATTTGTGTCATTAAAACGAATGTATTCGATATAATTATTGTTTTTTATTTAAAATATTGTATTATGTTCTTTTATCTTTAATTCGTTAAATTTGGGTTAAATCAACATATATTTTATATATAGTAATTACATTGTTTGCATAATGTATACAAATTAATTTTTACTTTAACATTAGGTTCTTTAGTTATTTATTCGGAATTGGTGGGCAGATTGCCCTGAACACCGCGACTGACAAATCTGTTGCCCTATGACTACATATTATGGATGAAAGGAAATAAATCTACTCCACTGTGTTACATAGGCTGTAGGTTGTTTTCCGGGTCGTGCACACCAGGTTCTTCTCTCATGAATTGAACCGCCCCACCCCTATTTTATGGCCGCGGGAGGGGACTACAAATATGCTCGTTGGAACACACTCACTGGCCCTTTGTATTTTTCAGGCTTGGAGTCATGAGAGGCAGCACCCTGCAAGGTCACCTCACTAGATCCCTGTTTCAACACCTGTGGCTGTCAACCAAACTACTTTTCCTAACATGAAGTGATGTGAAGTGTGATACGAAATGAACGGATGAGAATTGTAATTGCATGAAAGGAGTGTAGGGAGAATGGAGAGTGTTGGTGGGATGAAATTCGAGAAACGGGAGTGCCCCGAGGAAAACCCAACAAATACCTGTAGGGATTACTATCAATAGCATAGTTGAAACGTAGACTCGACAGGTTTCGAAAATGATATACCAGTCGGGGCAGTTACACGCGCTAGAAACGCGTGCACCGAGATGGCTTAGGCCTACTGGAACTTAGTAGGTAACATATGCCAAAGACTAATTATTATAAATTTAATATGACATCATTCATTGGTAGATAAGGACTCAAGTTCTTATCTTTAACAGGTTATATTATTATTATTACTATTATTATTATTATTATTATTATTATTATTATTATTATTATTATTATTATATTTTCATCCAACGCTGTGGTTTCTGGTTGGCGTCGCTATTTCGTATGCATCAGACCTTGGTTCGATGCCGCATCTGGAAGTGTGTTCTATTACACGGATGAATCGATATTTCGTTTAACGGCTTCTGATAGTCGTATACGTGTATGGACTCCGACTTTCTTTCCCCGCCCGCCCCATGCTGAGTTGGCGCGTACGCCTTGGAGGACTAGTGCCAGACTTCGGTAGGGTCGGTGATGGTTTGTGTTTGGGATTACTATTTAGTATCGAACAGAGCTTGTCGTTATGCCAGAGTGCACGAAAACTGTTGTTTACATTAATATCATTATATTTCAACATGTCGTATCCTTTGCTTATGGTATGGAACCTAATTTTTTTTCTAATACATAATAGTGCTAGATGTCATACAGCACAGGCTACCAGAGATGTGCTACAAGAATGCCAAATTCGTGTGATGGACTAGCCTGCACGCAGTCCGGACTTCAATCCGATCAAGCATATGTGGGATAAGCTGGAAAAAACTTGTTCGTAAGCATCCTATTGTGCCACAGAACCTGGAAGAACTTTGAAATGCACTCACCGAGGAATGGGAGAGAATGTCACAAGTTTCTGTAAGAAGGCTTCTAAGAAGCATGCCTCTTAGTGTAATGCGGTCATCGAAGCTCACGGAGGACACACCTAAGTATTGAATGTTGAAATAACCATTGAAACATTGATCCCTAAAATAATAAATCTCAAATTTCCACTTTGTTTTCTGTTACAAATTATATTTCTAATACAGTACAATCAACGATTGTTTGAATATCTATTCTATTTTTACATAAATCTTCAATTCATAACTACAAAAGATAAAAAATAAATCGTTTCAATATTTATTTTGTGGCTTTAGTTTAAACATGCGTTTCTCTATTTTTAATAGTGTACATATTACCAGTTAGTTATAATAATAAGAATTGTGTGAAATGTGGGACATCTCTCTGTGATGTAATGGTTATTATGTCGGCTATTAACCCACGGGTTCATGGATCGTATATCGATATACCAGAGATATCTATTGGAAAGAGTTAAGTCTGCCTCGAGTGATGTGAGTGGTTGCTTTAAATGCAAAGTAGCGAATTTGGATTGAGTAAATTAAATGTATGGTTAAGGTACTGTGTTATGTTATACACGTGAATTCTTATACTATCTTCTATAGCCGGTGACAATATGTATGTATGCATGTATGCATGTATGTATTTATGTATGTATGTATGTATGTATGTATGTATGTATGTATGTATGTATGTATGTATGTGTATGTATGTATGTATGTATGTATGTATGTATGTATGTATGTATGTATGTATGTATGTATGTATGTATGTATGTATGTATGTATGTATGTATGTATGTTATGTATGTATGTATGTATGTATGTATGTATGTATGTATGTATGTATGTATGTATGTATGTATGTCTGTATGTATGTATGTATGTATGTATGTATGTATGTAGTATGTATGTATGTATGTATGTATGTATGTATGTATGTTGTATGTATGTATGTATGTATGTAGTATGTAATGACTGTATGTATGTAATGTAGTGTATGGCCATTAATGTATGTTTATGTATGTTTGTATGTTATGTATGTAGGTAATGTAGTATGCGTGTATGTAGTATTTATGTATGTTTATGTAGTACTGTAGGGTTGCATGTATGTATGTATGTATGTATGTATGTATGTATGTATGTATGGTATGTATGTATTGTATTGTATGTATGTATGTATGTATTTTTGAGTTTATGTATGTATGTATGTCTGTATGTATTGTATGTATGTTAATGTATTGTATGTATGTATGTAATGTAATGTATGTATGCTATTGGTACTGTTATGTCTGTATGGTATGTAGGTATGGGTATGTATGTATGTATGTATGTAGTAGGTATTGTATGTATGTATGTATGTATGTATGTATGTATGTATGTATGTATGTATGGATGTAGTATGTATTATATGTAATGGTTAAGTAATGTATGTATGTATGGCTAAATGTATGTATGTATGTAAGTATGTATGTATGTATGTCTGTATGTATGGGAGGTATGTAGGTATGTATGTTGTATTTAATGTATGTATGTATGTATGTAAAGTATGTATGATGTATGTATTTCTTTTTGTATTGTATGTCATGTATTTATGTATGTATGTATGTCCCTGTCAGTATTTATGGTTATGTATGTATGTTAGGCTATGTATGTATGTATGTATGTATGTATGTATGTATGTATGTATGGTATGTATATGTATGTACTTCATCGATTATGTATGGTAATGTCTGTCATGTATGTTTTATATGTAATTAGGTATGTATGTTTATCTGGTATGTTATGTATGTATGTTAGTATGTATGTATGTAATGTATGTATGTAATGTATGTTATGTATGTAGTGTATGTATGTATGTCTCTATTACATGACTATGTATGTTATGTATTTATGTATGTATTGCTCAATGTTATTGTAGTGTAGTGTTTATGTATCGCTATGTACTGTTATGGATGTATGTATGTATGTTATGTATGTATGTATGTATGAATGTATGTAGGTATGTATGTTAATGTTATGTTATGTAATGTATGTATGTATGTTATGTAGTATGTATGTCTGGTTTATGGTTGTATATATGTATGTATGTTATGTTATGTATGTATGCATGTATGTATGCATGCAATGTTATTCCATGCAGTCTGAACCATGTATGCATTTATGCATGTATGCGTGAATGAATGTATGCAGGTATGCATGTTCATGTCATGTATGTATGTTATGTATTTTTATGTTATGTATGCATGAATGTCATGCCATGCACGCATACGTAACGTGCGTACGTGCGTGTACCTTTCGTACGTGGTGTACGTGTGTAATGGGTGCTGTGTGACCGTGGGTTGGTGCTACGCATGTACGCACGCCATGTATCCACGCAGTAGTACGCACGCTTGTAACGCTCGTGGCGATGTACGTAACTGATTTAACGTACTGTATGTATGTATGTACGTTAGAACAAAGGGTGCAGCACGCCTACTTTTCGAGACCACAGCGGCTGGACTATACTTCTGCCTGCTGTTGATGATGATGATGATGATAATAATAATAATAATTGTAGTCAGAATAATAATAAAAATATTGATAGTAAGGCCTATTATTATTTTTTAAATATACCATTATTATTATTATTATTATTATTATTATTATTATTATTATTATTATTATTATTAGCCTACTATCATTACAACAAGAACAACAACTACTATTATTAATAATAATAATGCCCATCGCCGTGCTTCCGGCGTATCGCAGTGCCTTAAACTCAGCGAGACCGGGTTTGGTCCCCAGTCCTAACATATTCGCTTGTTTACTGTGAATGTTTGATTGAATGGGTATTATTGTCTTATATTTTCATCCTGTCTCGAAAGTGGCGCCGCCATTGAGGTGATTCCTAAACCATGGAGACTCTCTATTTTCCTGTGTGGACAAAAACTATGTAAGGGACTATATAATAAGGCGATTCAACATGCCCAACATGTCGTGTCACTGTAAGGCGCATGTGGCATGGAGCACTTAAGACGTACCTAAGAATGGGAGAGGTTAAAGTAATAATAATTAAATCACTGGCACTCCCAAAATCAGGGTTTCATGGCTACGAGTACATAAGCAATTCATTTATCCCTATCCTCAGGCAATGTTTCCCAATCATCTTCTGTATAACTACCTCCCCGAAATTATGGTTAATATTATTGTCCCACCTTACTTTACGCCTTCTTACTAGGCGATTTCCCTATGGATTTCCTACAAAGAGTTTCCATTCCTCTCTTTCATTCCCCATTGAGCAACATGTTCTGACCATCACAGTCTATGATATTTAACTCTTCTTATTACATCTGGTTTCCCTATTAAGTAGTCTTCTCCGTTCACCTATCTGTTCGACTCTCTTTGATCTCAAATTTTCGTAATGACTTTTTTCTTAAATAATCGTGATATTTCCTTCTCCCTTAAAGTAAAGAGTCAATTTTTCGTATACATATAACTGTAATAATAACTGTTTTATATATTCATAGTTTAACGTTTTTTGAGAGTAATTGGGATGACAAAAGTAATGCGTAATAGCATGTGTTTACAGAATTGAGTCTATTTATATTATTTCTGCACCTAATTGATGTTTGCATTTATTGTTCCTAGGTATTTGAATTTAGGTACTTTTTTCAAATTTTTAAAAATGTTTTAATAACTGTTCATTTCTGTTAAAAATAATATATTTCCATGTATGACCATATAGGCGGCCAGGGCGAATCTAAACTCTATGGACAAGTTTCATAAGTTGATCATGGATGTTTTCAGAGTGTTTTTATATAAGGAACCCGGTTTCCGGTGGTTCATCGCCGAATTTAATTTAATTTTCGTTTTGTATAACTCATTCAACTTCGTATCTATTTACTCGGAACATGATTGTTTCTAAATTACACTGTTATACTGTATAGAGTAATTATTCAAAGTGTACACTGCCATTATCACCACAAATTTCACAGCGGCGGCTAATGGACTGTAACACACCGTCTGGCATCCCAGGAGATTGACGCACGTCAGCGGCTGCTACAATCCTAACAACCAGGTTCATACACGTTCGACGGGAATCACGTACACCACTCTCTCCACGTAACCCCAAAAGTAAAGTGTGTCAGATCTAGTGACCGAACAGGACTACCACGACCAATCCACCTCTGCCCGAACTGTTAATCATGATACGGTCTAACCTAAGTTTCACTGCAAAATGTGGCTGGTTTCTCATTATTTTGAATCCACGTATCTCCGAGTAAACAGAAACAAATACGAGTAAGTTCTAAACGAAAGGAATGTAACGATTCGGTAATGACCCACCGTACACCACGAGCTTCATATATCAAAACTCTCGGAAAACATACCTGAACATATTGTGAAAGTTTGTCGCTTGAGTTTAGATTCACTCTATATTCAATTTTAATATTATTTATTTTGAGCCTCAATTTCTTTGTGTTAGTCAATAGAATGTGTGCGTTGACCGTCAGTATCTTCTCGAAATCGCCTAATAATACTGCATCATGAGAATATGTCAACAGTTTATTAACAGCATTGAGTTTTACGCCTTGTTTATCAACCAAAATTTTGATGGCATGTACTAGTACAAAATACCGTAATAATGAAAATACTAATAATATTAATAACAATAATAATAATGATAATAATAATATAATTATGCCTATAGTATTAAGTCTAATAATAATAATAATAATAATAATAATAATAATAATAATAATAATAATAATAATAATAATAATAAAGTAATAACAATAATAACCATGAGATATATCAAACGAGGAAAAAAATATTAATTCCCTTGTAACAAATTATAGGACGTAAAAATAGTTAAGCCTGAGAGTAGAGACTTCTGTCCAAATTTCGTCGGCTTTTTTACACCCAACAGATTTGAAATAAAACTCTAATGAACTAAGTAGTGAAAGAGCATCGACAGATTCTACCTATCTTCCAACTGTTAAGTCCGGTAATGGTAACCACTAATCAGTGTTTTAATTCACGTTTTTTCTTCCCTCTATATGAGAAAGAGATTCATTAAGTTTTACAATGAAGTTTCATAACATGCTTATAATTTTTCAAACAACAGCAATAATAATAATGATGATAATACTACTACTACTTCTACTACTACTACTACTACTACTACTACTACTACTACTACTACTACTACTACTACTACTACTACTACTACTAATAATAATAATAATGATATTACTAATGATAATAATAATAATAATAATAATTATTATTATTATTATTATTAACGTTAAAAACTCAAGTTATGTTCCTTAACACCCATTTTTCATAAGCTTTAAGCCTGTTAACCACATTGTTTGAGACCCATATTTGAATAACATTTCAACTAAGATTTTAAGTGTCATAAATTTGATGCACAGAAACTGTGAAAAAAAAGTAATCTTAATCCAGAATCAAGAAGTTGTCACAGTATACTTCCCTTGATTACGTAAACAAATCATGGATCTGATTCTCAAAATTACAAAACTTAAATCATGGTTTGTAATAAACAAGTGGTTAATTTACTTTTATTATCCGCTCTGGTCTCGAGGTAGCGTGCTGCCTTGTCTCGCAGCGGGCCCGGGTTCGATCCCCGGTCGGGACAGTTTTTCTGGGTGAGGTTTTTATCGGGGTTTTCCTCACCTGTAAGATACATGTCAGGAAAACTTTAAGGCCCAAACGGTCCCCGAAATCACAAGGTCATCATCATCATCATCCATATCATAATCATCATCCTTTATATGTGTGAAAAGCAACGGGAAGCTACCACACCTACAATTCCCTAGTAAAGCTGCAAAGCATAGCGTGAAAATGCTATGATTGCAGTGAAAGTCCTGCCCTCGGGCAGAATTACTATGGATGGGTACTGACATTTCTGATTTTCATGTTCTATAACGAACACAAGCATTTCTGCACAGCATAAGTACGAAATACAAGTCAAGTAACGTTATGGATTTTAATTAAGATGATAGTAAAAGTGATGATTACAAGACTTTTCTCTTTACCCTTTGTAGGTACTCCTACATTTTTTTTGGCCCACACGTCACCAGAGCCTAATTAGCCCTAACGAACTAACTCACTGGCACTATCGAACACGAAGGGTTGCAATGGCCGCGCGGACATAAGCTCTCCATACATCCCTCTCCTGAGGCTTTAATGATTACCAATCATTCCCTGTATAATCTACTTCCCTCAAATCATAGTTAATGTTGTTTCTCCCACCTCAGTCTTGGTCTACCACTGGGCGTTTTCCCTCTGGCTTTTTCCTACAAGAAGTTTCCATGCACGTCTTTCATTTCCCCATACGCGCAACATGTCCTGCCCATCGCAGTCTACGAGACTTAACTGTTCTTATTATATCTGGCTTCCTATAAAGACCATGTAGTTCATTGTTATGTGGTCTTCTCCATTCACCTGTCTGTTCATCTCTCTTTGATCCAAAATTTCCTAAGAACTTTATTCTCAAATACTCGTAATCTCCTTTCCTCCCTTAAAGTAAGAGTCCAGGTTTCGCATCCATATAATATAACTGTAGAATAATAGTTTTATATATTTTCAGCTTAACGTTTTTTGAAAGGAGTTGGGACATCAAAAGTCTCTGCAATGCATAATAGCATGCATTTCCAGAATTGAGCCTATGTTTAATTTCTTTTTGCATCTCATTCCTATTTGTGATTATTGTTCCTAGGTATTTGAATTCAGCCACTTCCTCAAAATTTCCCTCATTTGTCATTAGCTGTCCCCTTCCATTATATACTGAATTTCTACGTGTGACCATATATTTAGTTTTACTGATATTTATTTCCAGTCCAAATTTCTTAGTGTTACTCAATAGTGTGTGCGTGTTGGCCTTTAGTATCTCCTCGCTATCGGCCAGTAGTACTACATCATCAGCATAAACTATCAGCTTATTAATACCATTGAGTTGTAAGCCTTCCTCATTCTCTAAAGATTTAATGGCATGCTCTAGTACAAAATTAAATAGTAAAGGAGATAGTGCATCTCCTTGCTTCAACCCATTCTGGATTTCAAAAGTGTCTGAAAACTGATTGCCTACACGCACCCTACTCTTTGAGCCATTTAGACACATTCGTATAAGTCTAACTAACTTTTTAGGAATTCCGAACTCCAGCAGGATATTATATAACTTCTCCCTCTTAATTGAATCATATGCTTTTTTGAAGTCTACATATAGTTGATGTACAGTACCATTATATTCCCATTTCTTCTCTAAAATCTGTCTTAAACTGAAAATCTGATCTGTTGTAGACCTGTTTCTTCTAAATGCACATTGATGATCTCCTAGAATGTCATCAATATAGGGAGTAAGTCTGCTTACTAATATATTTGTTAGAATTTTGTACGAAGTTGACAGTAATGAGATGCCCCTGTAGTTGTTGCAATCTGTTTTATCTCCTTTCTTATAAATTGGTATGATAATTGATTCCTTCCATTCATCTGGAAGAGCTTCTTTTCCCAAATCTTACTAAGCAACCAGCGTATCTTGTCCATCAATTTTTCTCCCCCTGATTTTATCAGTTCTGCTGGGATCTCATCTGAACCTGATGCTTTATACATCTTCAATTTTTCAATCGCCATTTCAACCTCTAATGCACTTGGCTCTGCGACTAGCATTTCTGCTGTCTGTAAATTATCCTCCTCAATGTCCTGTTCTGTATGTACATTTAATAGCTGATTAAAGTAACCTTTCCATCTATTTAATATACTCCTAGAATCTGCAATCATATCCCCATTTTCATTCCGAATTATGTTTGTTCTAGCCTGAAACCCTTTCTTCTCTATACTAATTCCCTGATATAATTCTCTAATGTTCCTATTTTTTGCATTCATTTCAAGATCATTAATCTTGAGCCTAGGGAGCGCTATCTGCTGGGAGAGTGTTTTTTAAATCAGGATCACACACATACATTTTACCCACACTAGGATACGGAGAGCCTCTCTGGATGACTTCATCGACCACCCGATTGCCAGGCTACCTTGAGACAACACCAATATAAGACAAGACACATCATTAACTCATTTAATCAACACTGAATAGCGGAAATATATGGAAAATTTTGATGACCAAATGGTGTTCGGGACTATTTATGCTTTAAAATATCCCGACATTAGTGTTATAGGTGAGGGAAAATTCCGTCGCTACAAAACCACATTAGGACCAACAGCATCAAACATCATACTGGATGCTGTAGCGAAGAATGAACTGCTGAAGATGGGACGGATGTCTTGAAAGGCCTACAGGCATAAAGATTACATATTTTAAAAGTTGAGGACGACGGATTTTACCTAAGAAGGTATTTTAACTTATTTTATTTTATGACTCTCCACCTCAACGGTTTAAACAATGAATTTTATTAGTATTAATTTGTACGTATGATTTTTTGTCGCGTCTGTAGTACATGTCACGCCACCAACATTATAGCATTAAGTACTTCTTTAAGTGTATATTATTACGACTTTAAGCAGGAAATAAACCCATGCATTTATCTTGTAAGACTAAATGAGCGTGTTTAAATACAATCTCTTACTAAAGAAAAGAGTCTGCAGGTCTCACATGGGATAATACTTGTAAAGGTGCCGGTCGCATGTGTAACTTCTTTTTACATTTTCAAGCTTCATGCTTACTCTCTTTGTAATGAATTATTCTTGGTGTAATTAAATGTCTGATTTAATCATTAACTAGATATAAAATTTCTAGTTCTAAATGTAGGATTTGAAGAGTAAAAATTCCATTCGCAGGAATTGTGTAAACTGAGAAAATATCTCAGCAAGCCGAATTTATGATCCGACTTATCTTCCTTTTTTATATTAAAACATATACAGGGTGGACCGCTCGAATGGACCTAATTTCAATTGCTTGTTACTGGCAAACGGTTGAAGATAGAAACTTAAAACAACGTTCATAGTACAGAAAAACTCACCAAGTTTCGAATCCTGTCGGTAGATGGCACAAAGATACGTTTCTCGTTCTTAGATTTAATTGTTTGTGAAAATGGCGACTCCGCAGATGAAAGCGCAAGCTGTTTTGTGGTATGCGGAGTTTAAATCAATCATTAGAGTTCAAAGGGAGTTCCGGCGTGTGTTTAAACCGTGATGCTCCAACTGCTAGAAGCATAAAGAAGTGGCGTGATACATTATTAGCTACAGGATCTGTGTTGAAGAAGCATGGTGGTGGTCGCAGAGCATCCGATGAAATGGTAGCAAATGTTCAAGCCGCATTTGAGCGAGCCCCCGGAAATCATTAAGAAGAGCTTCGCGGGAACTTCAAATACCAAAATCGACATTACAACGGATTGTCCACAAACGCCTCAAACTGCACGCATATAAAGTGCAGTTAGTGCAACGTCTGGAGCCGAATGACATGCCGAAACGAGTGGAATTCGCCAATACGATGCTGGACCGTCTCGGCGCTGATCCTGACTTCATGACCAAGATTTTCTTCTCGGACGAAGCCACTTTCCATTTGTCAGGCAAGGTAAACCGGCATAATGTGCGGATCTGGGGATCGGAGAATCCTCACGCTATTCAAGAGCATGTTCGTGATAGTCCGAAGATGAATGTTTGGTGCAGTTTGTCACATAATAAGGTCATTGGACCGTTTTTCTTCGCCGAGAAAACTGTTCGTGGTACCACATATCTTGACATGCTGGAGCAGTTCTTCTTTCCACAAATTGAACAACTGCAGCCTAACATCGTTTTCCAGCAAGATGGTGCTCCTCCCCACTGGTCCCCAATGAAGTTCGTACGACTTTGGACAACATTTTCCCTGGCCGTTGGATTGGTAGGGGAGGACCAATCGCGTGGCCCCCGAGATCTCCCGATTTAACACCACTGGATTTCTTTCTCTGGGGCTATGTCAAAGATAAAGTTTACACCACCCCAGTCAAAGACCTTCGTGATCTTCGTGAGCGCATCATAGAGGCTATTGAGAACATTCCAGAAGACATACTCCAACGTACTTGGCAAGAAATTGTTCATCGCTTTGATATCGTCACAGTGACTGCTGGGGCTCATATAGAGATGTGGTGATCTGGATATCAAAACTTGGTGAGTTTTTCTGTAATATGAACGTTGTTTTAAGTTTCTATCTTCAACCGTTTGCCAGTAACAAGCAATTGAAATTAGGTCCATTCGAGCGGTCCACCCTGTATATCCAGATACGTTGGGAGGAAACGAAATAACATTGCGGCTGCTAGACCTATTTTTAAATTATGGTTTTCAGTTAAACCCATGCCTAACGGTGGACTTTCTAATTTTTGGAGAATACGTTTCTAGTTTTATTCAAATGAGATTTTACAGAGTTTCGTTACACAAAAAATAAATTGTGGCCCCCAGGGCACTCTTTGAAATTTCCCCTCCGAGTAATCGGTCTGATTTTGCTGCTTAATGAATTCGACTTCTATTTTTCGTTAATTGACTGCAATGATTATTTATTTAAAGTAGCAGGGTCAATGTTAACAGGCCTTTTCTTCCTCTCACCAATAAAATTAATAGACAAAGAAAATATTTAATATCAGCAGAAAGAATAAATAATAAGTAAATATTTATACAAATTACATTGAAAATAAAATAAATCAAATTTATATTATTAAAGAAATGAAAAGTTCAGAAAACATAATTTAATCTGCTGACAGACTGAATACAAAAAAAAAGTATATTTATTTTTTAAATGAAAATATTAATGTCCGGCAGCCCCTAATATCCCTAATGGATGTTTTAAGATGATCATCCAGAGTATCGAGAATAGTAAGAATGAAGAATACAGAAATGAGATGAATAATGGAAGTGAAGAATAATATGACTACTGTACAACAATGGAAAAAAAGGAGACTACTAAGGAAGGGACATGAACGGAGAATGGAGAGGGAAAATAATGGTGTAACTGTTGAATAAATAATAATAATAATAATAATAATAATAATAATAATAATAATAATAATAATAATAATATATAATATTAACAATAGTAATAATAATAAAAACAATGATAATATTAATAATAACAATAATAACTATAATAATAGTAATAATAATAATATTATTATTATTATATTAAAATAGATCAGAGTTCTAGAATAAGACACATTTTATAAAATAAAATGGAAATAGAAGGACATTGTATATCAACTATATGTAGAATTCAAAAAGGCATAATTAAAGAGTATGAAGTTGTATACTATCATGCAGGAGTTCGGAATACCTGAAAAGTTAATTAGAGTTAATCGAATGTGTTTGAATTGCACAAAGAGTAGGGTGCGGGCAGGTAAACCGTTTTTAAATACATTTGAAATTCATAATGGTTTAAAGAAAGGTGGAGATGCACTCTCCCCTCTGCTATTCAGTTACGTATTACAACATTTAAAAATACATGAAACGAAAAAATACAATATACAATTCACGTATATACAGCCCTTATTTTTATATACTAAACATAAAGATAATAATAATTTCATTCCATTATTTTACCTCACAGGTAACTTCACGTGCCACACCCGGCCCGGGTCTTACAATGGCACGACCTGTCGGAGAGGGATTTTAACTGTGGATTACAAACATACTTTTTTACCACAAAAGGACATGGAGGGCTTCACCGAATGAGTGATCAGCTTGATATCAGGGCCTCCTTCGAGACAACACAACATTAACCCTTAAATTCGTAATGTATCCTTTTGGATACATCAGTTGGTTCAATTAATTTAATATTTTAAATAAATCAGAAGAAAACGAACAAAAATAAACCACTTAAATATGTGTCTAATTATACAATATACCTAATATTAACAGTTATACAAGATTCCGTTTTCACTGCGGTCCGCCACATTCAAATAACTAACAGAAGAAATTTGTGTTTTGCCAATTTAAGGGTTAAGACGGAACACACCATTCACACATACATTCATACTAAACATGGCGAATATTATGATGATGATTATGATTGCCAGATACTATTTGTGGACAGTTTGGGCCTTAACCCATTAACTGCCAATTTTTTCCCCTGCAATTTTCACTTTTATCATGTTTCTTAAGGTATTTGAAGATGTGTAAAAGCAGAAACAATCACTTCATTTAAATACTTTTTCATTAAATGGCTTAAATATGACGATCCCAAATTGGGGATCATGGCGGTTGCTACCTTGTTAATTTACAATTTTGTTAAACTTTCTGTTTACTGTGCCAGACGGTAAAGCAGTCAACATGAAGTCCTACATTGCACACACAGCATTGTTTTCTTGCATTTTTCTTGCAAACTGCACATTTTTTTCGTCTTCCCATGGTCTTGCATTCGATCATATGGCCAGAACCAGAGGCCCTGATCTCCACTGGAACATGAGAAGAAGATGGTTTCATTACCGGTACCACTGAAGCGCCAAGACCCATAACTGCAACATACTCTGTGTCCTTACCTTTACCTTCATAATGTACACTGATATCTGATAACAATATCCAGTTTGGGAGCAACACAAAGCCCATTGCTGGAAACCAAATCTCACCGGCTTCCCCCGAATGAATTGTTTTAGATGGTGATGACCATAGTATCTGACCATTTGCTCGTATATGGTTAGATTTTCAGAGAAAACATCGAATTTCAAGAAATTCGTATTGAGATGATCCATGAGGGACGAATTTTGAAAATCTTGTCTCTTTCTTTCACTGGGATGCTACTTAGAAGCTCGTTATTATTGAAATGCAAATAATGTCTTATCTCTAGATATCTATTGCGACTCATACTACTTTTTCTCACACATTTTATGTCCTCATCTTCGCACCAGTATAATTGCTCTTTAGGACGTGCGTGATAACCTGTGAAGAACAGTATTCCAATAAACTTCTTAACACATTCAACTGAAAGTTGAAAGTTGTGATTGTCTTCGGACAGGCATATAAAACACTTTCCCTGACAAACATGTTCAACATTGCCTCATCAAAAAAAAAAAAATCCTCAAATAACTCTACTGCAGTTTTTCCTCTCAGACTTGATATCAAATCGCCTCTACGCTTTTCAATTTCTTGCATATCAGCATAAATACTGCAGTAAGTTCCATCTTTATTTGCCCATTTGGATTCGACACCAGTCTTTTTTTTTTTTCTTCTTGGGATCTTCACTCTCAGTAGAAGAACTACACTCTGAAGTTTCAGGAACCTTCATTCCGCGGATAGTGTGCAACTCCAAACTGCCAGGAACATCAGCTGTAAGTGTATCATCTAATATATTCTCATCAACATCATCACAATTAGATACATAATCTACACGGTTCCGGAGGAAGCTCCACGGTGTCAATAGTTTCAAACAAATCATCCTCATCCTCACTGTCAGATGCCATAAAATTTGAATCATTAAGAAAATCCTCCAGTTCATGAGAACTAATGGCCCTTAGTCCATAATGATGTTTCATTGAAATCTGAAAATAAAAAAAATCCTAGATGACATCTATCATGAGCCCCAAATGGGGATCGAGATTCAAACAACCGTTTAAAGCAAAAATAAATTATACCGGTATGTGAAAGTAAAATAACAATGGATATAATCTACAAACATTATTAAACAAATTAATATATAGAAATAAAAATTCCATAGATAATTACACTACTTACATATTTTTAAAACTGTGATATAATATAATGTTGAAATCATTGCTCCCTTGTCACAAATTACTCTTTACAAATGGTCGGCTATAAAATTTATAATTGTCACATAATACACAAAATTGAAGATACTAGAGACAACAATACAAAGAAGAAATCAAGTCTGCCAACATGAAAATAGCTACAAAATTAAAAAAGAAACAACAATCCCCAAATGGGGATCATGGCAGTTAATGGGTTAAAGATTCCTGACATTTGTGTTACAGATGAGAAAAACCTCGAAAAAGAGAACATTACCCAAGAATTTTTCCTGACCGGGATCGAACCCGGGCTCGGTGCTTATGAGGCAACGACGCTACCCTGAGACCACAGCCGTGGACATGATGGTAATTAAGTAATAAAAATAACAATAACCATAATAATAAAACCACCATATAGTAGATGCATATTAGGGGTGAAAATAATATTGAAACCAAAGATAAGGTAACTATAAATATTTATTTATTTTAAATGATTCTTACGTCGGCAGTAGTAGGAAATTCCATTTACAGGAAGTGGAGATGTCAGTAAATAAATATAATTTAAATACAGATATACCATTATTACATGCATCACGATAATATTTGAACCAAAGTTCCAGCAAATATAAATGAGGTTTGTAGAGGAGTTAAGAGTTAGAAAGTTGTTTATCCTTCTCCCACAGTCCCGGAGAAGTGAATACCACAAGTTGGGGAGGTGCGAGTCTTGCAACCACACCTTCACTAAGGAAAACCGCAAAATCTCACCTCGTGAACCGAACATTGTGTCGCAAGAAATGTGGCCAAACTCTGAAACGTCTTCATCCCATTCTCACACTATACACTGACGTCAATCCGGAAATATCGTGTGTAATGTGGGTGGCAAGTCTTCTGGAATGCTTCAGCAAATATGTGTGCACACCCAATATTAGTCCTTCGATTATTTTTTGTCCATCGCGTAAGCAGGCATGATACAATTGACCCCGATCAGCACGGCCCCACCTAGTTGTACCGTATTACATAAAACCCTTGATACAATATTGTTCAACATGAATATAATTTGTTAATATTTCGTACGTTTTCAATATCTCAAAGTAAAATAAAATACTATCTAAAAATTAGTAAAACCGACAATAATAATAATAATAATAATAATAATAATAATAATAATAATAATAATAATAATAATAATAATAATAATAATAATGATGTTAATAATAATAATGATCACTTCATTTCGTAAGCGGTACATTAATACTACTACTACTACTACTACTACTACTACTACTACTACTACTACTACTACCACTACCACTACTACTACTACTATTAAAAATAATAATACTATTAATAATAATAATAATAATAATAATAATAATAATAATAATAATAATAATAATTATTATTATTATTATTATTATTACTAATTAACTAATTGGAAGACCGCATACCAGAAATGATGATGAAATACAACAAATGTTGGAAGACCGATGACTAGATGTGCTCAACAGTGTTAAAAATGAGATCGGAACAAGCCTTACGAGGCATAATACACGAAGCTGATATTATTATTATTATTATTATTATTATTGTTGTTATTGTTTTATTATTATTATTATTATTATTATTATTATTATTATTATTATTATTATTATTATTATTATTATTATTATTATTATTATTATTAACTAGTTCCAAGGAAAACTAACAGACTCATTGTCGTAATCCCTATAAGGTAAATAATTGTTCCTTGACCACAGCTAACTGAATACAGTTCATAGCTCCATTATTCAATTCCCTAATATCCAACCGAATCTTTTCCTGCCACGTATGCCTAGGCTTCCTTAATGTTTTCTTTTTTTTTCCGAAGTTTTCCTCATAAGAGAATATTGTAAAATTTCTACTGTCAACATTATTATTATTATTATTATTATTATTACATCATCATCATCATCATCATTATTATTATTATCATTAGTATCCATCCATCCATAGTAATTCTGCCCGAGGGCAGGTCTTTCACTGCAATCATAGCATTTTCATGCTATGCTTGCAGCTTTACTAGGGAATTGTAGATGTGGTAGCTTACCGTTGCTTTCCACAGCGGTGAAGGATAATGATGATGATAATGTTGATGGCCATATGATTTCGGGGACCATTTGGGCCTTAAAGTTTTCCTGACATTTGTCTTACAGGTGAGGAATAACCCCGATAAAAACCTCACCCGTAAAAACTGCCCCGACCGGTGATCGAACCCGGGCCCGCTGCGTGACAAGGCAGCACGCTACCTCGAGACCACAGCGGTGTACGTCATTATAATAATAATAATAATAATAATAATAATAATAATAATAATAATATTATTACTATCATTATCATCATTACTATTATTATTATTATTATTATTATTATTATTATTAATATTATTATTACTCTTCAATGTTTGAACTATTGAGTTATCTACATTACCCTCTCTTCCATCTAACAAGTAAAACATACGATAAAGAGGAAAGTAATATATTTACATAATATTTTGGAAAATTATTACAGTATTAGAAAATACAAATAATTTCATACTATTGAATCACGAGTTAAAATACTGCATGTTATTATAGAACGAAAAGAGAAAACCCCACATTATCTGCTGAGAGGCAGGTGAAAAATGATAATTATTCTCTTGTAGGTTGTTCAGGATTCTAGCCGTAGATGTAGTACAGAATAATTATATATTATTGTTATTATTGTTATTATTATTATTATTATTATTATTCTTATTTACCCAGAACATTGGGATTTGGTGTCCACCTGGAGGAAGAAGGAAAGGAAGACCTCGAAATTCGTGTATGCAAGAAATGAGAACTGGAATGAGAACAAGAGGACTGGAAAGAATGGAGTGGATGGAGAGACGAGTGGAGAAGGAAAATAAATCTTTAGGCACAGAAAGATGTGTAAACATTAAAAATCTGTATATAAATAAAATTATTATTATTATTATTATTATTACCACTATTATTAAAATTATGTGATTTATAGGAATTACAATTTATCTCTATTGTTTCATCTATTGAATGTAAAAGATAGAACAATCAGCCAATTACAGAAACAAAGTCATCTCTTTAACCACGATCGCATTTTCACAGTTATTTTATTATTTCCTTAAAACTATATAAAATTAGGAAGGGAAAATCCACGAAAACAGTTATAAAATTGTGGACGGGATTCGTTCGTTTCCTTTATGCGAGACACGCTGTTTGTATCTATATCAAGGAATAACTAAATACAAAATAATCAACTTATTACACTGCATATTACAGTGTTGCTCCATCAGAGAGGTAAGTTAATTTCGTAAGGTAATAACTAGAGCAAGGATTTTAATGCATTTGCATTTTTTTGAT
This sequence comes from Diploptera punctata, assembly GCA_030220185.1. Taxonomy (NCBI): domain Eukaryota; kingdom Metazoa; phylum Arthropoda; class Insecta; order Blattodea; family Blaberidae; genus Diploptera; species Diploptera punctata. The sequence continues at coordinate 665,835 of JASPKZ010008050.1, read as the reverse complement.
GAGGACTATACAATGACCAGTTAATTATAAATGCGTTTTGACAGCAAATTATCTTAAACACGCAACTTTGTGGTTGCATTTATTTGCATATTTTTGGATATTGCATTCTTTGTGGATTTTCTAACATATTAGCGTTTATTTCAACCACTCAAACATACCGAGAGGGAGTTTTATGCGTTTTCGCGAGGAAATGTACACTTAACAAAAAAAAAATAATGAGCGGACTCTTGATCTCGAACGTTTCATGTTTCAATGCGTGATTCACACGAGTAAACTAAATGCTCAGTAGAGCTACAATACGTTTCCCTTCCTCCAATTAAGAGCATTATTTTATGCACAACAAACCAGCGAAAACTTACCTCAGTACATTATAGCTTGCTTCGCTTGCAAGAGGTCACAGGTTCGATTCCCGATGAGGTTAAATGTTATAATTGTTACAATGCTTTCTATTTTATTCTGTCTGTTAGATAAAAAACGAACTAACTATTTGGAATTATTTACTACTTTATTATTATTATTATTATTATTATTATTATTATTATTATTATTATTGTCCATCATTTATGGGCTATTATTAGGCTGGACATGACCTTCATAAACTAAATATTTTAATTGAAGGGTGGAAGTTTATTACTAACACGTAATAAATAAAATACATAAATATATGAAAGTGTATTATCTTTTATTATATACATCTATAGTATTATTTTTAAACGTGGTAATGAACACACTAATTTATATCGGTAACTTAATAGTGTTATAGAGTTTACGAAGGCAAGAATATTTCTTAAAATAGTGTAAGGTGGAGGTAGATTACGTGGCTGGAATTACATGTTATGGGTTATATTTTGCGAAAATACAAATCAATAACAAATAACTCAATGTCGAGGGATTTGAAACCTGGCTCTCATACATATTTTATTTTGTCGTAATTGGTTTAACGATCTATGCAACTCGAACGACGGATACTAGTTGTCTAAATCCTAGTTGTCTTGCTTACTTTTACACTATGCACGAGAATTGAAATTTATTAGAAATGTAGCATTTTGAGCAATATTTTATACGTCGAACACTCGTAAATATCTAGAAACATGTCTCCTTCACTGCTATTTAACTATTTAACACCACTAAAACCAAATACAGCATATTTAAAACATTTAACAATGCGTTACTTCGTGAACCACAGCTTTAGCTCTTCGAGCATGCGCAGTGGGGTCATAACAGGGACTCCATGATTTGAAGCCGCTCATTTTTTTTCTAAGTGTACATTTTCAAACAGAATTTAATTTTCAATAGAGTTGGTGTTTACTTGATGAATATCCATATATATTAATTAAATAAAAATAAAACTTAGTTTTATTTGACTTTCATATTTATTAAGATATAATTCAGTGACAGCTGTTTCGGTACACTGTACCTTCTTCAGATATATTAACAAATTATGAATTGTGTTATTATAGTTCATATCAACTGATCTAAGCAAAAATAGAACAATAATTTATTTAAATTTTTAAATTTAACAAAGGCGATTCATTCAAATCAAGTTGAGAATTTAACAGCTTATTACTACTTTTCAATTTATTTATTTCTACAGCCTCCGAAAGGTCCAACTTCTTACCCTTATCACAAACATGTAAAATTTCAAAAATTGGATCGAAACAATGATTAAATTGGAATAGATGGTTAGCATATTTTGAATATTCTAAATTTCTGTTACATGCTCTCATGTGTTCCTTTATCCGAGAGATAAAAGGTCTACCAGTTTGTCCTATATAGACATTGTCACATGTGCCACACTTCAATTTATATACACCTGATAATTTTTTAATTTTGGTTTTATTGTTTTTTAATATATTTTGTAAAGTTTTATTAGTTTTAAATGCCACATTAATGTTCAACTTTTTAAAGTGTTTAGATATTTTATTTGAAAGTGGCCTATGTATGACATTATGACATATTTCTTTATGCTTTATTTGGGTAAAGGAAAAACTTTGTTAATTGCTTTTTTGTAATGAATTTTCTTAATTAAATATTGTATAATTTTAGCGTCGTAGTTATTATTAATAGCTAATTGTTTAATAATATTCAATTCATTATTATATTCCAAGAGGGATGTTTCAAAGTCTATGAATGTAACTATTAAAGGCTGTCATCTTATGAGTATATGGTTGAAGAGAAGAACTATGGATAGTGGTATCAGTATGAGGTGGTTTGTGAAAGATACCAAACTCAAACTTATTATCAATGTGTTTTATTGATAAATCCAAGAAATTTATAATATTATTTGTTTCTAATAAATAATCAGGTGTATATAAATTGAAGAGTGGCTCATACGACAATGTCTATATAGGACAAACTGGTAGAGCTTTTATCTCTCGGATAAAGGAACATATGAGAGCATAAAACAGAAAGTTAGAATATTCAAAATATGCTAACCACCTATTCCAATTTAATCATTGTATCGGTCAAAAATGTTGAAATTTTACATGTTTGTGATAAGGGTAAGAAGTTGGACCTTTTGGAAGCTAGAAATAAATTCATTGAAAAGTTGTAATAAACTATTAAATTCTCAACTTGATTTGAATGAAACGCCTTTGTTAAATTAAAAAAAATTAAATAAATTATTGTTGTATTGTTGCTTAGATCAATTGATATATACTATAATAACACAATCCATAATTTGTTAATATATCTGAAGAAGGTACAGTGTACCGAATCAGCTTTCACTGAATTATATCTTAATAGATATGAAAATCAAATAAAACTAAGTTTTATTTTTATTTAATTAAGAATTTCATTTTACTCTCTCTATCGGTATACAATTTGACTTGTACATCCATTTTATGAAACGAGTAAGAGATTCTGGCTTCGCCACTTTCCAAATAATTGTACATAGGACAATGAATGTGGCCAAACCCCACAGCAGAAAAGTTTATTTTAAATATTCACCTTTAGTATCGGCAGGATTGGAAACGAGTTACTCGATGTAAAAGTCATTGTCAAGAGACAATTGACAATCTTTCTCCTTCGACAATCTACAACAGTTTTTTGTTGTGCATTGCAATGGAGGACTGAAAATCTGAACAACTTGTATTCACCTCCATCCATCCATAGTAATTCTGCCCGAGGGCAGGTCTTTCACTGCAATCATAGCATTTTCATGCTATGCTTTGCAGCTTTACTAGGGAATTATAGGTGCGGTAGCTTCCCGTTGCTTTCCACGCCGGTGAAGATTGATGATGATGTTGATAAGGACGATGATGAGGACAGGATGATTTTTCGGGGACCGTTGGGCCCTAAGCTTCCTGGCATTTGTCTTACAGGTGAGGAAAAACCCCGAAAAAAACTCACCCAAGAGCCTGTCTCGACCGGGAATCGAACCCGGGCCCGCTGCGTGACAAGGCAGCACGCTATCTCGAGACCACAGCGGTACTTGTATTTACCTGCAAATGTGAAATTTTTTAATATTATATTAATTTATTTTATTTTAGTGCATTTTTGAAATTTTACTGTATAGTTGCATTTTTATAATGCATTTCATTGTATTTTATTGTGCATTAAAAACCTTGCCATAGTAATAACCCTTCCAGACGATTCCTTAGCACTCGAAAACCTCGTGTTAAGAGTAAAATATCTACGTACAATGCTTCATCATTCTTTTCTTGCCATACTTCTCGGAGTAGAAGATATGACTTAATTAGTAGTCCATGTCGCGAGGTTGCCACGACTGAGATCCCTTGTTCGAATCCTTGCGATTCAATAGAAGTATTGGTGGTGGGCCATACCGAAAATTGTCGAGTTTTTCTCGATATTCCCCTTTTTCTGAATTTAATCCCACCAACACTCTCTATACCCAGTCCCCATTTCTTCATTTCATATCACACTTTAACCCATTTCACGTTAGGAAAAATAGCTTAGTTTGCACTCGCAGGTGCCTATAGTTGTGGAAATCTAATGGGGAACTACCAGGGTGCTGGTTTATTATCAGAGCCTGAGCAATAAAGAAGGAAATCAGGAGCTAAGAGGAGTGTTATAGTCCACCCTCCGGGCCACGGGGAAATAAAACGGTAGCTAGGATTTTTATGAAATTTTATGTTTTAACGAGGATTTTTATGAAATGTCATGTTTTAAACTATTAGTCAGAGAGCGCTGAGACAAAGTATCATTATATTTTATGATATGTAGAATCAAATAAGACCTTCATATTTTTTCATATTTCATAACATTTTGGCAAAATGTTCATATTTCAGTAAACATTTAATATTCCTTCATATATTTAAACTTTCATTTTTTTTAAATAAAATTTCTACTAATTGGTTAGAAACATTTTTGGAGTGACTGTAGTTTTGAAATTTTTTGACAATGTAATATGGTAGACAGGCGAAAATTCCTAAGTTTCCCATCTGGAACAAGATAAACAGATTTGATAAAAGAAAATAATTGAAAAAAGGAGACATAGAATGACCAAGCGGAGGCTTTTGTCCGAAACTACATATCAAGAACAGGGATTTCCTAATCTGTGACAAGAACGTGAATAAGTAGAACAACAATGTTAGAGTAATAACCACCTACTCTTTCTCTCAGGTAGAAACATATTCCTTTTTGCTACCTAAGGACAGTCCTTATTCTATGAATGGATTACAGTATTTAAATGTAGGGAAGAGTGCTGCTGCTAAACTTGAAGCTGTGCTGTGAAATAAGGTCTTGCTCCACAGTTTATGTAATTAGTAAAGTTCTTGTAGGTAAAGCCAATATTATTCTCAGTTATGTCAAACTACCATATGTAGGGCAGTACATGATTGCTCCCATAACATCATATGATGTGGAGCATACTTTTTAATCGTAAAAAATAATTCTGACAGACAGGCGTTAAAAAAATATATAATAAGCTCCTAACCGTGTATTACGAACAGAATTGATAATTTAATTATTCAAAACACAAGTATATCGTATATCATATTGTGCACGGGCAAATTTCATGGAAAAACTAATGTTAAAATAATTCTAATTACATTTCACTATGTTCATACGTGTAATGTATAGGATTAAAAATAATTGTAATTGCAAAGAGAGAGTTGAAATACTTCCTAGAATTATTTGTGAATTAATTTATTTTAACATCTTGTTTCTCCAAATATGACATTCAGTACTTGGTCTACTGCGATAGGCAGGACATGTGGCACGAATGGGGAATGAAAACATGCATGGAAGCTTCTTGTAGGAAAACCAGAGGGAAAAAACCCAGGTGGCAGACCAAGAATGAAGTGGGAGAATAACATTAACCATGATTTGAGAGAATTAGATTATAGAGGGGATGATTGGAAAACATTGGCTCAGGATAGGGAAGTATGGAGAGCTTATGTCCGTGCGGCCATGAACCTACAGGTTCGATTGTGTCAGTAAGTTAGTTAGTTAGGACTTGGTCTACGTGTGTTCTGATTCATCCAATTTAATGTTATTGTAATATTTATATATACTGGAATTCATTATGTTTATGCAAAGGTATATAGAAGTCATTCAAACTGTACCTACTCTAAATTTTGTCAGTGGTATATTCGATGGAAGGAAGTTACAACGGTTACTATGTTTTGTTTTTATTTATGTTTGGATTTCGTGTAATTAAATATCATTAGATAAATTAATTGATCGCGTTTTATATAAACCCAGTATTCATTTATTGAAATAAAGTGTCAAACCTCAGGCTTGGGAGGCCCTTGTGGGTAGATGGATTGTTGAGACTTCCACATTTCTAGACAATCTCCAAGGGATGTCCACTGGGTTCTCAGTCCTGCGTAACGGCCCCTTTGCCCCAGAAACATGCGTCTGGTACTCATTTAAATTAAGAGCTGAGTAGACTCTAATGCTATGATGCCGCCAGAAGGTTTGGTCCAGCTAAAAAACCTGACCCCTTTGAGACTCAAAACCCACGTCCTTCCGGCTTATTAGCGTGATTCCTCACATAATATACTTCAATGTGAACCATTAAAATTGCTTCAAATCACAAACATGATATTTTATTGTTAAGAATCAATAAAACCTCATAATGTTAAAAATTCCAAAATTTATTATATTAATTGATATTTTATATTGAGTCAGATGTAATGAAAAATTAATTCAAGTAGAAATGCAGTGAAACTCTTGATTTCTTGAGCTACGAAAAAGGTCTTCTTGTCTCATTTGTGTGCTGGTATGTATACCCATAAATTATACAGGTCTTGTGTATATAAATATACGTAAAAAGTTAAAAAAATAGTATCTTCATAATATTTCTGTGTCCTAATTTTCATATTTTTCATATTTTGTTATTATGATTTCATATTTTAGTATAATTTTCTTCATATAATTCCTCGCTCTAGTCACGAGAGAAGATCCTGGTGTGCCGGACCCGGAAGACAACCTACAACTTAGATTACACCGCAGAGTAAACATTATTTCCATTCATCCATAATATACTGGCATAGTGCAATAGATCTTTCAGGTCGCGATGTTCAGGGCAGTCTGCCCCCCCCCAAGTCTGAATAAACAACTATAAAAGTAAATTAAATATTAGTCCAATCCTTAGTATTCGTCGAGGTTTTACAGCAGTCTAAACATTCGACTTCTTTCTATTTAAAAGGACAAAGAATATGTAGATTTCTTACTAAATAAGATCACACAAAGGAGATAATCAGTTTAGGAATCATTGTTAAAGCGATTTTTTTTATTTATCGAATACAACTTCCTCTATATATATTACTTCAGAATACTCTAATATATATATATATATATATATATATATATATATATATATATGTTATAATTAAATGTTTAACATTGAGCAATGCAAGCTTAATATGGAATGATAAGAAAAATAAATGCCTGGACGGGATTCGAACCCGGATCTCTGAGTCTGTACCTCAGTGTGATATCCATTACACTACCAGGCGATTCCAATTCAAACACTTATTTTTCTTATATATGTATTATACTCTCCATTATTACTAGATGTCGCGAGAACTCGGTCTTCACCGCCATCTAGCAGCTGACTATATCAAGTAAGCAAATTAAAGAGAATATTTTTACCTTATAGCAGTGACGCTTTATAGATGTTATAATTAAATGTTTAACATTGAGCAATGCAAGCTTAATATATATATATATATATATAGCACCGCGCGTCGTAGCCGAGTAGTGTTAGGTATCTTGCCTTGGACAAGAGACTTCTAACCCTGATTCATCATGGAATATATATATATATATATATATATATATATAGCCTACATGTCCACCGCTGTGGTCTCGAGGTAGCGTTCTGCCTTGTCGCGCAGTGGGCCCGGGTTCTATCCCGGTCGGGGCAGTTTTTCTGGTTGAGGTTTTTATCGGGGTTTTTTCTCACCTGTAAGACAAATGCCAGGAAAAATTTAAGGCCCAAACGGTCCCCGAAATCATATGGCCATCATCATCATCCTTATCATTATCATCATCATCATCATCCTCTTACCGGTGTGGAAAGCAACGGGAAGCTACCACACCTACAATTTCCTAGTAAAGCTGCATGCATAGCATAACAATGCTATGGTTGCAGTGAAGGACCTGCCTTCGGGCAGAATTACTATGGATGGATGGCCTACAACTTACATACATTAGCCTATATAGACCTACTATACAATAAGCTCTCATAATTTATTTATAACTAATTTATTTAGCAGGTTTAAACACTTACAGACCGGACTGAATTTAAATGCCCCGTGTCTCCGTGCCAGCGGAATTTAATGGGACAAACGCAAAAAATTATAAATTTAATTACTCCCATAATTTTATTTTCTCTCCAATAATATATGCACCTCATCAACACACAATGTTTAATGTAATTATAATAAAAAATAAGTACTTACATAAATTAGTTGCTCCGGATACAAGTTTTCAATATTCTGAAAAACACGAAAAAATACCCTTCCTCGGAAAGCACATATTGCCTCGTCCACGGTAAGATTTTCGTCAGGGGTGTAACTTTGTTGAAATTCGATTGTTAGGGAACTCAACAGTGGTCGTAACCAGGTTGACCTCTGGGAATACGTAATTCATTGTCGTTCATGTGAATCATGGCTAGAATTGACGAAAATCTGTCACGATATATCCCTACTGATCGAGCTTAATCAGTACGTAAAATAGGTGAAGTACTCCAGTAGTCCCGAATTGCTGGTTTCTTTACTAACGACATATTAATTATTATGGCTAGAAATATTTTAATACCGCTATTGATACGTCTTTCCACTGCGAGTGAATAGATTTTGGCTTTAGTGGACCACTTTGAATTTTTTGTGAATTTGTTTCTATTTGAAATTTCTTGAATAGATCATTGTCAAAAAAATTATGAAAACTTCCTAATGGAGTAATATTTTCCAAAATTTGTAAATCTGGATTTAGCTCCTGTGCTCCAGAAAATTGTGGTTTATTATCAGCACTTGGCTGAGTTTTCCAGCCTAAATATTTATCACTCATTACATTTTGACGTTTTATTTTTGTCCTTTACTATCTGTATGTGCCGTAGGAGTAATTTCAGGTAATATATTATCTTGTTCTTTATCTGATTCTTAGTCATCCAGTTCGTAACCATCAAAACCAGAATCGTTTACGAGTTCACTTATTTCTTCGTCAGTTAGCAGTTTAGAACGCGGCCGTGTAACACAACTCAAACTTGGTCCGGCTTTATTTAACTCGCATGAAAATATTCTCAACGATACTGACTGGGACATAATCTGAGTCAGACATTCCAAACCGTGTTTGTTATCATCAGGTTTCATATATCTTTCAATGAGGAACTACGGAGGTCATGGTTATGCGCATCTAACTAACTAACTCACTGGCACTATCGAACCCATAGCCTTATAGCCGCGCGGACATAAGCTCTACATATATCCCTATCCTGAGCCAATGTTTTCCGATCATCCCCTGTATAACCTACTTCCCTCAAATCATAGTTAATGCTATTCTTCCACCTCATTCTTGGTCAACCAACTGGGCGTTTTCCCTCTGGTTTTCCAAGAAGCTTTCATGCACGTATTTCATTCCCCATTCGTGCCATACGACCTGCCCATCGCAATCTACGGGACTTAACTGTTCTCATTATATCTGGCTTCCTATAAAGACCATGTAATTCACTGTTATATAGTCTTCTCCATTTACCTGTCTGTTCATCTATCTTTGGCCCAAAAATTTTCCTAAGAACTTTATTCTCAAATACTCGTAATCTCCTTTCCACTCTTAAAGTAAGAGCTAATGTTTCGCACCCATATAATATAACTGGTCGAATAATAGTTTTATATATTTCCATTTTACGTTTTTTGAAAGGAGTTGGGAAGTCAAGAGTGTCTGTAATACATAATAGCACGCATTTCCAGAATTGAGCCTATGTTTAATTTATTTGTGTATCTCATTCCTATTTGTGATTATTGTTCCTAGGTATTTGAATTCAGCCACTTCCTCAAAATTTCTCTCATTTGTCATTAGCTGTCCATTTCGATTATATAATGTATTTCTATGTGTGACCATATATTTAGTTTTATTGATATTTACTTCCAGCCCCAATTTCTTAGTATTACTCAATAGTGTGTGCGTGTTGGCCTTTAGCATCTCCTTGCTATCGGCCAGTAGTACCACATGATCAGCATAAACTAACAGCTTATTAATACCATTGAGTTGTAAGCCTTCTTCATCCTCTAAAGATTTAATGGCATGCTCTAGTACAAACTTAAGTAGTAGTGCATATCCTTGCTTCAACCTATTGTGGATTTCAAAAGTATCCGAAAACTTTTTGCCTACACGCACCCTACTCTTTCCGCCATTTAGACACATTCTTATAACTCTAACTAACATTTTAGGAATTCCGAACTCCACCAGGATACTATATTACTTCTCCCTCTTAATTGAATCTTAAGAATTTTTGAAGTCTACGTATAGTTGATGTACAGTACCATTATATTACCATTTCTTTTCTAAAATCTGCCTTAAACTAAAGAATCTTCAAATCCTTCTAACACTGATCTTGAGACATAGTGTGAAAACGCATCATTTCCGGACATTGGTGCCATTAAAAAATGATCAACATATCTCAATATCAACTTTTATAAGATTCATGATGTGTTCCGTTGAGGTTTATTCAAAATTAATATAAAATTATAGAATATTCACCTGAAAGGTCCGTCTCCTCAACTTAATTATCATTTAACTGTAGCGCTTTCGGGACTTGTCCCATCATCGGCAGGATTCAAAACTGGTGTTTCACTGAAGATCTGGTAGAGGGGGTTGCATGTATTGGGTTCGTTTTCGTTTATCAGGCTGTCGTTGTGAGCTGCTTTCATGATTTCCATCTCTTCGAGTACGTTTATCTTCGCTGGATTATTTTCTCTGTGCATCACTGTTAGGGTGTTTTCAATATTTAACATGCGATGTCCTTCATGGATAACGTGTTTTGCATAGCTTGATTTACCTTCTGCGTGAACGAAGTCACGTGACTGGCACTATATATTAATGCTAAGGCTAGAATTTTTATGTAATGTTAACATGCCAAATATGTACATATTATGTAATAGCATTATGTAAAATATGTAAGATACATAAACATTATTTAAAACATGGTAAGAAGGGTATTGTCATATTTCTACTATACAATGATCCCACAACAGGTCATAGGGGTATTGGGAGGTTAAGGCTCCCATATTTCTAGACAATCGTCAAGAGATTTCAGTCTTGTGTGATAGAACGTCTTTATGCCCCCAACATAGTATGATATTAATTTTTTGTAGGCTGAGTCTACCCCGGGGCCACGAAGTCGCCAGAAGATTAAACAGTTTAAAAACCCTAACCCCATCGGGTCTCGACCTTCGAATTTCCTGCTTGTAGGAAGGATATCGTCTTAACCAACTATACCACGGTGTGCCCCCTATATATATCTTCTATATCATTCATAAAAAGAGTAGATTTTTCAGGTTTTAAAAGACATCTTGCTGTGTGGAACCCTATACTCAAGACTTCAATGTCATTCTGTATATATGTTTATCGTGTTTAGTAAATGGAATTCTTATTTGACCGTTTCTCAGCAGCTTTTGTATAGGTTGGAAAACAGTTTCAGTGTACAATCAGGTATCTGAGTTTTTAATGTAAACAAGTATTGTTTAAAAATATTTTCCGCTTACCAAAATATTTTTTTTAATTAAGAGGGGTAATATGTAAATTTAAATTACAAAAATGTTAAAATACGTAGAAATACGTAATTATCATCAAATATGTGAAAATATGTAATCATCAATTTTCATATATGTTAAGTAAGTTTCTAATTCGTGGACATTTATCAATTTTACCCACGTATAAGCAAAGGGAAAGAATATGTAATTACATACAAATCCTAGCCTTAGTCATTACACACATTATTATATTAAAATTTTCAGTTTTTAGAACTTATTTCCTGATCCCATAAAACAACATTTAAATTTGATATCGAAAATTTACCCTATATAAGTTACGCTTTCTGAATTGTCAGCAAAACTTTAAAATAAGCTTTAAATGAATTATTTAAATATACACATACCGGTATGGCCTATGCTATCTTATACGCATTTCTCACAATCTTATATTTTATTCAATATTAACGAGAAAATATCTCGATGATATAATTTTTATTGCATCATTAACTGTAGTTATACTATTTTCTATATCCATAAAAGGAAACTTAACGTTTTTAAAGTCACTGGAGCACGAGAAATATTACAAGTGTCTTTTAGCTTTACGAGATTCCTTTGTGAAAAAAAAAGTAGTTTTTAAGCGGAAATGAAACTGTTCAATTAAAAGAGGAATTATGAATTACGCGATTACTGGATGTTGTCTGAGTTCAAAATGACTCAATGAGAGCAAGAAAGCAATGAAATGTGTATATAATGTTACAAGAATATCATTAGCTGCAGAAACAAACTCTATAAAGATTAAATATCCTCTATATTTTCTCATTCAGACAACATTTTCCTTCTTACAATAAAATCGTACATTTATAAATAGTCGTGTTTTCAAGGATATTTATCTATTATCTGAGTACGATAACGCCAAATGCTACAGGTCTATTAGTTCTTTAGTTTTATAGTCTTACTGGACGGGCAGACTTCCCTGAACACCGCGACCTGAAAGATCTATAGCGCTCCCAGTATAATATTGATGAATGAAAGTTGCAGGTTTGACTCACCATGTTCTATTGTCTTGATCCATACCGTCATTTTTGGATTGGGCCCGTGGACGCAAGGAGGGACTACAACCCTCCCGTTTTTGTATTGCTCGGCTCGGAGTCATGAGACAACACCCTAGTGTGCCCTCAATAATTGCCCACAATCACATAATTTTCATTTTGGGCCGATCACAATATATTTTTTCGTAACAAGAGATGAGGTGAAGTGTGATATCAAGTGAATGAATGAGACATGAAGTGAAGGGAGAATGGAGACCTTTGGTGCGATGAAACGGGAAAACCCCGAGAAAATCCGAAAAATCCCGGTACGACGCTTTACCAATACCCTACTGGAATCCCCAGATTTCGATCCTGCGATCCCAGTCTGGGCAGTCGCGCACTAGACACCCGTATACCGAGACGACATAGGTCTCTTAACTAACTAAACTCGAACACGTAGATTCATGTTCGCGCGGACATAACCTCTCCATACACTCCTATTCTGAGTTAATGCTTTCCAATCATCCCCTGTATAAACTTCACTCAAATCACAGTCACTGTATAATGTCCTAACATCCCATGTTCCTAGGAACATGTCCCTGTGTTTAAGCCCTTTACCATGGATTTCGTGACGTAGTCCTCGCCCAGAGAACAGAATGGGAAACTATCTTACTTCCAGAAAATTTTACTCCAGTTGAACCCATACCTGTGTTTATTGACAGTCGTATCTTTACGGTGAATGATCGTCACTCTTTCGACCAAGGTACTTTTTCGTCTGGCTTATCGCCTACGACCTGTCCGGCATGGGTAACCCCGACATAGGTGTTATAGTCTATTAGGAAAGTTATGCAGTACGTATAAAGAAAAATTAGTGCCTGAATCGGGATATGAACCCATGATACACAGCTTTGCGCACTGGTGTTCTATCTTTGATCTATCCAGGCATCCAGAAACAGACACAAATTTCTCTCAATTTAAATACCGTGTACCTACAACACTGAACTCTATTCACATTACAACAGGGTCTCTTCTATCAAGAAGGTATTATGGAGTTATTTTATTCTGTGCCATATCAGCTAAAAACGAACGAAATATGTCTAATGTATTGAGATTGATATACTCAGGCAAGTCATAAACATGCAATAAAAATACAAGGAAACATGTCTGCCTGAACCAGGGTTTGATATGGTACGGAATAAATTCCCATCTTAATTTCTTCTTGGTACGAGTATAAGCAAACCTGTCGTAATGTGAATAGGACTCATTACTATGGGTACTAACTATCTAACTCACTGGCATTATCGAACCCGTAGGTTCATGGCCACGCGGATATAAGCTCTCCTTACATCCCTATCCTGAGCTAATGTTTTCCAATCATTCCCTGTACAATCTAATTCACTTAAATCATAGTAAGTGTTTTCTCCCACCACATTTTTCGTCTATCAACTGGGATTTTTCCCTCTGCTTTTCCTACAAGAAGCTTCCATGCACGTCTTCCATTCCCCATTCGTGCGACGTCTTGCCCATCGCAGTCTAAGAGACTTAACTGTTCTTATTATATCTGGCTTCCTGTAAAGACCATGTAGTCTTCTTGATTCCCCTGTTCATCTGTCTTTGGTCAAACAACTTCCCTAAGTACTTTATTCTTAAATACTCGTAATCTCCTTCCCTCCCTTAAGGTTTCGCATGTTTCGAATCCATATAATATAACTGGTAGAATAATACTTTTATAACTACTATGGGTACACGGCATTTGAACAGAAATAACATTTCTGTCTGTTCCTGAATGCCTGAATAGCTTAAAGGTATATTGCCAGAGGGCAAAGCGGGAGATCCTGGGCTGTAATCCCTATTCAGGTAGATATATTTCTCTTTATTTGAATTAACGAATGCTTGCCTAAGTATATGAATTTCAATATTACGTTAGTAGTTCTTCTTAATTGAAAAGAAAGATATATTAAATTGTATTGGATCTGATATAATTTGCAGATTTGTTATTACAGGAATCCACCGCTATGGTATATGGGTAGCGTCGCTGCCTCGTACGGGATAATCCATATCAAATCGGACAGTAAAAAATCTTGCAATTTATTTTTTTAATTTTATATATCCCTTAATACAGTGAATACATTTATGAACGTATTAATATCGAAATTTAATTTTTATCATTTATAGGTTCGTAGTTATAATGATCTAAAATTATCCTAAATATGATAAACTAAAACGTTTACTAACTAATATTTCTGAAACAGTAAACAGCAAAAATTTATTTCAAACATATTTATATAGGCGATATCATATAGTTAAAGGATGTTATTTTTATAACTAGGATATTTTTATTTTCTGTGTCAATTTTCTATTTTATAGCGGTTTACCGCAGTGCATAAAAATAAAAGAAAACGAAAAAAATACAGGATATTATTCACGCAATAAGGATTAATTCCCAGCAATTACCTTTTTGGTGGGATGAATAATTCAGACAATATAATTTTTTTTTATTCTGTTTTCGTTAAAAACTGGCGGATCCACAGCGCAGCTAGTTCATCTCATGACCAAGGTCGCGCGCTAAGTTAATTGAAAGATCTCACCCCGCTTTTTCAGTGACTTTTTCAACTGTCATTAAATCTAATAGATTATTGTATGTTCTGCTTAATGGAACAGTACCGATAATTTATAAAAGTGGCGATATTTTAATTCTCTTACGCGATGTATCTTTATTTATGGAATTTAATTGCTGAATGGAGAAGTAAAGAGCTCTGTTACTTATGTTTACTGTGAATTATTGAACAAATTATGTATAACTAACTAACTCACTCACTGGCTCTGTCAAACCTGTAGGTTCATGGCCGCGCGGACATAAGCTCTCCATACATTCCTATCCCGAGTTAACGCTTTCCAATCATCCCATGTACAATCTAATTCCCACAAATCATGTATAATGTTATTCTCCCACCTCATTCTTGGTCTTCCAACTGGGCGTTTTCCCTCCGGTATTCCTACCAGAAGGTCCCAAGTACCTCTTTCATTCCCCATGCGTGCCACATGTCCTGCCCATCGCAGCCCACGAGACTTAACTGTTCTTATTATATCTGGCTTACTATACATATAATGTAGCTCACTATTATGTAGTTTTCTCCATTCACCTGTCTGATCATCTCTTTTTTATCTACAAATTTTCCTAAGAACTTTATTCTCAAATACTCGTAATCTTCTTTCCTCCCTTAAAACAAATTGTTTATTTTGCTACAAATTTTTCATTACAATTTAAATGTAATATTATATAATAAAAACTCTTACATCATTAATTGATTAAACTGATACAGATTTTTATTATGTTATAATTACTAATTTCAATGTTAAAATAACTGTTTATTCAGTGTACTGTATTGTACCCTGAAAACTTTGACGAAACAGTATTGTTATATGATATCATTTCCAAATAAAACCGAATGTTTTAATACTCATACCACTTCCTACCAAACGATAATAAATGCAGGGTCAGCAAGTCTTCCTTGAACATCTCCGCCTTTCCATCAAGAATTCCCAAGTTCAGATTACTTACCAGGCAGTTGATTTACATCAGTGCGTGTCTTTAGTGCATCTCGTCATTTGAAGTGTCACAGTCAAATTTAAAATAATATCTTATTGTTTTTAACTAACAAGTTTTTAGATCTACAAAGAATAAATGGTGAGTTGGAAGTTAAATATAATTTTAATTATGCTTATATCTGTATACAATAGTTATTAACAATATTATGTGTTAAAATACAATTTTACAATTTCTTAAATGTGTCTGGAGTGAGAGAATAATCGTAAAGGTATACATTTTCTGTTATAAAAGGAGAATATTGGGAAGTTTAGACATTAAATTAAACACTATAACTATAATTTAGCTTATAATATAAGCTAATATTATCTTGCATTTTAATATCATCTTAGACATGTCATGAGAAGGGGATGCAAGATCAGTAAGTGATACCAAGCCAAAAAAAATATATTTATACCTCTTAAATATTACTCGTAACAGCATTAACATTTTTATAAATTATTATCGATAGCTTAACATTACTTGCAATATTCAACATCAGACATTGGTGTAGGGTACAAGAACAAAATATTACAACACATTGCAAAACTACTCTCTAGAAAATATTTCTTTAATAGGCCTACCAGCTTGAATTCGTAGGTGCTTAGTCATTTAAATTAAACTATACATTGGCTAAAATCAGCACAAAATTAACCACCTACTGAAGATATCAATAAAGATTGTTTTATCTAATGAAGTTTTTATGTAGCAATTTATTTCAAGCGCGAGGTTCTCCTACGTACCATAAATTTACGACACGGGATTTCCTTCCTTCTGGAGAAAGCTACATTCAGAATTGTTACGCCTTTAAAATTCCATTGATTCCTATCGAGTTTGAACCCGCGAACCTCGGAATCGGAGGGGTGCAGAGTAACCGCCAGTCCACGATGATAATGTAATAATTGTAATAATGATAATAAAAATAATGTAATGATGATAATAGCAATAAAAATATTTTTAAGTGCGCAAAGGACTATTACCAAGTAGCTCCGTCATTGTTTGTACGAGCGAGCGATCTTCACTCACCCGAAAGGTATTGCGGGCAGTCTGCACATAGGAGATTTTAGGGAAAATAATTATCTTTGGTAGTTTCCATTCAAAACTCCACTTTAATACTAACTACAAAAAAATAACTGGTGTTCCGGTAATAATGTGGCACTTTTTTTATTTTATACAATTTTTGGTGAGAAAAGGTCAGTTGCATATTAATTCCATTTACGCCCTTCAGAAAACGTAAATATTAACATACTAATTTTCAAGCGATAGAGCATAAAATCATTTATAATGTGACTATCGTTTCAAGTTGAGAGAATAGCCATACTTCGAGAAATGTATTTTATAAAAGAGACTATTTAAAACAATACGATAAATTGACAGCTCTGTTACTCTTTAATTACACCAAGCGAAGACTTGAAATTCGGTTAAGATATTCAGTATATCATAAAGTTTCACTGTAAAAAAATTGTAAACTTTTAAAGATGTGAGTTCAATTTTCACAATTTTTGGCCGATTTCGTATGGAATGTCCCGTACGCAGCAGGCTCAGCTAAGGTTCCAGTCAGGACAAATTTCGTGGGTGTTCTTTTATTTTATTTTTATTTTTATTTTTTGGGTTTTTTCCTCATCTGTAAGACAATGTCAGGAAACTTTAAGACCCAAATGTTCCAAGTAAGTCATCTAGCCATCATACTCGTCATTATAAAACTCGACATGTTTAGTATGAATGTGTATTTGAATGGCGTTTCGTCCAAATGTTGTGTTTTCTCTGAAGAGATTCTGACATTAAGCTGATCACTCATTCGGGAAAGCCCCCCATGTCCTTGTGCAATCAAAAAAGAATGTGTGGTGATCCATAGTTAAGATTCCTCTCCCGACAGATCGTGCCATTTTAAGCCCAGGTGGTGTGTAGGACATAAAATGACGTATAAGGTGAGAGGTTAAACTGCGATAATGGACTGGTCACTACAAGAAAGAAGGGCAGAGTTGAAAGTTGAGCTGGAATAAATTGAACAATGTATCCTCATTTGACAAGAATAATATTAATAACTTCTATATATTTTTTTTTAAATTACACGAATGACATGAATATTTGTGGGGTTTGCACTTTTTATTTCTTCTTTGTTTATGCAGGACCGTGCGTCTACTTATCGCTTAATGTACGTTATTCGAACGATTGAACATACATGTCTTTTCGTCAGAAGGTGGGGTTGTACATAGCCAGGTATTTACTTACGGAACTTAAGACATGTTGATGCAATTTATCCCATTACTAAGTGATATTTGTAACATTTATCCCCGGAAATTACCATCATGAAAGTATGTTAATGTAATGTGAAATTTACGAGTGGAAATATGTTTCTACATTGCAACCATCGAACATTTTGAATTTCCATAGAAGAGGTAACTTGTTTACGCATTTAAACACATTGAAAATGTAAGAACCTAAAAGCTAACCAAACCTAATTCAATTGCTCTAACCTAGGTGAACCCTATGAAACACTTTTTTTACGCGGTTAAATATGTACATTTGTTTGTGTTTTACGCGGTTAAATTCGGACATAGATCAGTTATTATCGAAGAGATACTGTGTTATCGACAGAGCCGTGGGTTTATCGCTGGTTATTAGTGTGATCATCGCTGGTTATAAGTGTGGTAATCGCAGGTTATTAATGTGGTTATCACTGGTTGTTTCTGTGGCTATCGCTGGTTGATAGAATAACTGTTATAACCAAAGTGGTCATGACAGGAAATAATCCCACTTTCCCCCATATTTACGAGTAAAACTAGTTAAAAATAATTAAATTCCGGGGTAAATATTTTAATATATCATCATCATAATACATTCACGAATTTAGGCTAATTGTTGACCTGTTTCGGCCTCAAGAGAAACACCACCCAAAAGTCTTTTGAGTGGACGTCCTGGTCTTTTTCTTCCTGCAGGTTGATATCTTAACATTTGTTTGGGTATTCTGTGATCTTCCATTCGATGAACATGTTGCATCCATCTTGTTTTATATATTTTTAATATATCATTTTATAATTATTTATTGCATTTAAGGGGTGTTTAAGTATGTAGTTAAATATGGTGCTAGCTTCCACAGCGCCCGCCATAAATGAAATTGTAACCATTAACTGACTTACCGGCACTATCAAATTTGTAGGTTCATGGCCGCTAGGACACAAGCTTTCCATACATCCCTATCCTGAGAAAATGTTTTCCAATCACCCCCGTATAATTTACTTCCCTCAGATTATGATTAACGTTATTATCCCACCTCAATATTGGCCTGCTTACTGGGCACTTTTCTTATGGTAATCCTACAAGGAATTTCCATACCCCTCTTTCATTCCCCATTCGTGCCACATGTCCTGCCAATCGCAGTGTACGGGACGTAAATTTTGTTGTTATATGTGGTTTCTCATAAAGATCATTTTGAAAAAAAAAATGATGGCCCAACTCTTGATGATGGAAAGTTAGAATTTTGAAGAGCGATTCACACCAGTACTTTGTTACATGTTCTGACTCGTCTGGGCCATTAGATGACTCTCAAATCGGAGTTAGCAACTTTCGGGATATATTCCCAAACGTTTATAAAAATGACCTAAACCAACTTCCCATTTTCGTATCTAACGAAACAAGTTACATGCACAGTATTTAATAAACTATCAATCGATCTTAAGTACCTATCGGGGCCTAAGAAAATGAAGATTATTTCTTGAAATATGGTTGGGAATTAATTGCGAATGTTGGTAACCCCGATTTGAGAGCCATCTAGCGGAAGTTATATTAAGCATTTGCGCGTCTGTAAAACTCGATTCACAGTATTAGCATAATTATATAAATATTTGAATATCGTAAGAAATGATTGTACAATCGTTCCAATATGTTCAAAGTGGTACGATACGTTATTACAAATGGGAAAAAGTGTGTAGTGTAACAGTAGCATAAGAATGTTGTATGGAAAATCGTGATCGACAAATAGTATTTTACTGCCAAAAATTGTGTATGATTTAATTATTTGTTGTAGTTTGTTCTATTTAATGGCAACTTTCACATTCTGTTTATTAGGCTGATAAAGGTACCAATTTTCTGCTCTATAGGATGTCATGATCATTGGTTTACAGATATTGTATTGCTGGTTGGTTTTCTGCATAAGCTTATGTCTAAAATATTGCTAATTATATTTTTAGAAATTTATTGTTAATGTAAACAGTTTATGGAGTTGTTAGTTTAAATTTCTTCTGTGAAGTGCATTTTGTCGTGCATTTTGTTTGGTTCATCTAAAGTTCATTTTTCTACGTGATTATCATTTACATTCTATTAATAGGTCATCAACACACCTCATCAATTATTTGATTTTGTATTTTTCTGTGAGCTTTTCGAAATTATATTCTTCTAGGGCTTGTAGAAATATTTTAGATATGATGCTTAATGTTGGACTGCCCATTGGTATACAGTTTTCCAGGGTGTACATTTCGTTGTCAAATATGAAATAGTTTTGTTCTAGTACTGTTTTAATCATTTTTTTAATTGCTCAGTGTGTTTTTAACTATCTTTTTTTCTTGTAGTTTCTGTTCTATTATTTATGTTGTTTCATTGATTGGTATATTTGTGTATATATATATATATATATATATATATATATATATATATATTTATGTCAATTGACGCTATTTTGGTGCTTTTATTGATTCTTGAATTTTTATTCGGTCGGTTAGTTTATACGAGTTTTGTATTGTGTAATTGTTTTGTAATAATATTTCTTCTTTGATTTTTTTGGTAATTAGTTTAGGGCGTTTAGGCAGTTTATAATTTGGTGAATTTATACAGTTAATAACCAGCCTCTATGGGAATATGTTGTTTGTGAGCTTTCGGAAGAGTTGTTTCTTTTATGGTTGTTTATGTTATCTGTTTTTTGTTCATCCTTTATAATCATGCCAGAGTTTTTTTTAATTGTTTGTAGGGCCTTTATTTTTTTAATGTAGTTTCCTCTATGAATTGTTTTGATTTGTCTATGTAATCGTTATTTTATTAATACTATGGCATTAATTTTATCAGCTTTTTTATGTAATGTATTCCTTTTTAAGTTTAATTTTAAGGCTTTTAACATTTTTTAAATTTTATTTTCTATATTTTAATGACGGAAAATTTATATTATTAATTTTCTAATGACCTAAGCGGTAGCTTATTTGG
Organism: Diploptera punctata; assembly: GCA_030220185.1. Classification (NCBI taxonomy): domain Eukaryota; kingdom Metazoa; phylum Arthropoda; class Insecta; order Blattodea; family Blaberidae; genus Diploptera; species Diploptera punctata. Next base: position 644,866 of record JASPKZ010008050.1, on the reverse strand, counting down.
CATGCATTTTATCGGTTGTGTTGAGTCTATTTCAGTTTCGACAATCATATTTTGTAGCATTTCTTCTTTGTTGTGTTGAGGGTAACTGGATTTATAACTAAGTTATAATAATTTTTTTCTTCTTTACTGAAATTTGTTGTAGTTAAATTAATAACTATCTGATCATCATCATCATGTTCAATTTTCCTTTTGAAAAGTTTGAGTTTGTTAAATTTTTTTATGTAACGTTTTATATTTATTTTGTATTATTTCGGAAATTTTATTATGTATTTGAGTTTCATTTATTTGCCAGCAATTGTCAAAGATAATAGCCGCTTCTTGATTAAGGTAGTAGGCCTATAATTGGTTATTAATATTGTTTTTTTTTCTTATACAGGAATTTAATTTCGTTTTTCACCCAATACGCTTCAGCTAATAGATTTGTTTTCTTGGCAGTATAGCTTTTGTTATTGATTTTATTTTGGCATAATTAAGCATAATATCTTCTTTAATGCGTTCTTTGTTAAAGAATATTTTCGAGAAAGTTTTATGTAGTGTCAGTTTCTGGTAAAAATATTGGTAATAGATTTTTATGTGACTGGCCAAACTATCAATATTTCTAAAATGTATTGTAATTCAGAATTGAGGTTATGTAGTATTTTTTTAAATATTAGAATAAGTACCTGTTATATCAGTCGCCCTCAATTAAAATTGATTTATGTTTAAAAAACTTGTCAATTAATTAAAACCATGTAGGCCTTTCAGAACATGTTTCATCTTCGAATTGTCACTTGGTTCTGATATTGGTGTATAAAATGTATAACGGGTTCAGTTCTGTGGTTGTGTTCTCGTTTAACATGTCTGTAATCTTTGCTTCTCTTAAAATTTCCATGTCTTCTAGGATGCTAATTTTGTTGTTGTATTCCTCTTTGTGTAAGATTGACATGGTACCATCGATTTCGTTAAACTGATGATCCGTTTCCAGTATATTTTTGGCAAAACTCGATTTTTTCGTGATTAATAAAATGTTTAAAATATCAATTGTATATCTTATGTTAAAATTCCGTGTTGTTCTTCCTATTTAAAATTCTAGGTATTTGAATTCCGACACTTCTTCAAAATATCCCTCACTTATCATCAACTACTCATTACCATTACATAATGTGTTCTCTATGCGTAACCATATATTCAATTTTATTGATGTTTAATTCCAGTCTCAGTTTCTTAAAGTGTGTATGTTGGCCTCTCCTTGATATCGCCTAATGTTATCCTACTACATCGTCAGCACAAACTAACAGCTTATTAGCACCTTTGAGTTGAAGGTCTTCATCATATAAAGCAGGCGTGTCCAACTTTTTTTGAAAAGGGCCACTGTCGTTAGGCTGAATTCGTTTGCGGGCCACATGATCCGATTTTGTGCAGTATTAAATAGGATCTAAGGTAAACAAATTAATTTAAATATAAAATAGCTAATACATTAATATATTATTTTTATTAAAATATTAATCATATATTAGTTATTTTTAAACTTAAATTACATGTATATCTTTTCCATGTATAATCCAATTTTAAAATATATATTGAACAATATAAATAGAGTATTATTAACCCTTGTATGTTAAATATATATTTTAGTTTAAAATTTAAATAAAATTATATTAAAATAATTACCTTTTTGCCTGTCAGTGCGACAACTGGCACTGCTTGTTACGAACAAGGCATCCAATATCTGGTTTGATTGATGTCGTTGCAACTAGAAGTGAACTCTCAAGATGACTGTCGGTGATTTGCGTTCTCGATGCTCACTTCACATGTTTCATCCTCGAGGACGCTTGTTCGTATATGTATGTGCTACCGAAAGGTGATGCGAAATGAAGTGCATGTCTATTAATACCTGAATATTTTCTCTGGGAAAGTAGTCGAGATAGAATTGTAGCAAGGGGAGATAGTGAAACTTATTTCTTTAGGTCTGACGCACATTGAAGACCAACGCACACCATTTGCAGATCCTCGGAGACCTCGTCTATTTTAATGGAGATAGAGAGATTGTAACTTATAACATTCTCCTTGACCCATTCTTAAAAATTAACTGCTGTCCAGAAAGTTTAATTTCAAGTTAGGTTACCTTGTCTTCACGAAATTGGCCCTAAATTTCTCATATGAAGACTCATGTTTGGCGTCGTAATTTCGCTTTATGTTATACTCCCTAAACATTGAAAATGTTTCACTGCAAATTAAACACATTGCTTTCTTTGTTTATTTCAGTAAAAAAAGCACTGATTTGTCCACTTAATTTGAAATGATCTACCTTCGTCTGAAACTTTTCTTTTCTTGCCGCTGAACTTAGAAGCCATAATTAACACTTATAAAACTCAATTAATTATATTCTTCAAACCTGTCACTAACACTGATATCTAGGCCCTTCCCCCACCCCTTGGGATACCTCGGTCATCATAACATACTCCAAAGTCCTAGATTTCTTGTCCTCATATCCTATGTTAGCGTCCATGTTCAAGTTCTCGGCTTTGAAACCAACACCCCTAGGGAGAGGGTGTTGGAGTTGCAACTTCTAGGAATTGCTGAGCTTCGTAGTCGTCAAGTCGCTCATTCCTGACGACCCCACAGTTGGTCCACGGGCTCCATGAGCCTAGCCGGGAGGACTGCTTTCGCAGATCCACCGACCGTTCCCCTGTTCTGCCTCCAGGGACGTATCCTGCAGCCGTTGTGAGATCGGCTAGGGCTTGAGTCCACAAGCCCCATAGTGTGAGACTTTAGTACATCCAGGTGCTCATCTCCTGGAGACCCCACAGTTTGTCCACGAGCTTGTAGGCTTAGCCGGGAATCAGCACAGTTGCTCCCCTCTGCACTGGTCCGAGGGGTGCCCTGGTCTGCCCCCAGGGACGTGTCCTGTTGCAGTTGTGGGCCAGCATGGAGCTCGCAAGCTCCAACAAGTGAGCTAGAGTACGACAGGGCCCTCAATTCATGCCGACCTCACTAATGGTACACGAGTCCCTTGGACTTAGCCGGGAGGACTGTCTAGCAGATCCACCGATATTTCCCCCAGTGCACCACCTGGGGACGTGTTTTGTTGCTGAAGTGGGTCCAGCCTAAGCATTAGTACGTCAGGTCGCTCAACTCCTGACGACCTCACAGATTGTCCTTGGGTCACTCGGTCACGGATTTGGCGCTAATCCCACACCCAAAAGACCGCGCTTTATCCTCTTCCGAGCTTATTGACCTGGTGGTAATTCCCAAAGCCTTACGCCTGGTATTGTCCCAACCAGCCTGTTCGTAAGACTATGCCTAGTGCCGCTGCTGTGAGCCCAGCCCACTGAGCAATGTAGGCATCCCGGGAGCTCATCGTCCATGGTGCCCCCACAGATGGTCCTAGGGTCCATTGAACCAAGAGGACGAGCTTCTGATCTCCAGTCTCCCACCATTTCGCCACGGCGGCCGCCGATCCTGATGTGGGCCAGGATATGTGAGCTTTGACTACAGGTCGATCATCTTCCCCCTGTTGACCCCACTTCTGGTCCGCGAGTCCATCGGACTTGGAAGGGAGGACTGACTAGCAGATCCACCGACCTTTTCCCCACTACGCCACCGAGGGGACGCGTTTTGTTGCTGAAGTGGGCGCAGCACGAGCTATGTAGTACGTCAAGTCGCTCGAGTCCTGACGACCTCACAAATGGCCCGCGGGTCCGGACTGGACCTAGCCGGGAGGAGTGCAATGCAACCACCGACCGTTCCCCTATCCGCCACCCGGGGACGCGCCCTGTAGCTGTTAACACTGACAGTATAATGTGAGCGAACAACAGCAAACTGTAAATTAACTTGAAATGTACAAAATGTAACGATAATAAAACGTCTGGAAAACACCCGCCATTGAAAGTAGTAACCGCCGGGTCAACAACGCACGGTAGGTAGGATCATAAATAAAAATGTCTGCACGCCGTAGCGTAGTGGTTAAGGCACTGAGCTACAATCCGGAGGGTCGAGGGTTCAAGTCCCGTTGGGGTCAGGATTTTTAAACTGACCCAAACCGTCTGGTGGCACTATGGCCCTGGGGTCGACTCAGCGTCTAACGGAAATGAGTACCAGACGCTTGTTCTGGGGGTAAAGACGGCCGTCACGCAGGGCTGACAACCCGGCTGGCATAAAGTGCCGATTGTCTAGAAAAAGTGGGAGCCTTAACCTCCTACTACCCCAAGGGCCTCCGGGCCTGTTGTGGGATCACTTTACTTTTGCTGGGTTTTTCTTAAAACTAACGAGATTTCTCCATGTTTTGAGTAAGAGGATGAGTAGGACGAACGTTCGAAAATACATGATTTGTAAACAGAAAAATCCTTGCTCTGTCAAATTTATCTTATACCAAATATAATTTCTATTTCATAAATGATAATATACTATAATTTACAAATATCAATGCGGGCCGCATGCGATTTGATAAAGCAAATATCATTTCTGGCCACATGCAATGGGATCGAGGGCCGCGGGTTCGACACACCTGCTCTAAAGTTTTGATGTCACCTTCTAGTACAAAATTGAATAATAAAGTGACAATTACAATATGTTATTATATAAGTTCAATTCAATCCAAGCCTCAACACATAATATTGATCAATACGGCATTCCTAAAATAATAGAATTGCAAAATGTTTGTTCCCGAATATATTAGAGTATTTTCTGAGCTATTTTATTTTCTAGAAAGTAAAGAAAATATGACAACGCTGTAACTTTAACCCGTCCATTTTGGTCAACACAAACTATAAGTAACACAAACATCGTAAATTAAATACTATTGCCACTATCATGAAGCGAACACTTCATTAATTTATTCATCTAAGTTCATACAACATTGGTAAGAACTTGCTTTTTGTTTTTCACTGAGAGCTCAATGTAAATACAGGAAACAACTAGGTCGGAGTTATGTTATTAGTCAGCAGATGTCGTAATGTGAAGGGCGGTATTAAACACTAACGCGGCTGTGCGTGTTTTCAGTGTGATGCGCGCTACAGGAAAACCTTATAACGGCCTTGCCCGAGTTTGGTTGACTAAGAGTTCAGAAGTACCAGACAACTAAAATGTAAACAGAAATGTTGCCAATGTTCAAATCAACGGTTTCCGTTAAATTCAAACATAGTTTTATTGTCTTTCTATAAAATCTACTGCCCACTAAGAAGAAAACTGTTTTCTTAAATTAATACACTACATCATTGGTTCTATCGAACCCATAGGTTCATGGCCGCGCGGACATAACTTCTCCTCCATTAATGCATAGATGGTTTAATTTTCTTTATGTTATACGTAAGTGGGATGAGTAATAGGCCTACACCTAGTTCTGTACACCTAGTACCGGTAACCTAATGTCATCGCGGCAAATGTTCAACACAACCTTATTTCAATTAGTTCTACGTATATCTCAACGAATTATTTATTATTTGAAAAATAATAGGGTTTTCCGTATTCTGCTGCTGACAGGCATCAAAGTTGCGCGCTCGCACCATTAATTAAAGGCTGCATACATAATAAAATTTATATTTTACCGAGAAAAGAATATCTAAAATTATTGGCCTAATTAGGTAACAAGGAAACCAAGAACATCGGACTTGTTTGACGAGGTAAATTCAATTAAATGCTGAAATAAAATGTTAGAAGATAGGAATTTAAGTTTCAAATTCCTAGGATAACAATTGCAAAAAAATAAAAATAACCCTGAGACGCAGAAAAAAAAACTCAATTCTGAAAACGCGAGTTGTTGTGCATTACAGGAACTCATATAATTCCAAAACTCTCTAAAATGCGTGAAACGGTAATTCTTCCAGTTACATATATAGATTCGAAATATAGTATCTTACTTTAGGAAAGGAGAAACGATTAGGCTTATCGGTATTTGAGAATAAAGTGCTTAAGAAAATGTTTAGACCGAAGAGAGACGAACAGACTGAAGGATGGAGAAAATTATTTGGCACTGTACTTTATAGGTAACTGGATGTAATTCAATCATTTAAGGATATTTTTACTGAAACTTTCCTCTCAGAAATCTTGTGTGTATATTCGTGTAGCTTAAATTTACAGTCAAGACATTTTAAACATTGTTTGAAATAAATACATAAATGAGCACGCCACTGAAACTAGTACAACCACCACTGAGCATGACGATTGTGCGCAGTTAATGAGACTACAACTCGCATTTCTTTACGACGTGAATCCCGTCACTTTTCAAGGTAGATCATCAGAAGATAGCAGTGACACAGAAAGATGTGGTGCTTCTTTTTCCGTCAGTTGTTCAAATACCGTTCCGGATTGTTGTTCTTTGATATTTTCGTTTCAAACTGACTTTAAAAAGGGGCCGCCCACTTTTCCTAACTTGCCACGTTTTGCGTATTCGTGAGTCAGGCTTGCAACTTGATATGTCATACCTCAAAATGCACAGGAAAGTCCATTGTGTTGGATATTAAATAAAGGCAAAGCGTCACAACAAGCGATGGTTAGAAATCCATGGAGGACACTGCACCCTCTAACTAGCCACAATGACCTTCATTATCATACTCTTTTATTCATTGCTCGCAACATGATTTCTGCTTTATTTTACATAAATAGGTTTACAGGCCCAATGCAAGCATAACAGCTAATGCTACAATTGAGTCACCTCCTTTATTTCAATATTCAAATCTTCTCACTAATTCTGAAGCCCGGTTTTCACGATGATATTATTAATTGTGTAATCGGCGTCGCGCGGGTATCGGTAAAAACTACGAGCACTATCGAACTCGTGGGTTAATGGCCTCACGGATATAGGCTTTTCTTACATCCCTATCTGAGTCGAACTTTTTGAATCATCATCTGCAAAATTTACATCCCTCAAATCATGCTTAATGTTACTTACCACCTTATTCTTGGTCTAACTACCTAGCGCTTTCTCTCTGGTCTTCCTAAAAAATTCCCCCTTTCATTCCCCATTCGTGTCACATGTCCTGTTCATAGCAATATATTATGAGACTTAACTATTCTTATTACATATGGTTTCCCATAAATATAATGTAGCTCACTGTTGGCGGTCTTCTTTATTCACCTGTCTGTTCGTCTCTCTTTTGTCCAAACATTTTCCTAAGAACTTTATTCTCAAATACTAGTTATATCTTCTCCTAATTTATTGTAAGATATCATGTTTCGCATCATAATGTAACTGAGAGAATAACAGTTTTATATATTTTAAGTTAAACTTTTTTTTGAGAGAAAGTTGGGATGACAAAGGTTCCTGTAATGCGTAATAGCATGCATTTTCAGAGTTGAGCTTATCTTTAATATTTTTCTGTACGTTATTCCCTTTTGTAAATATTGTTCCTTAAGTATTTGAATCCAGACACTTCTTCAAAAGTCCTTTATTCGCTATCTATTGTCCACTTGAGATATATTAAAAAAATCGTTGTGCTTCTATGTATTTAGTTCTATTGATGTTTACTTCCAGCCCCAATTCCTAAGTGATACTCAACATCATATTCCTGTTGATCTTTAGTATCTCCTCGGTATCGCCTGGTAATACTACGTCACCATCAGCATGTACTAACATGTTATTAATACCATTGAGCTGTAGGCTTACGCTTTTTTTATTCTCTAAAGATTTGATGGCATGCTGTAAATACAACATTGAATAGTAGCGGAGATAGTGCATCTACTTCCTTTAAACCATTGAGAATTTCAAAAAGTATCTAAAAACTGTTTGCCTACCCGCACCGTACTCTTTGTGCCATTTAGACACATTTGAATAACTGTAACTATTTAGGAATTCCGAAGTTCAACAGATACTATAAAACTTCTCCTTCTTAATTGAATCGTATGCCTTTTTGAAGTCTATATGTCGTTGATGTTACAGTGCCATTATATCCCCATTTATTTTAAAAATCTGCCTTATACTAAATATCTGATCTACTGTAGATCTATTTAATCTAAGTCCACATTGATGACCACATTTTACGTCCTGAATATATGTCTGGATATTAATATATTTGTTAGAATATTGTACGAAGTGTCGGTAGTATCAAGGTTAATAAATTTCAGTAATATTTTCTTATGCTATTACGAGTAGAGAAAAAGGGAGCCGATTGAAAACGAGTATTTCAATTGTCAGGTCATTATTCATATATGTTAACCCTTTTAGACACATATTACGAATTCAGGGGTAGGAAAAATATATTTTTGTATTAGCCCTAATATAATGTGGGGTTGTAAGGGGTAGTGACGTGTGTATAACCTCTCCTACCCAATTCTCATCCTCACCTTCTCGTGGTACAACCCGTTTTCACAAACGAGGCTCTGAGGACCGAGTCACGGCGGTATAACCGTTCCATCAGGTACTGAGTAAATGCGGTATCCTAATGTCTGTCCAGAGACTAAAAGGTAGCAGCCCTACCACTGGACTACTTAGCGTCGGGCCAGTAACCTGTCCTAAGGAACTTCAAAACTACTTTCAAGTCTCAACACGAAAAAAGCCAGAAGGAATTGAAATATGACGACCCACAGCAAAGAAATATGGTTAAAAGAAAACGGCACAATGATATTGTAAGATATGCAACCTGGAATGTCCGAAGCATCCATGAAAAAGAAGAGGAACTAGACAGTATATTTAAAAATAGAAACATTGATATTGCAGTAACTACAGAAACTAAGAAGAAACTCAAAGGAACGAAAGAAACACAAAATTATGTACAAATATATAGCGGTGTCGACAGGAAAACCCATGGACAAGCTGGAGTAATGATTTGGATTAATAAAACCATAAGAAATAAAATTCAACACTACACTTACTGGAATGAAAGAATATTAGAGCTTCGACTGAAAATTAATAGAGGTAATTTGACAGTTCTTGGTGTATATGCACCAGAGGAAGGCCGTGAAGAAGACAATGAAGAATTTTATAAAATATTACAAGAAATTTATAGCAAAATTAATAGAAATGATTACATTCTCATAATAGGAGATTTAAATGCCAGAGTGGGCAATGCTCAAGTCAACAATACTATTGGAACATTTGGCGAACCAACCAGCAATAGGAATGGGACAAGATTAACAGATTTTGCTATCTACAATGAACTGAAAATAACGAATACCTTTTACAATCATAGAAACATACATAAGTATACCTGGCATCGTCAGGACTCAAAATCAATCATTGATTATTTCATTGCAAATAATAAGATTTTTAAATTGTTTCTCGATGTCAGAGCCTACAGAGGATATGATATTGGTTCAGATCACTACCTAGTAGAAGCAAGAATAAGGTTTCCACCAAGATGGTTAAAAAAGAAGAAACAACAACAGAGCATAGAACAAAAGTACAAGGTAAAATTATTTTATGATGACAGCATTAAATGGTTATATTCGAGAAGAATTCAGCAATATATGGCTACAACTCCAGAAAGTAATGATGTCGAAGAAGAATGGAAAAACATTAAAATGATAATTCAAAATGCAGCTAATGAAACTTTAGGAAAAGTAAATATACAACAAAGAAGAAATAGAACTCTAAAAATCTGGGATGATCAAATAAAACAATTGATTGAAGAAAAAAATGCAGCTTATAAAAAATATTTGAACACAAAGAAAGTAGAAAATGAAATAGAATTCAAACGCTGTAGAGCTATTGTTAAGAGGGAAATAAGAAAGAGACATAGGAAAACATGGTTAAATTTTGTTACACATTTAGAATCAGATTTGCATAAGCTCCAACCTAATGCTTTCAAAATATTAAAACATTTGAATAAAGATATTAAAGAATCTACCAAAATTAATTGCGGAGTAACAAAAGAAGATTTTTTCAATTATTATAAAAGTCTTTGGACTGACAATAGCTATGAAGATACAATTTTGCGAAATAATAATGAGACAGATTCCATAATATCATTGGAAGAATTGAACAATAGTTTAAAGAAATTAAAAAATGGGAAGGCAACTGGCACAGATGGCTTGAATTCAGAATTGTACAAATATGCAGGCAAACAGTTCCATGAAAGACTGTTGTCCTTCTTTAATAATGTATTCAAAAATGCAGATATACCACAAGAATGGAAGACAAGCATTGTTATACCCCTGTTCAAGAAAGGAGACAAGAGAAAAATGGACAACTATAGGGGAATCAGTTTGTTAAACACATGCTACAAAATTTATGCAGACATTTTAAATGGAAAATTGAAAAGTTTCAGTGAAAAATTCCTTATGGAATGTCAAAATGGATTTAGGAAAGGACGATCTTGTATTGATTCAGCATTTTCTGTTAAACTATTGCTTGAAAAAAGAAGAGAATTCAACTTAGAAACACATTTTGCTTTCATAGATTTTGAAAAAGCATTCGACACAGTCAAGAGATCAAAACTCTTAAATATATTGGAAGACAGAAATATACCAAATTTACTTCGGCAGAACATACAAAATATTTACAAAGACAACACCATAAAGATTAAATTAAATAACAGATTTTCTGAAGAAGGAATTATAAATCGTGGTGTGAGACAAGGCTGCCCCCTATCCCCAACACTCTTTGCAATTTATATCAATGAAGTAAATATGTTGCTGGAACAAAACATATAAATTTGGAATAAGAATATCAGAAAATAGAAAATTAAACACCCTATTGTTTGCAGATGACCAAATAATAATAGCAAATTCCGAAGATAATCTACAGAAAGGTCTGTATGAACTTAACAAAATTACAGAAGAATATGGATTAAAGATATCTACAGAAAAAACAAAAATTATGGCATTTCAAGGTGTAGATCCTGTCAGAAGTAAAATTGTACTGGACAATAAAATTTTGGAGCAGGTGAATAATTTTACATATCTAGGATGCAATATCTCATATGAAGAAGAAAAGGATGTAAATGCAAAAATATCTAAATTTTTAAGAATTTTAGGGTTAATAAATTCTATCTTCAAGCCACAGTTAGTCCAAAAGCATTCAAGACTGAAAGTGTATAAAACACTGGCTCTTCCAACTCTTTTGTATGGTAGCGAAGTATGGACGTTGAAACAGAAGGATATACAGAGACTTAGATCTGCTGAAATGAGATATCTTCGGAGGACTGCAGGATACACACTACTAGATCACAAAAAAAATGAAGACATCTTAGAAGAATTACACATGGAATCTTTAGAAAACAAAATTTCTGATTATAAGTCAAGATGGATACAACATGTTCATCGAATGGAAGATCACAGAATACCCAAACTAATGTTAAGATATCAACCCGCAGGAAGAAGAAGACCAGGACGTCCACTCAAAAGACTTCTGGATGGTGTTTCTCTTGAGGCCGAAACAGGTCAACAAATGGCCTAAATTCGTGAATGTACTATGATGATGATGATGATATAATGTAAAAGATAAAGGTAAAGTGATCCTACTACAGGTCTTAAGAGGCCCTTGGGATATAAGTAAATTGACGCTCCCATATTTCTGAATAATCCACACTAGATGTCAGTAGGGTTGTCAGTCCTACATGACGGCAGCCTTTACCTTTGGAACAATCGTCTGGTACTCGTTTCAGGTGGAGTTAACATCAAGACCATGGCGCTGCCGGAACGTTTAGTTCGGTTTAAAAATAACTCCACTTCGAATTCGAACCTCTGATTATTCGGGTTGAATCGTATTGGGTTATCCAACTACGCTAATGATTACTCCAATTAGTGCAAAATAGATGGATAAAAAAGCATGAATGTAATATATTTTCCTAAAACTGTTAATTTGATTACATCGTATTGTTTATGTACATGCATACACATGTTGTGGTAAAAATCTATTCTAAATGCTTATTTTTCAGCAAACAACAACGGTATTTCTAATATTAATGCGCACCGTACTTTGTATCACAGCTTTGAACATAATATTTTCCAGGGCCCAATCTGGGAATGAAATACATTAACTATGTTAGCAATTTGTAATTGAGATTATTAAGGACCTTAAAATCAAATGTCATTATTTCAATTCAGTTTTACAACTTAATTTCGTCTTCATTTTTATCTCAGTCTAACCTCTATTCATATACAGTTAGTGTAGAATGTTTTGATACACTTAAAATGATCACAGACAGAAATAAATAATTTAATTATTTCTTCACTCTAAACAAAAACAAAACTATATACATTTACATTACACTTTAGCAAATTATATAAACGTCAAACTCTGTTTTAACGTTAAAATTAACTAGAAAAGATAATTCATACATGAACAACAAAAATTAACAAACAAAAGTATCGATACAGTCTCATATTATGGCTGATTCGAGTCTTTACTTTGTGAATTCAATACTTAGTTGGGGGCCTTATTGATTCCAAGATGGTTTAAGACAGCATGGCATTGACTCGACTAAATTTAAAGTTATTGAAGATGGTATATTTCTCCATTATTTTTCCAAAGGGTCTTTCAGGTCTTGGTTGTTGAAAATCTGCCTTGAAATAATTCTCCTCTTCAGATGCTCCCATAAATTCTCAACGGGGTTTATGTCCGTGGGCAGCGGGGGCGTTTCCATGTACTTTGGTGTGTTACACAAAATCTATAAACGCATATTGAAATTCGTGTGCTTGGATAAATACAAAATCTTGTGTAATCCCCATATTCTCTGCAAAGGTATGAAGATTGTTCTTCATGTTCTTCAGAACGTTTATATTCTGTTTGTGATTTATCACACCATCGATAAAAAGCACGGTTTAATTCCAGAGGCACTCATGCTTGCTCATACTATTAAAGAACCACCACAGTGAAACAATGTTTCACAGTGGGTTGGAGATTTTACTTTTGAAACTCTGTATTCTTCTTCCATCTGAACAGAAAATATACAATTTAGACTCGTCAGTAAACATTTTTTCTTTCCAAAATTCTTTGGGGGTGTTGATGTGTGTTTGAGCGAAGTTTAATATTTTCTTTCGGTTTTTTTTTTTACTTACAAAGCATTTTTATGGGCTGTTCTTCCATGTAGTTCGTTAGCGGCCAGACCAGAGCGGCCCAAACTTATTTGTATCCCGGACCAAATGGAAGAAACATCAAAATGGTGCGGGCCGTAAACCTTATAATAACTATTGCGTGTTATTATTTTTTGTTATTATTATTATTTAATTTATATACAGAATTTTAATGTTTACACATCTTTCTGTGCCCAAAGTTTCATTTTTCTTCTCCACTCGTCTCTCTCCATCCAATCCATGTCTTCCAGTCCCCATGCTCTCATTCTTGTTCTTATTTCCTGCATCCACGAGTTTCGAAGTCTTCCTCTCCTCCTTCTTCCAGGTGGACACCATTCCAATGTTTTCCTGGGTAATCTTTCTTCTTGCATTCGTCGTACGTGCCCATACCAATTTAATTGCTTATACCGTATATAATCTACTATTGAATAACCAATATTCATTTTTTCTCTTACGACAGTATTTCTTATTTTGTCTAATTTTGAACATCTTGCTGCTCTCCTCAAGAAATCCATTTCCATCGACATACGTTTTTCTTCTATGTTTCTATTGAATTTCCAAACTTATTATTATTATTATTATTATTATTATTATTATTATTATTGTGGTCTACCGCTGCGGTCTCGAAGTAGCGTGCTACCTTATCACGCCAGCGAGCCCTGGTTCCATCCTGGTTGGGACAGGCTCCTGAGTGAGGTTTTTCCTCACCAGTAAGACACATGTCAGGAAGCTTAGGGCCCAACTGTCCCCGAAAATCAACCGGCCATCATCATCATCGTTCACCGGTGTGGAAAGCAACGAGAAGCTGCCACACCTATAATTCCCTAGTAAAGCTGCAAAGCATAACAAGAAAATGCTATGATTGCAGTGAAAGACCTGCCCTCGGGCAGAATTACTATGGAATGGAATTATTATTATTATTATTATTATTATTATTATTATTATTATTATTATTATTATTATTGTACTGACTCGATTTATTTCTTTGTTTCTTTTTTCTTTATTTATATATTTATTATTACGAAATGGGGTAGCGTACCGAGGAAATTATAGGAAGTGTGATCAGGACTTCTAGAAAGAATTTACACACTTTTTACGACATAAAAGAAGCCATTGACACGGTTTACCAAACACTTTAATATATCTAAGAGAACATATTATCAGTAGGTTACATTTGAAAATTACTTAAGATAGAACTTGGAAGCACCATTTAGTAATAGGTTCATATTTGCTTATAGGAGATTATACTTTGATTTTGGACATTCTCGAGAGAATTGAAAATACTCTAATACAAAACTCTACTTACATAATTATGAAATGGGCCCAGCAGGGCGCTGGCCCTGTTCTGCGACCTCGCTGTCCGATGGCTCCGACCAGACTCCTCAGAATGACCGCCTTTCTTCTACCCTCTAGTAACGTTGGTTATTTTAAAAAAATCCCTTGTCTCATAAAAATACCTGAGAAATGTTCTTTCACAATCCCTCACCCTACAGTGTATTTTTCATTAGTGTTGATCTTATCTTAACATAACTTTTCTTTCAAAGGTTTATTTTAAAATACCTCTTGTCTCCCAAAAACACCCCTCGTCTCGCGCTCCTCACAATCAAAAGTCCTTCAGCATATTTTTCTGTTTGTTACTATTTTCCGTTCTATTATGTGACTCAAATAATTATCACATTTGTCTCGTTATAACAATTATTATTATTATTATTATTATTATTATTATTATTATTATTATTATTAAGCGATAAATAAAAAAATCTGGTTTCAAAAGACAGACATGGAACAATAAAAGTATGTGACGATAATGCATATTTAGGGACAAAGATAGAATTAGTGCAGATGGAAGTCATGATGCTGAAATTAATGAGAGGATATATATAAGGTGTAACCCGAATTTCCCTCCAGATTATTTTAGTTTCAAAATATTAAATAATATTTCATTAAAGCTAAATTATTTAAATATGGGCCCGTAATTTGAGAAATGTAATACAGAGGAACATACCGAGTTTGGACTTAAACTATTCAGAAATTTATTAGGAATCCAATGATCATATTAATGAATTGATTTTATTAATTATATAAAAGTTGATATCCTCTGATTATAAATTAATAAGAAAAATCCTTTTGTTAAATTTGGGTTATTCCAATATAGTTGAAGCCAGAATGTCTAGAAGATGTAGGGAATAACAAAGGTAGACCCAGGTACCTGAATACAATAGAAACCTATTGGTACTAAAACCTTTGCTAATAGAAATGTGTCAGAACGTCTATTTGAAAACAGACTAAAATTTCAGTCAAAATAATATTTATGAGTGACAAGGGAAATGTAACTCTAGCACTATGAAGTTTCAAATATAAATTTAGATACTTATCAGTTAAATGATAACAACGAACTACAAATTAAAATTAATTTAAACTATCGGTTTTTAAATGAGCTGTTAGGCCCCTAATAAAAAAACTCAAAAGCCTAACTAGGAACAACTTAGCAACATTTCAAATAAGTAGCTCGAGATAGACACACCTATTATTAGCTACATAAACGAAGGAAACATTTGGAATATATGTAATATATGTCCACATATGTTTAAACCAATAGAAAGAAAGTATATCCCTTCTCCTGTAGCGATCTGAAAAATCGAATGAATACTGAAGTTTCTTTTTCAAGATATACCAAATTGAGACGCGTACAGTAACAGAAGCCTCCCAACTAGCCAAGGGAGAACATCAATAAGTTTCATTGTAATTGCGGGAAGCCTCCCAGATATCGAAGGGGAGAACATAGACAAAATTACATTGCGAATACTTATCATAATTTTTATATTATTCTTTTAATAATAATAATTCTTCATTATTCTATTGAAAAGTCAGATCGCTAACACAACGTATCATCATTTATTATATAATATGTATTTTGAATTTTATTCAAAATAAATCAAGAGAGTTTTA
Organism: Diploptera punctata; assembly: GCA_030220185.1. Taxonomy (NCBI): domain Eukaryota; kingdom Metazoa; phylum Arthropoda; class Insecta; order Blattodea; family Blaberidae; genus Diploptera; species Diploptera punctata. The sequence goes on along the minus strand of JASPKZ010008050.1, from coordinate 628,987 downwards.
AACTGCAATTATTGATAACATTTTAGCTGCCCGTACGAAGTTCCCTCGTTATCCCTGTGATAAGTTATCATCATCGCTCAGCGATCCCAACCTGACTAGACCGCGAGCATAAAGTTTCCAAATTACGGGAATTCTTGTATTAAACCCACATCCTGTGATAAATCGATAACCCTTTTACCCACCCCTAATTAAAAACCTATTTAAAGGGTAAATCTGCGATTTAAATTAAATGCTGTTTTATGGGATCATAATACAATTTCTAAAACGAAAAAACAAATATTTTAATACAATAATGAGTGCAATGACATACTGTGCAGAATTATGGAAATTAAAATCTAGAAGAATTAAGTAAATTGAATTATTCAGAAATGGATTTTTGAAGGCGTTCAGCTGGAATTTCTAGAAGAGTTCAAATAAGAGACAGTATAATTAAACGAGAGATGAATGTTCAAACTTCAAATGTGGATTTCATAAAAAATAAACAGAATTGCATAATCATGTAAAAAGAATAACGAAAGCAGGTCCCCAAGAAGAATACTAGAATAGGTGTCACATGGTGGTAGAAGAAGAATAAGAAGAAGAGGACGGCCTAAAATAACATGGATTTATGGTGTTTTGAGCAGCATGAGGGGGAAAAGGATTGGATTAGGTGATTTGAATGGCAGAGATGTGTTGGAGATTTACAGTAGATTAATTGTGCGCAGGAAGATGATATGATATACTGTGAAACCTGCTAAACTAAATTAAAAATAGTAGTAATAACAATAATAATAATAATTATTATTATTATTATTATCATTATTTAAGCGTGTGTTGATTTCATACTTTTCTTGGTATGTTGTTATAACAAACTTATTTCACGAGTTTCTGTTCCATTAGTGATAGACTAATACCATATATCTACCCTTAGCATATTTAAATTTATTAGAATGCCACAGGCCTACAGATGCCGGATATATAGTGATGGAGAGCAATATCCGGCCCGCTGTCCGACGTTTGCGCGTCCCTGCCTTTATTACCAACACTGCTAGCAGAAATACTAATACTGAAGAAGCCATTATTGACACTAGCTGCTAATTTAGATGCCCTGGCGGTCCGATACTCGGCCCCAGCTGTGCTCACAACAGCAACAGGGAGCGTCCCCGGGTGGCGGATAGAGGAATGGTCGGTTGTTTGCATTGCATTTTTCCCGGCTAGGTCCAGACCGGACCCGCGGGTCATTTGTGAGGTCGTCAGGACTCGAGCGACCTGACGTACTACATAGCTCGTGCTGCGCCCACTTCAGCAGCCAAACGCGTCCCCTCGGTGGCGTAGTGGGGAAAAGGTCGGTGGATCTGCTAGTCAGTCCTCCCTTCCAAGCCCGATGGACTCGCGGACCAGAAGTGGGGCCAACAGGGGGAAGATGATCGACCTGTAGTCAAAGCTCACATATCCTGGCCCACATCAGGATCGGCGGCCGCCGTGGCGAAATGATGGGAGACTGGAGATCAGAAGCCCGTCCTCTTGGTTCAATGGACCCTAGGACCATCTGTGGGGGCACCATGGACGATGAGCTCCCGGGATGCCTACATTGCTCAGTGGGCTGGGCTCACAGCAGCGGCACTAGGCATAGTCTTACGAACAGGCTGGTTGGGACAATACCAGGCGTAAGGCTTTGGGAATTACCACCAGGTCAGTAAGCTCGGAAGAGGATAAAGCGCGGTCTTTTGGGTGTGGGATTAGCGCCAAATCCGTGACCGAGTGACCCAAGGACAATCTGTGAGGTCGTCAGGAGTTGAGCGACCTGACGTACTAATGCTTAGGCTGGACCCACTTCAGCAACAAAACACGTCCCCAGGTGGTGCACTGGAGGAAAGGTCGGTGGATCTGCTAGACAGTCCTTCCGGCTAAGTCCAAGGGACTCGTGTACCATTAGTGAGGTCGGCATGAATTGAGGGCCCTGTCGTACTATAGCTCACTTGTTGGAACTTGCGAGCTCCATGCTGGCCCACAACTGCAACAGGACACGTCCCTGGGGGCAGACCAGGGCACCCCTCGGACCAGTGCAGAGGGGAGCAACTGTGCTGATTCCCGGCCAAGCCTACAAGCTCGTGGACAAACTGTGGGGTCTCCAGGAGATGAGCACCTGGATGTACTTAAGTCTCACACTGTGGGGCTTGAGGATTCAAGCCCTAGCCGGTCTCACAACGGCTGCAGGATGCGTCCCTGGAGGTAGAACAGGGGAATGGTCGGTGGATCTGCGACAGCAGTCCTCCCGGCTAGGCTCGAGGAGCCCGTGGACAAACTGTGGGGTCGTCAGGATTGAGCGACCTGATGTACTATGTAGCTCAGCAATTTCCCTGAATTTGGTTTCATTGCCCTGGACGCGATATTTAAGGGAAGACAAGTATCTGGGACTTGGGAGTATGGTCTCTGACCGAGGTATCCCGAGGAGTGGAGGCATGGGTTCAGATGCTAATTTAGATGCACTGATTTAAGGATTTTGCTTTACTTTTCTCGTTAATGATTTTTCAACATTAATATCGGTTTTCTAAGACGTCCTGATCAGTGGCTATTTTCGAAAAAACAATCTTCACAAACTGTATTTATTAAATGCTGAATGGTTGCTTTGATCTTCCAAATATTTCACTAATTTCATTTAGCGATTTACACTAATTGTGCAATAGAACAATTAATTTCCTTCTACTGTTGTCTCTCTACCTTTGCGCCTCATTTCAGCGTTAATCTGCAGCCAGAACACACACAACTACATGACAAAGTATTCAAGGCTAAACTGAATAACACCCCTACTCTATTCAAAGTGGACATTCTATTGACTAAAATCCTGCCGATGATGGGACAAGTCCCGAAAGCGCTACAGTTAAATGATTAATTAAGTTGAGGAGACGGACCTTTCAGGTGAATATTCCATAATTTTATATTAATTTTGAATAATACCTCAACGGAACACATCATGAATCTTATAAAAGTTGATAAAACTTAGTACTGTATCAGATGTTTTTTGTCCGTTATTTTTTGCTGTTCATATATAATTTATTTTTTGCTCGTCAAATGTTATGTTAAAATAGAGGAAACTGCGTGTATTTAGCTTCACAGAGTTAAATTTATAGGTTATATTTTTGTTTTTGTATACAGTGAAGAAATAATTAAATTATTTACATCTGTCCCTGATATTTTAAGTGTATCATTACTTCCTACACAAACTATAGTTGCCCTACTTTTTACATGCCAGACGACACTCGGGCCTTACAGTGGCACGACCTGTCCGGATAGGAGTATTAAACTATGGATCACGCTCACACCTTTTTTCACTACACAAGGACAAGGAAGGTCTCCCCGAATGAGTGATGTCAGGGTCTCCTCCGAGACAAAATAACATTCAGAAGAAACACACCATTCACACACACATTCATACTAAACATGGCGAATATGATAATTATGATTACGATGGCCGGATGATGTTCCAGGACCGTTTGGGCATTAATGTCTCCCTGCATTTGTCTTACAGGTGCGGAAAACCCCGAATAAAAAGAACAGCACCCAGGAAACTTGTCCCGACCAAGGATCGAACCCGGGCCCGCAGCATACTAGGCAGCGACGCTAACCGGAGATCACAGCAATGTACGTTATAACAATTTACAATGTTATTACTGCAAATAGATAAATCAGATATAATAGTTTAAATCCTATGTAAAAACTTAAATATTATCTCTATATAGACTAAACTAACTTACTGGCACTATCTATCCAAACCGAAGGTTCATGCCCGCGCGGACATAAGCTCTCCATACATCCTTATCCTGAGCCAATGTTTTCCAACCATCCCCTGTACAATCTACTTCCCTCAAATCATAGTCAAAGTTATTCTCCCACCTCGTTCTTGGTCTACCAACTGGGCGTTTTCCCTCTGGTTTTCCTACAAGAAGTTTCCATGCACGTCTTTCATTCCCCGATCGTGCCACATGCCCAGTCCATCGCAGTCTACGAGACTTGACTGTTCTCTACAGAGATGATAATTTATAAACTGTAAAAACTTTTTAATCATTTTGACAGCGTCCCCGAGAAAGTCATTTAAGGTGTAAGGCAGATCTGTTAATAATACACACTAGGTGAGAACAGACGGTCCCCCTCCTACCCTCGTACTGATCCACTCGGAATGTAACAACACAATTGACAGGCGAGTAGCGTATCCGACGTAGGGTTGAATAGGAAGGGTGGGATTGAATAAGGAAGCACTTATTAATAGACCTGATGTAAGGTAACCGATAACTGCGTCACAGATAGCCTATGAAATGGAGTGGAGCACAAATATTTTCACCGTATGTCGGGTATGCCTAGGCTCACAAATAGGGGCAGCATCGCTCTTCACATGATGGACATGACTTGAAATAACTAGCCATGTCCAATTCTCAGTCGGATAATAGTTACTTCGTCCATTTTATTCTTTTGTGAGAGGATGTATTTCAAGCCGGAGGGACATTTTTAAATCCTCGTACTTTTTTTTTTTTTGCTCAAGAGAGTAGCAATTTTATTTTCAAATAAGTAATTATAAACTCTGTCTCACAACTAATTTTGCACCAATGTCGTATTTTCTGTCACTGTTTTTTTAACACGCCACTTTGTTTTATTTTTTAATGTTTCACTTACACCTGTTTCAGATAATATTTCTGTTGTTATTTCATGATTAGATAAGTCAGAAATTCTGCATACCTGGTAATTAAACAAATTTTAAAATTACTTCTTTACGGCCTGATTGTAATAGTTTTCCATGCTTGTGCCTTTGAAATGTTGACATAAATTAATCATAAGTAATGCCACGAGTGATTTCCAATTTATCTAGAGAATTTGGAAATCAAGAGTGGAATTTGTTAGGACTATTTAACGAATAAAATTAAGCTGTTTACTCACAAATCATTATTTAACTATAGTTATTTTAAAATATTTATATATTTAATGTAAACGGCGATGTTTGAAAACAAATGAGAAGCGATAGGTACGCTTCATCTGCTTCTTTTGTTTATCACTGCAACCAGATCATACTATTTATTGCTAAAGGAACGCAATATTGTAAGACTGCTCTCTAGTGGAGAAAAAATGAAACATATCAAACTGCATATTAATTCATTTCTGATGTCGTATGATGTAAATATGACAATTATATTTTTCTGGATTGTTACCTGGGAAAAATACATTTAAGAAAGTGCAAACAGTGGTTTATTTTTTTGGTGGTATAGATCATGTGTCTACAAATGTTTTTATATTAACTCCCAGCATGCGGCATGTGTTGACATTCATAATCCTATAATATGAACAATCTCGGTGGTAGCCGTATTTCTCATACGCTCAGTCAATGCAAAATAATGGTCAGACCTGTTCAGAATATTAAAAATGAGAAGCCTTCTTTAATATGGTAATTATAACACTGATAAATATTTCGTGAAACACGACTCTGATTGGTTGTAAAACAGAAATCATTGAAACGTGATTGGCCATTGAGTCCCATTGGGGCCTGGAATAGATTCACAGTTACGAGTGGTATGTGACGCAACTCAGGTAATTAAAAATGTAAACAAATATGTCAGGGGTGTGTAAGAAGCTAATACAGTATATGTATAGTCCACCGCTGTTGTCTCGAAGTAGCGTGCTGCATTGTCACGCAGCGGGCACGGGTTCGATTCCCGGTCGGGACAGGCTCCTGAGTGAGGTTATTTCGGGTATTTCCTCATGTGTAAGACAAATGTCAGGAAGCTTAGGGGCCAATGGTCTCCGAAAATCATCCGGCCATCATCATCATCATTATCCTTCACCGATGCGAGAAGCTACCACACCTATAATTCCCTAGTAAAGCATAGCATGAAAATGCTATGAATGCAGTGGAAGACGTGCCCTTGGGCAGAATTACTATATATATATATATATATATATATATGAGGTAAAAAATTCAACAATTTCTTGTTAACTTTTTCAAAAACTTCAGAAGTTAAAAGAGATTATTTATCAGGGCACTCCCACAACTCTATTTCCAACAAACCTCCCGACATAATTGTGGTCTTCATCTACGGAAATCCAAATTTTATTTACACCCACCAATTGAAGTATTTGTGAGATAACATTATTGTATCATTTAGATATATGGTATTTCCGTAGAGTTGTAGCACTGTAAGGCACTCGCTTAGCGTATTTTGTAATTAAGTTTCAAAATTTTCTATGGTCTATTTTATGAAACGGTATACAGGTACTCACACATATTTTACACGTATCTTCAAAGAACGCCGACTGAAGTGATAAATGTTCGTGTGTTTCTTTTCATTTTCCTTCTCCTCTTTTCAATGATGAAACAAGTGTTTGCTTTTTTAGTACAGCAAAAAAAAAAAAAAAAGGTTCTTCTTATAATCTCTGATGTTTGTTACACGTTAGTTCCATTGTAAGTTTTCAATATTCAATATGAAGTGTTCTCTAGTAAATTCTTACAATAACTGATTTAGTTTATCTTTACTTGTGGTTGAAGACATCGCTCATCTTGTATATTAGCACTTAAAATGTAACTCACTACTTATCAGTACGATAAAAATGAAAACTGATCCACTACATGCCTTAGGAGGCCGTAGGATAGTAGGAGGTTAAGTCTCCTACTTTTCTAGACAATCGGCACTTGATGTAAATCGGGTTGCCAGCCTTGTTTGACGCCCCCCCCCATTCCCCCCCCCCCAGAACAAGCGTCTGTTATTCATTTCCATTAGAGACCGAGTCGAACCTAGTGCCATGGTGCCGCCAGATCGTGTGAGTTAGTTTGAAAACTCCTTTTCCAACGGGATTCGAACCCTTGACCTTCCGGGTTTGTACCGTATTGCTTAACCAAGTACAATACGGCGTTCTCCATCACTATCTTGTTAAACAGTGCCACAGTGTTTATCCTAGAATCTGACGCAGTGAAGACATCAGGTAAATTAGATGCATTGCACTTAACTTCATTGCTTCATTAGCATTCCTTATTTAGTGGTTATATGTCTTCGCTCTGGTCATAACTATTTTAACGATATTCATATTTTATTTGTTGCTTCCAATACATGGTTCGTTTTAAAAGAAATTTATTTCCATTTCATTCACACATATCTTTGCTACACGTTATTTTTATTAATACTAACTAATATCCGGCGTGCGCTGCTACGCCTAATGAAAATTAATGTCCTTTTATGTTTAGTTGAATAAGCAAAAGGAAAAATAATTATAAATTTATATTTTTTAGATACCCCATACTGATTACCCGACCTTCTTGACATAAATGAGCTGATATACGAAAATTAACGCGTTTTATGTATAGTTAAATTAGTAAAGGAAAAACTTATATCGCAATTATTTTTAGATACCCCGTGCTGTTTACTCAGCGGTGCCGGGAATCTACTCATCCCGATCATCTTGGCATAAATGAGCTGAAAGACAAAAATTAATGTACATCTTATGATTCGTTGAAAAAGTAAAATGAAATACAAATTATAAATGTATATCGTAATTATTTCTCTCCATGGTATCTTTACCTTGTCGTGGTGGAGTGGCTTGCGTGCTTAAATGATCCTGAGAGCTATGCCGGCGGTAGCACTGCTGCCGATAGGGTTACCCATGCCGGACTGGTCGAAGGTGATAAGCGAGACGAAAAAAGACCTTGGTCGAAAGAATGACGATCTTTCACCGTAATAATACAACCGTCAAGAAATACAGACATGGGTTCAACTGGGGTAAAATTTTCCGGAGGTCAAATAGTCCCCCATTCTTTTCTCCGGGCCGGGACTACTTCAGGGAACACATGCCAAAGGCTGAAACACAGGGACATGTTCCTAGGAACATGGAATGTAAGGATTTTATACAATAGCGACGATGCTTTGTAACGTTCTTCAATACCTGCGCAGCGTGAACCTTGCCCTTGCACGGAGGCTTATCTGCGTAGCATAGACGAGTTCCTCTGAACTATATTCTTCCCGCAGTTTTTCCGTTTTTCGGCGTTTTGATCTGCCACTACTATCCGAAAAACTCGTAGAAGGTCGACCACCGAAGTACTTTGAGAAGATCCGTCCCCAGATAATATGAATTGAATGTTTAATCATTGCGCATTCTTTTCTAATAACTTCTCTTCCTTCCGGGAGGCCTTTTTCCGCACATTATGCAGTTTGAGGAATATAAGAGATTTTTTTTTTCACTTCTTCAGCCATAAAGAAATCATGGCCCAATTGGCACGAGATGTGCGCTTTAAGAATGAGAGCTGCACGGCTTCAGACAAAGAATCATATCTCCGTTCGCGCAAAAATGCGCAAGTTCGTCGACCACGTTTTTTTTTTCGTTAGGATATAAGCAATTTAATAAAAGATATTCCAAAGAACATGCGAGGACGAGTGATAAAATTATGTCTGCGTGAAAGTTTATTTTTCGTTTGCGTTTTCTCAAAAAGATACCCTCAATTCAAAACAGAATAACTTTTTACAGAATAACAATTTTGCAATTATGTAAATTGTATTCCATTCTACATACATTCACGAAGAGAATCCATTTTACACTTTTCCAATTGCACAATTTTTCACAATTATATTGAGGTTTTTCTGTAGCGTATTGTGCGCGTCAAATTCGTAGTTCGATGAGACTCGTGTAACGGTCAGTTTCAAACTGATCCTGCAGGGACAAGAAATATACCTACGCCTAAAGAACGATTGTTTGGGGAATCTCGGTACCCCTACTTCACACTCCGCATCAAAAGAAACCTGAAATGAAACCTTGGTTTTTGAGCTTTTGGCCAGCTTTTTGGGATTCTGTCCCACTATGCGATGCCTGTAACATGAAAAATATATACTCTCAGTCATACATTCTTTACTTTTAACCTAAAGCCTTATAGTTCTGCTGATTTTTTAGGCAAATTTAAATCAGTCTCTGAATCATTAAGCTCACTTTGTTTATAACATCTATCATGATCAGAATTATATGGTTCATCATCCACAGGAGATTCAGTTTCAGTGTTACTAGATGCAGACGTCAATATATCTGATTCAGGGTGTAAGGGAACCGGAATATTGTGACCATGAGGTACAGGCTGAATGGCAGAGGGAATGTTAGGATATACAATATCTTTCTTGTTTTTAGCATTTTAACCTGCTACCTTAATTGTGCAAAAATAACAATCGTCTCAATGATTTGTAGGTTCCCTCCAAATCATAGGGATACCAAAGGGCAATGGCTTTTTTTTTTTTTTTTTTTTTTTTTTTTTTTTTTTTTTTTCCAACCCCTCAACTCTGCAACAAAATTACGACACACTTTGCGAGGGCACCACGATTTATCTAGGCCTCCTAACTTAATGCCAAAATATTGAAAGTAATTTTTCTTTACAAAAGCAGTTAGTTACATTTTTTGTTTTACTTACTTACTTACTTACTCACTGGCACTATCGAACCCGTAGGTTCATGGCCGCACGGATATAAGCTTTCCATACATCCCTATCCTGAGCTAATGCTTTCCAATCATTCCCTGTATAATCTACTTCCCTCAAATCATAGTTAATGTTGTTCTCCCACCTCATTCTTGGTCTACCAACTGGGCGTTTTCCTTCTGGCTTTCCTACAAGAACTTTCCATGCACGTCTTTCATTCCCCATACGCGCAACATGTCCTGCCCATCGCAGTCTACGGTACTTAACTGTTCTTATTATATCTGGCTTCCTATAAAGACCATGTAGTTCATTGTTACGTAGTCTTCTCCATTCACCTGTCTGTTCATCTCTCTTTGGTCCAAACATTTTCCTAAGAACTTTATTCTCAAATACTCGTAATCTCCTTTCCTCCCTTAAAGTAAGAGTTCATGTTTCGCACCCATATAATATAACTGGTAGAATAATAGTTTTTTTATATTTTCAGCTTAACGTTTTTTGAAAGGAGTTGGGACATCAAAAGTCTCTGCAATGCATAATAGCATGCATTTCCAGCATTGAGCCTATGTTTAATTTCTTTGTGCATCTCATTCCTATTTGTGATTATTGTTCCTAGGTATTTGAATTCAGCCGATTCCTCAAAATTTCCCTCATTTGTCATTAGCTGTCCATTTCCATTATATAATGTATTTCTACGTGTAACCATATATTTAGTTTTACTGATATTTACTTCCAGTCCTAATTTCTTAGTGTTACTCAATAGTGTGTGCGTGTTGGCCTTTAGTATCTCCTCGCTATCGGCCAGTAGTACTACATCATCAACATAAACTAACAGCTTATTAATACCATTCAGTTGTAAGCCTTCGTCATTCTCTAAAGATTTAATGGCATGCTCTAGTACAAAATTAAATAGTAGAGGAGATAGTGCATCTCCTTGCTTCAACCCATTCTGGATTTCAAAAGTGTCCGAAAACTGTTTGCCTACACGCACCCTACTCGTTGAGCCATTTAGACACATTCGTATAAATCTAATTAACTTTTTAGGAATTCCGAACTCCAGCATGATACTATATAACTTCTCCATCTACTGCATATATTTACGTATTATTAGAACAAAAATGTTCCAGTGGTACAGTACTTACAACTACTGAAATTAGTGGTAAGAACAGTTTTTTATTTATATGAAAATAGCATACATTTTATTTACATTAAAATATTTGAAATATATTATTGGAAAATCTGATGTTATTAGAACAATTAAGATCCGTAGACTGGGAGGTTAGGGATATGTGGAGAGCATATGTTCGTAGTGCCAGTGAGTTATAGATATGTGACAATCAATGAGGTCAACATGAGTCCGATATAGCCTCCGTATGATCTCAAATGATTAATCTTCAAGAGAGAAACTTCGATTTGTTGATGAAGGCTCAAAATAACTTTACATATCATTAATTTAAAATCCATAGTTTGTATTGAGATTTTTAGGAATTGTATTATTAATACTGTAATTTTAAAGAAACCATACTTTTTATTGGCTATAAATTTTCTTCCATATACCGTATTCGTTGTGTCTCTATTTAAGATAAATATATGAAGTAGGCCTAATTTATAGCTTTCTATATCTATGTGGTGTGGACCACAATTTTCACATCCTGTGCTGAAACTTTTTAATATTTTATAGTCCGATAAAAACTCTCCAAACTATTATAATGCATTTTGAATCGATATGAGATGTGAACTCACGCTGTGTTCAAAAGTTGGTAATTCAAATTGGGAACGACATTGAATAACAAAAACACTCCAACATACGCCACGGGGTCGACATAAGTTTATCGTGGTTTGGTTGACAGGGGATTGAAAATTCTGACCAAACCGCAATTTAACCTGACTTAAAATTAATATGAGGTTTTTACCATCACTATGACGTCAACAAAGTTCATTGGATGTTCATTAATTATCGCAAGTAAACGAATGTAATTAATAAGCATTATGAAAGACTGGACGCTCAACGCTAGATGTGACCTTAAGTTAACCAAAATTAAATACGATTTACAGACTCTCCTTTCTGTGGTTATATTCAGATGCACCCATTAATATTCGGTACTTCAGTTATTAATAGTTTTGCACTATTTTTCGAATAAGAGAATGGAATAAAAATAAAATAATTAACCCAGCTAAGCCTGAAACTTTTGTTTGCAAGGAATTAGAGTGTATCAAAGTTAAACGTTGTGCAATGTGTAATTTGTAAAAGTTTATAATAGTTTTAGGCTATTCGCGACTTTTGTTTTCGTAATATAGTGCGTCCTACATATAGGACGGTAGGGCATAAAGGTATATGCATGTTGGAGCATTATACATACAATTGATAGTGATCCCAGTGTAATTAAAAACTACAGAAATTTAGTTAAATAATATAATTTGAAAATTAGCAATCTCATGAAAATATACTAGACCTACTGTAAGATACAGGCTAGTCTACACACCACATACATAGAAATTATTAAATTTAGCTCAATAATGTGCTTATGAATCCACAAGAAGAACATTATTATGGAACAAAACAACAACTGTAATTTGATAGCACAATATGAAAATACACAAAATATATTCTCAAACGAATGGTAGATTATCGTGATATATTGAATTTGTATAGTTCTTTAGTGTGATTACAGCAAAAATCTTGACATGTAAACCAATATCACATTTCCTGCACTGTGTTGTCCGCTGATGGCATAATCTACATTTGGCTTGACTGTCCTGTGGCTCCACTAAATGATCGAGCCTATCATATCTTGAATCTGCATGCTACATTCGCGACGGATTGCTTGGGCCTCTTCTTATTGAACGTTTATTTGTCTCTAACAGGGCCGTTACATTTCGTCTCCTGAATGCCAGGTGATCTAGTTTTCCACCAGTCTTCTTGTGAAGAAGCCATGAATTTTGTTCAGCAGTATCAATGTATTGCATGATTATGGGGACGTACCATTTTTTACCACGAATGGCTATCCTATATAGTGACATATTCTGATATGAACGATCGACACGGGCCACATGTTTTTTTTGAAGGTGGATATATTTCTAGGTTGAGATAACTCAATTTTCTTTTCCTCTGCTCTAGAATATCTATAAACACTTTGCAACGGGTGCACAGGCACTATATTTGATGCTACAATAACAACACTCTTATCATTAAATTTACAAATGATGACTTTCTCTTCAGCTGTTTGGAAGTAGTAAGTTTCTCTCTTCCATTTCTTAATTTCAATAGAACTTATCAGGGGCAGTTTGACGTCCTATTATCTAGAATTGTGGCGGTTGCCTTGATCTTCCGATTTATTTGTTCCTGTAATAGAGGGATGCTGGTGAAGAAGTTGTCGAATAAGAATTGTTAAGCTGTATTAGGTGTATAGGCTTCAACACGTTAAAATATTCTAATACAACGCTGCCGCCCAGGCCGTATTGTAAATAGTCCTCTTTTATAGGAGTCGAAGCTCCTTGATATGGCTCAAACCAAATAACGATTCCATTGTCTGTAGTACCAACCAAAAAAATTGAAACCATACCTAGTGGGTTTGTAAATTGTTTACAGCCATGGCGAATAGAGTAAGGCACCAAAACTTCATCAATGCTGTGAGATTCCACATGAGGAACAAATAATTTTGAACTTCTCATTAAACAAACTAATAAGAGGACCTATCTTTGTCAATCTATCATGTTTGTCCAAAATTTCAAGCTCATTTATATGTAGGTGTCGAAATATGAAATCAAAGCGATCTCGAGAAGTAACCAGTTCATTCTATGTATCAGAAGACATTTCCCAATGCAATCTACGGCGGACTGGACTCACGTAACCAGAAAACAAAATTACACCAGTTACACATTTCATCTCTCTTTTGGTTACATCGCCGATATTATTTTTTCGAGCTTTCTGAAACTAGCAGTTCAATCACATCATCGTCGAAAAATGAGGTGAACAAGTCAATGGGAGACAAATTATTCGAATCAGTTTGATTAGGCATCCACGATTGCATTTCCTGGCCCAAGTCCTTAGATTTCCAAGTCAGATATAGTGACAAAGCGTGAGGTACATAACACGACAGCTATTAAAAAAATAATACAAACCTTCAGACGTGAGTGCATATCACTTATGGACAAATACGCTGATGAACATGTTTTTAATGCAGATGAAAGTGGTTTCAATAAGGAGATGTCTTTCGGGAGAACGTTAGAATGTCAAGGAACCAGTAAAGTGTATGGTGTTGTGCAATCAAAAGGGGCGACTACACACTCCTACACTATAATGCCGGTGAGTCAAGAGCTGGAAAACTGATGCCAAAGTTACTACTGATTCTCCAAGAACCTCAAGATATTAACGCAAGAGTTGTGGAACGCATGTTCAAGGCTGACGAACTTGTAATAAAGTGGAGTAAGTCGTGAAAAATGACAAGAAAGTATGGAAAGAATTGCTACAAAAATTATTCATTCCCAACCCTGTAACATGCAATCTATTGCTGTTGGGCTCATATGGTGTTCACTGCGACGGAAAATAATAAAACAACTCTTACAAGAAGGCGACTATGACATTGAAAAAGTAGTGGTGAACATCACACCACCAAATACAACTAATGAGTTGCAACCTAGGGACATATATTTTTTTCGAATATACAAGCATATGATTCGACACATCTCCCATAATGTAGCTTTTGGTGATTCTTCTTATATATTGTAGCAACGCAACAATATAATAACAATGCAATCACTTGTTTACCAACAGTTTATTTCTCTGAGATTCCAACAGGCGCACCGATATGGTTGGTTGCTAGCTGGATTGGCACCCAGGGGTGAACAACTCTTCTAAAATACAATGGAATTATGTATCCGAAATGTATAAGGAAAGTGTACAACCACAGCAATTTTGGAGTGCGTGTGGTGTACTTCAAATTTGTGTTTCCAACATTTTTTCAATGACTATCATTGTTGTGCCACATATGTTCCTGCATAAAAACAAAAAGATTGTCTGGAAATATGATGCATAGAGTAATAACGTGATGACAACATCGTTTTTCATCCTGTGCGTAAACTAGTCACTGACTGAACGTAAGTTTTCTTATTGCTTAAAGCTCATGTTCTGTGCCCTGTATCACATGTGTTTATTTTAGTGGGGTTGAGAAATGTAGGGAAAATTAATATTTTACTATACTGATTCCAATAATATTAGTCTCATTTCCATTGTTTTTTATCCTAGGTGAAGGTTTTCTTGTTAGAGTCTGTTACCTAAATGCACGTAATACAAATATGAATAATGTAATATTGGGTTATACGAACTTATACAAAAGGTTTCAACTTTCAATTACTTTCAGTAATCAAATTCTATTAATATGGTTCTTTCTCTCATGCTCGATGGTAACTTAATACTGAATGATTTTGAGTTGGTATTTTCAGTTGTCATCCTTATGAAGAAACTTATTAATTTTAACCTACTAAATGTCAAGTTATGAAATGTTTCACCTATAATAATGGTTTATTTACTGTTTATTTGTCAAATAAAATATTTAAAATGTAATGTTTTGACTCATATCAAATATAGTTGATTGGTATTAAGGTATATTTATCCTATAGTGATAGATACATTTCCTAGTGGTTAAGCTTAATTAATCTGTCGTCCAGTATAATCCTATATGTACCAATAAATCTCATAAAAGCTCAGAAACCACGCCTATTCCCTTTGTGAATCCATTATAGTCCACAAAACCCATATACTCAACTAACCTTAAGCAGAAACACTCCAGAACTTATGTCGACTCGCCACTCTAGTAGTATAAAGCCCATCGATGAGTAAAGTACCAAACAACCTAATTCATAACAGTACTTGTTTAAATATTGAATTATATACTGTATTATGTCATTTGATTTTTTGCACCAAATTGTATATTCCATGGAAAACCAATAATCATTGCCATTAGTGTAGGTTTATTATTTCTGTTCTCTATACTACTTTAGTCTCTATCTTTTTTATCTATTTTTATCCCGAAGTACTTCTTCATATCCTCTAATAGGACCTTTCTGGTCTTCCGATATACTCCAAGCTGGTGGTTAATGCGCCAGGACGGCTTCTTGTTCTTCATAAAAAATAATAATCCTAAAAACTTAAAATAGTAAATTCCGACGAACAATGAAGGTAATAGTAACTCTGCTTCCAGATGGTACTTGTATCTAATAGTGCCGGTCCAAAGATCGGAAAGAGAAGTAGGGTGAATAATAATAATAATAATAATAATAATAATAATAATAATAATAATAATAATAATAAATAATAATAATAATAATAATAATAATAATAATAATTATTATTATTATTATTATTATAAATTTTACACATTGCACATTAGCGCTAGAACCACTCTCATCCGACCCGCATTTGAAATCCCTCTCAAGTAGCTTTAGAGGATCTCAAGAACTGTAATACTCGTGTTACAGCAGTTGGTTGGTCAGATTGTTTCGCGGCTTTAATGCCGCTTGTTTTTGTTACGAGGCTAATGAGACGCTTGAAAATGAGCTTCTACATTTAGGAATACTTCTCTTAAGAAAAGCCACAAAATTTGAATTTTACTCATGTGAAGTTTTTTTGACCAACATCGAAGATGAAAGCCATGGATATACAGGCGAATGTGTTATTAGTGAGAACGGCTTATTTCGAGTAATTTTTGTAAAACGCACATTTTATGCAATCAGTGTATCTTCGAATTTACAGAGTTATTTAATATAGTTTGGTACTTTGTGAGAGGTGACTTCAAGCCTGGGTCCCGAATCTGAAGATTTTCGGGTTCATAAAAGGTCCTCAAGTCTACAATTGAGCCTCTGTGGAAAATTTAATTGACCTTTTCCATCTAAGAACTACAATAGTTGCCTACTGGATATCTCCTGGAGGTGATTTTCGATCCTCGTGTCACACGTTATCATCTGTAGGGAAATAAATGTAATTAAATTAGATTGCTTAAATAACTTCCGAAAGAAAACACGTTTATACACACGTGTGGACGATCTGGTATAGACTAGACTTTGTGAAGTTGAACCCTTTCGAATCAACTGCCCATTACCATTAACATGAATTATATCATGGGTCGGTGTGGAGTTTATGGCGAGATTCCTGGGTGCTGTGCATTATCAAATATAAATCGGAGCCATAAATTTGGGATATAAATTACAATATCCAAATGGTTTCATTATATATATATATATATATATATAATACGGCAAAATGGACCCAAACCAGAAAAAAAAAACTTTATTGAACCTACGTAAATAATTCGGAAACAGATGAAGATCAAAACAACGGTGGACCTTTCATAGATAATTTGAGACTTGAGAACAGGTTCAGGAAATATAAACTAATTCAATATGTTAATGATGATGATAAACTAAAGCTCCATGGCGGGACAGAACTAGAAAGCCCATGATCTACCATCCGGCTACTGGCCCTGATCCACATGTTAATCACAGAGGGGACGACCATCCAGCCAGTATAGGAATGATATGTGGTCAGCATTTCGAGTCTCTCAGCCGTTATAAATGGGTTTATCAACCTGGAGCCACTACTTAATGTAGTTGCCCAAATTACTCACGATGCTGAGTGGGACTATCCCATACTGACCGAAATTCATTGAGAAAATTTCTTCGTCATGGGGAACTCACAGAGCAAGAGCCGTAGTTCTGCATCAAGGCAACATGCCTTAAACAACTCGACTATGGCACGGGGCATGATGATGATGAGTATCGATAAGCGTCTAAAGCACAACCCTGTCAATATTAATTTTCCACAATTTTCATACCTTCATTTCTTTTTTTTTTTTATATAAATTAGCTATTGATTTTAATAAAGCAGAGACTTAATAGTTACGTATACTTAATTCCACGATTACTGTCATTTGTTTAATTTCATTTTTTGGGTAAAATAATTCTGGAAATTGAGAAAGTCTGAATATATATTCTCAAGGATAGATTTTGCACGAAAAGTGAAGTTTCTTTTTTAATAAGTAAAGAAATGACTCAAAGTTTAATCAGTTAATGATACTCTTGATTATGTAGATTTTAAATTAGGTGAGCGAATTATGTTCCTTCACTTTTGATGCATGATAAGGAAATTAGCAGTTTCTAAAATCTTCGTCTCAGTACGTTGTGTGCTGGCTCGAAATGTCGAGCTATCTACTGAAGATAAAACTGTAGCATGATGAGACAGACGACAGTCAAGAATTAATTCAATTTGTATCCTTCCTTTCTTTTTTACAACGTGAGTTTAATAAATGGCAAACATTAAAGCAGATAGAAGACAATTCCTTACTATTACTAATATAGTCTAAACTTATTTTCAACAATGTGGAAACAACATATTGTGTAACGTTTAGCAAGCAGACTGAGCATTCCAGGGTGGTCCCGAGATCTATTCCCGGCCTTACCATTAAAATGTGTCATTGTGCCAGGTTCTGGAATAAGACCCACTAAGCCTCAAGAAAAAGAGGTAACTGTATGTTTGCTATGAAAAGTTATGAAATATGGTTATGAGAACCTAAGGTTGTGGTATTGCGTGATGCTAAACAAGTTATTACCTATACTGTCTTCTGAATGCAATTCAAATGGATTTGGCTCTTCGTTGCTGATGTGCCACGAATGTGTTCATTACAGAAATTATGATAGGTGATAATTATACAAGCGGCTATGTGACGCAAGTCTTTAGACACTCGTCCTCCAACTCTGGGCACCAAAATCACGTCTCGTTCACCCCACGTAGTTGTTCGTAGTGGATGAATCAGAGCAAGGACAAGTTTTCCTCGAGAATATTCCGTTTTTTCCTTATCAAAAAACTTAATTCCATTACTTCTCCATAATCATATCATACATTTCGTTTCACTTCATCTGTCCCTGTTATGATGGGACATCCGGCTGAACTTTATATAACAGATCTTAAATAATATGAGTAGACCTATTGTATCATCAGATCGCAGGAAACTAGTTTTCTTAATATATTTTCTTTGAATATAAGACCCAATCAACTTCCAATGAACAACGAGGTCTCATGGGAAGTAGCAGAATTGGGTTTAAAAAGTGGAACTAGGTTTGAGGAAATGCGTCATTTTAACACGAGACCTCTTATGCTCTCATATTCCTGCAGTGACTGCGACCACTTCAGTCTACTTACTTTTCTTTCTACTTCGTATTTATCATACAGTTCTTTGTTTTAAAGTGAGTGAATTATTTAATGTAAGATAAGGCGGGATTATTGAAGAAGCACTTGTTTCTTCTTCCGCCTAACGGCGTTGTCTACTACATACCTCGGAACACACCACTGCACATTTTTTCCTTGCGCTCTGAGAGACTACGAAATATTGATTGTTGTCAACATGTTCTAGAGAAAGAGCCCATTCTTATTTTCGTAACCGTGCAAGTCCCATGTCGTTAAGAGCAACAGTTCCCGATTTATTTTTTAATAGAAATGTAATGATGCATTAGGATTAGTAAGGTAAAGTTCTTAGGAACATTTTTGGACCAAAGAGAGATGAACAGACAGGTGAATGGAGAAGACTACCTATCAATGAACTACATAGTGTCTGTAGTAAGCCAGATATAATAAGAAAAGTTAAGTCTCGTAGACTGCAATGGGCAGGACATGTTTCGCGTATGGGGAATGAAAGACATGCATGGAAGCTTCTTGTAGGAAAGCCAGAGGGAAAACGCCCAGCTGGTAGACCAAGAATGAGTTGGGAGAATAACATTAACTATGATTTGAGGGAAGTAGATTATACAAGGAATGATTGGAAAGCATTAGCTATGGAGAGTTTATGCCCGCGGCCATGAACCTACGGGTTTGATAGTGCCAGTGAGTAAGTAAGTAAAGGTAAGGTATCCCACTACAGGCTTCAGGAGGCCCTTGGGGTAGTGGGAGGTTAAGGCTCCCACTTTTCTGGACAATCGGCACTTGATTTCAGCCGGGTTGTCAGCCCTGCATGACGGCTGTCTTTACCCCAGAACAGGTGTCTGGTACTCATTTCCTTTAGAGGCTGAGTCGACCCCAGGGCCATAGTGCCGCCAGGGACTCGAACCCTCGACCTTCCGGCTTGTAGCGCAGTGCATTAGCCACTACGCTACGGGGTGCCCCTAGGATTATTAAGTGTTATACATTAATAGTGTGTTTAGCAGAAATATGTATCATATAACTTTTTTATACATTGTAATAGATATTTTAGTATGATTACGTTTAAGTGTCAAATTGTAGAGATAGAAAGATAAATAAATGTGGCAATGATGCGTACATATATATAAATAAATAAAGAATGGGAGGCTATAAGAGATACTGTTAAATTGTCAGCATCAGAAAGCATTGGTTGTTTAAAAAAGAGGCAAAACAAGAAATGGTTTGATGAGGAATGTGCCGACATTGTAAAGAAAAGAAAGCTAGCAAAAATGAAATGGTTACACGAGCCAAATGAGGTAAATTTAGAGGAATTGGGTAGTGTTAGACGGAAAACCACCAAGTTACTAAAGAGTAAAAAGAGGGAATTTTTGAGAGAGAAGATTAATGATCTTCAAATGAAAGCAAAACGTAGGAACATTAGAGAATTATATCAGCGAAATAGTATAGAGAGGGTTTCAGGCTAGAACAAACATAATTCGGAATGAAAATGGAGATATTATTGCAGATTCTAGGAGTATATTAAATAGATGGAAAAGTTTCTTTAATCAGCTATTAAATGTACGTACAGAACAGGACATTGAGGAGGATAAGTTACAGACAGCAGAAATGTTAGTCGCAGAACCAAGTTCATTAGAGGTTGAAATGGCGATTGAAAAATTGAAGATGTATAAAGCATCAGGTTCAGATGAGATCCCAGCAGAACTGATAAAATCAGGGGGAGAAAAATTGATGGACAAGATACGTTGGTTGCTTAGTATGATTTGGGAAAGAGAAGCTCTTCCAGATGAATGGAAGGAATCAATTATCGTACAAATTTATAAGAAAGAAGATAAAACTGATTGCAACAACTACAGGGGGCATCTCTTACTACTTTCAACTTCGTACAAAATTCTTTCAAATATATTAGTAAGCAGACTTACTCCCTATATTGATGACATTCTAGGGGATCATCAATGTGCATTTAGAAGAAACAGGTCTACAACAGCTCAGATTTTTAGTATAAGACAGATTTTAGGAAATAAATGGGAATATAATGGTACTGTACATCAACTATATGTAGACTTCAAAAAAGCATATGATTCAATTAAGAGGGAGAAGTTTAAACAGTATCCTGCTGGAGTTCGGAATTCCTAAAAAGTTAGTTAGACTTATACGAATGTGTCTAAATGGCTCAACGAGTAGGGTGCGTGTAGGCAAACAGTTTTCAGACACTTTTGAAATCCAGAATGGGTTGAAGCAAGGAGATGCACTATCTCCTCTACTATTTAATTTTGTACTAGAGCATGCCATTAAATCTTTAGAGAATGAGGAAGGCCTACAACTGAATGGTATTAATAAGCTGTTAGTTTA
The DNA here is from genome assembly GCA_030220185.1 of Diploptera punctata. Taxonomy (NCBI): domain Eukaryota; kingdom Metazoa; phylum Arthropoda; class Insecta; order Blattodea; family Blaberidae; genus Diploptera; species Diploptera punctata. The sequence continues at coordinate 608,048 of JASPKZ010008050.1, read as the reverse complement.
TGCTGATGATGTAGTACTACTGGCCGATAGCGAGGAGATACTAAAGGCCAACACGCACACACTATTGAGTAACACTAAGAAATTAGGACTGGAAGTAAATATCAGTAAAACTAAATATATGGTCACACGTAGAAATACATTATATAATGGAAATGGACAGCTAATGACAAATGAGGGAAATTTTGAGGAATTGGCTGAATTCAAATACCTAGGAACAATAATCACAAATAGGAATGAGATGCACAAAGAAATTAAACATAGGCTCAATTCTGGAAATGCATGCTATTATGCATTGCAGAGGCTCTTGATGTCCCAACTCCTTTCAAAAAACGTTAAACTGAAAATATATAAAACAATTATTCTACCAGTTATATTATATGGGTGCGAAACATGGACTCTTACTTTAAGGGAGGAAAGGAGATTACGAGTATTTGAGAATAAAGTTCTTAGGAAAATTTTTGGACCAAAGAGAGATGAACAGACAGGTGAATGGAGAAGACTTCATAACAATGAACTACATGGTCTTTATAGGAAGCCAGATATAATAAGAACAGTTAAGTCTCGTAGACTGCGATGGGCAGGACATGTTGCGCGTATGGGGAATGAAAGACGTGCATGGAAACTTCTTGTAGGAAAGCCAGAAGGAAAACGCCCAGTTGGTAGACCAAGAATGAGGTGGGAGAACAACATTAACTATGATTTGAGGGAAGTAGATTATACAGGGAATGATTGGAAAGCATTAGCTCAGGATAGGGATGTATGGAGACCTTATGTCCGCGCGGCTATGAGCCTACGGGTTCGATAGTGCCAGTGAGTAAGTAAGTAAGTAAGTAAGTAAGTAATGATGCGTAAATTCACAACTGCTATTATATAATCCGTTCAATATAGTTGTCGATGATAAATTCAATTTGCTAATAGAGCATAATATCTCCAAATAGAGCCACCATTATTAAAAATAAAACTGTATATAGGAACACTAAAATTTGAATTTATAAAACTTTAATATTAGTCATAATCAAATTTATCACCAGTAAAGACAAAGCAAAATCTATCACGAATAACAAACCAATCCTTTTGTTAGAACTCAAGAACATCTTTACAAACGGAGCCAGGAAGTTCGGAGAAAGCAATTCTTTGGCGCGGCTCCTTTTGTTGCTTTCAGCAACATTCCACTGTCGGGAGAGAACACCCGCGAACAAATTAAAATTAGAAGTTCCTAGCTGCGGGAAAAGAACTTAGGAATTTTCCATGTGACCGAATAAGGACTTAGTTTACTTTAAGAGTATGCAAAAATGTCTAAGTCGCAAATCACCATCGTGGCATAGGTGATTTACGAGTAAACTAACGAGTGATCTGACATCATATTAACATACCGCGAGGCTGGGAGTTAATAATATTAAACCGGAACTTTGTCCAAAACGCACAATATAACATTGAATGTCTCACAAACGCCTGATATCTGTTAGACTTTTGCCGCCAGTGTACTATCATCACCACTGTAAATAAACTTAAGCCGAGAAATATAAGTAACATCTTCTCCAATCATAATTATTGTCATTAATTAAAATTCTGCCCGTCACAAGCCCAATAGCGATCCCTTTGACCAGATCTCAGCGATCACCGAACCCTAGTAACCATGACTATTTCGGAGCGCCCAAATTCCGCAAATCCCAATCATCCCGCAATTAACCTTTAAATTTTAATTCCAGTTAAAATCCTACTTCTAATGATAATATCATTGTCACAGACGCACCGGGCAAGGGTTCAGTTCCCGGTTAGTACAAGTCTCTTGGGTGAGGTCTTTGGTACTTTTCCTCAATTATATGACAAATGAAAGAAAACATCAAGGTTCAAATAATTCTCCAACTTCATCTGTTATGTTTCACAACATACTCCGATTTCCGATTGAGGGTCTTTCCACTTTTCAGCGGTTGCCCTTTTACCAGCCGGCTGCTGGCCCTTCACATCCACATGTGTCAATCACAGAGGTAGATGATCAACAGCCAGTGTAGGGGTGACATGTGGTTAGCATGTCGAGTCCCCCAGCCGTTATAGCTGGTTCCTCAACCTGGAGCCGCTACTTATTGTAGCTACCCAATTGCCTCACGATGCTGGGTGGGCACCGGTCCCATACTGGCCGAAATACCATGAGAAAATTTCTTCCCCCATGGAGACTCGAACCAGCGCAAGTCCCGTAGCTCTGCGCCAAGGCTTCCTACCTTAACCGCTCGGCTACGGCGCGGGACCACACCATACTCGCTTATTAAAAAATCCAAATGCACAATAAGAACACATCTAAAGATCTTAAGAAGTGATATGACCTTGCAGTTAAAATATTTGTAAATGAGATTAAATAAAAAAATACAGACGTGTTATATATCCTGGAAATAGTTATGTTTTTATGTGAAATATCACAACTAACCAGAAAACCAGATTACAGGCTGGCAATGTCTTCATGAAAATAATAAGAATTAATGTGAAAGAAACTGGAATGTAAGTAGAATATTCTACTTAAATCTTATTCTTACAAAATAAAATAAAATAAATCTATGTATAGTTTTGAATTTTTGTGCCTCTTCGTGTATATAATTTATATTTCATATGAAGTGTGTTACATTCAAATGATGATGATGATGATAATAATAATAATAATAATAATAATAATAATAATAATAATAATAATGATAATGACAATAATAATAAAAATGATAATAATAACGATGACAATAATAAAAATAATAATAACGACAATAATAACACAGGTCTGCGAATTTAATTTGGTTTTCTGCGGCACTAGGTTTAACATATCTCTTTACCTAATTTTGTTGTGCTGAATTCAAATATGATGACAGTTTTTTCGTATAACGTAGGATTTTGCCATGTTGAAATTAAATATTTGTTGCTTTTTGTATTTTGTGTAATAACCATAATCCTTTAAATTGCTGTTAAAACTACAGAGGCTTGATTCAATACCAATTGTACAGTTAAAGCTGTTCAAAACAAATAAAAAAACTGCCAACATACCTTAAGATCTCTATGTTTTCCTCTGCTTAGCAAGAAACGAATCGTGAGTTGGTTAGCGTTTGTGCTGTGCCGAGGATTTTCTCTAACCAAACACCAACGATAGTAGGCCATCTTGGAGACATCCCATCGACCCTGTTACCCTGTTTCCATCTCTTAATATGTCTTAATGGAATCTCTCATCATGTTCTTCACTTAGTGTTCCTAAATTCTCTGGGAAATGTTGAAGATGAGAGTGGAGGATGTGTAACTTCAAGCTCATATTACATCCCAGTGCCCTAAAATTTCGAGCATGGTTTTTACAATTTTCTCACATTGAACATCTTCAACATTATCCAGAAACTTCTCGATGACGTCATTGTATGATTCCTAAGCTTGTATTTCCATGTCAGGCATGCAGTTTTTAAAATTAACATCACTAATAAGTTTGAAAATCTGTGGCCATCAAAATGTCTTCCTTCACTTTTGCTTCCGAGAGTAACGGAATGTTTTTAGCAATGTATTCAGTATTCGCAGGAGAATCTTTGCAGAGTGCGATATCAAAAAACGAAAATGGTAAATATACGAAGCTATTATTTCACTTACTTTAACACCAATTCTTTGTTGTAAAATCTTCAGATAACTAAACGAGGCTCAAAATGTCAAACGACTGATTTTGATAGATGAAATACAGATGTTAGTCGAGAGATGACAGTACGTTTGCTAGGATTCTTAGATTTTAGTGGAGAGAACAGAATTTAAAAGTGTTCTTATTCACCTCGTGTCCCGATTCAGAAGAGTTTACCCTATTTAAATAGCATATTTAAGTAAAATAAATCATTACATAGTAAGCATGTAACATAATTACCAAATAAAGTATGTGTTGATTTGTTCTAAATTCAAAGAGTAGAAGAGACAAAGTAGTAGATATAAAAATAATAACATATAGCTGCTAATGTCAAAAAAATGTTTAACAATGAAAAATTATCTATCTGGCAAAAAAGTAAATGAACAAGTCTGGCTTAAAAGTGTGAGGAAACATTTGATATCTTGGAGGAGGGAGCACGCAATGTGTTAGTAGTGTGTTAGGTTGACGATATTTATGAATTTGGTAACCAAGACTTTTGTGGTGATTTGGTATGATTAAACGAAGGAAAACATGAATAAGTATTTAAAAGCAAAAGGAGCCAAATGTGAAAAAGTGTTCAAAGAAACCCTTTGGCTTGCCTAGTGAAATGTATTCTTCAATGTTTTAATACAATCGCCATACATGTTCTTCTATTAACAGTTTTCGCTGAATTTTAAATTAAAGTTGAATTAAAAAAAAAAACAAAACAAATGGCGGCTTCTTCAGTGTTATGTGGGAGAGAGGGTGGGAGTGAGAGGGACGGAGAGAGACTTTCTTGCCGGTTCCCTAACAAATAATGACTCATTTCGCGTGGACTACCTTAAACTAGTTAAAAACCATGCACGATAAGGTATAAAGACGTAAGGTGACAAGTAAGACAGACAACAACGGTAGCATCGCACAAAAAATCTAAGAAAAAACACCCAACAACTAACTGACCATTGACGAAACAAATGCCGCTAAGTTAAAAAAGAGTCAACTCTAATTGTTCATGCATGACATCACTAAAATTAGGGCAATGAAAAATAAAAGTAACTCGAACCGGGAGAGAGATAGATAGAGGGAGAGAGAGAGAGAGAGAGAGAGAGAGAGAGAGAGAGAGAGAGAGAGAGAGAGAGAGAGAGAGTGAGAGAGAAAGAGAGAGAAGCTATTTAAACGACAAGAACAACAAACCGTATGATTTATAAATTTCATGGACTAAATGAATTCATTTTTAACGAAATTAAAATACATTATACACATTTGTGACGTAAAGTACTGAAATTTAAATTATAAATACTTGAAAAAGAATAATCAATTCATATTTTAATTAAAAAAAACTTTTTGCTGTAAAAAAAATAGGATCCAGTAGCATGTCTTGATCGTTACTTGGATTGGAAGCAAAGAGGCGCGTAATGAGTTCGGAACTTGGTCTTCAGGGCAGGAGGTTCTCTTCAGAACATGTATTGCGGAATTAATTACCAACGCAGTCAGCGGTTGGTTAGCTGGATAGAGGAAATGGAAACCACCGTCAGGGATGAAGAACCAGTAGCACATCCGCCAATTTTGGCTTAAAAGTGTCACGTTAAAATTTGTCTCTCTCTCTCTTTTACTCTACCTTCTTTTCTTTATTTCTTCTATCCTTATTTTTTTAAATTTAACCTCTCTCTTTATACATAGGCATACTTATATGTGCTCCACGCCTCCTGGGAATTTCCCGGACACAAGTCAGTCTGGACTCGGATTTTTTTAAAAATTGGAACACATAGCATGTACAAGGACATGGAGAGCCATCCCGAATGAGATCAACTTAATGACAAAGCCACTTCCGATAAAACACAAACATTAAAGTATACGTCCTTTATTCCTATGCGCAAGATATTGGATACTGGCCCTCCACATCTGGATCCCGTGATAGCGTCTCGGATCCCTCTATAAGGGGTTCGCGATGGATGAATCGGTTCCAGGCCAGGTATCTCCCGTTTATCCTTGCCAAAAATTTAATTATACTCATTTAATCCATTTAGTTTCACTAATTTCATCTGTCCCTGTGATGGTGCGACAAGCCTGGTTAGCCGACATCCTTGTATATTAGAGACCTTCTATAATAGGGGCGTCATCTCATCTCATCCGTCGACCTGGCATTACACTGGACACCAGTAGAGCGTTTTTTGAACGCCATTGGCTCGTAAATTCATATTCATACTAGATGAATAAGATGATTGTGTGGTTATGATGGCCAAATGGTGTTCGGGAAATATAGGCCCTATATTTTCACGAAATTTTGTCTAACATGTGAAGAAAAACACAGGGAAATATTTTACCCAGGAAACCCGAAGAAATATCTAGGAAACGTGTCCCGAACCCGGGCCCCTCCATCCGAGACAACGACGATAACTATATGCAACTACAGTGAACGATAAATGCATCTATTAATAATTTAAAATCATAGCTTAATGTCTATTGGCGCCATTTAAAACAGAATAATTATATTAATTAATTACTTGGCACGACAAGCCTAGAAGATCATAGATAGGGCTACTATTCGGAAACTGGTCTCACATCTACATGTGTCAAACACAGAGATGAATTATCATTCAGCGTGTTTAGCGATAAAATGTAGTCAACATGTCGGGTTCTCCATCTATTGTGATTGGTTTTCGCAATCTAGATTTGCTACTTATTCCAGATACCCTAATTACTTGTGATGGCGGGTGGCTAAGGTCCCATACACGGGCTTAAATTCAATGAGAACATTTATTTTCCTATTGCAAGAACTTTAGAGCGTCATGAAGCTCTGTACCAAGACATGGTACGTTGAACCGGTGAAGACATTAACTCACTTGCACTATTGATCAGGAGGTTCATGTCCACGTAGTTTTATCAGTTAAAAGCAAGTACAGTTACCATTATTTAGATACTCTGGACATTGGCCTAGTACAAGACTAAATTAAAACATAGGCCTATATAGTTTAAGACATTTAATTATTATAAAAATATAAATTATTATAAAACATTAAGGATGCACTCATAATTAATAAATACTATTTAATACAATAGACTAAAAATATATGAAACGGATATTCTTCCAGTTAAAAAATTATTATATAAATGCGAGATATGCTCTCTTGTTTTAACGAAGGAGAAAATATTACGAGTAGGGCCTATTTGAGAATAATGGTCTTAGAGAAATTTTGGCCAAAGAAAGAGAAACACACAGATGAATGGAGAATATTGTGAATAAGAGTGAGCTGCATGACTTTTATGGGAAACCAGTTGTAATAAGAACATCTAAGTCTGGTAACCTGCAGTGGGCAGGACATGGGGCACGAATGGGGAATGAAAGAGGGCGTGGAAACTTCATGTAGGAACTCAAGAGGGAAAGCGTCAGTAGTTATGCCAAGAATGAGATTGGATAATGATATTAACCGTGAATTGAGGGAGGTGAAGTATACAGGAGAAGATTGAAAAAAAAATAGCTTAGTATAGGGATGTAAGGAGAGTTTATGTCTCAACGGTCATGGGTTCGATAAAACCAGTGAGTAGTTAGTTATTTAAAAATATCGCTATGCAAAATGTACATACATCATTACTGTGGACCCAGAGAAATTTGTCATTAGTGTCGAAATCAAATCTCGGTGTGAAAGTGCAGAAAGAGTTTATTCAGAAGCCTCCATTTTCAGGCTCGAGGTTCTTTTAAAAATGTAAAGTGATCCCAGTGCAGTCCTTTGGAGGACCTTGGAATAGTTGGATGTTAAGGCTCCCACTTTATCAGAAAATCGATACGAGATGTCTACCGTGTTGTCAGCCGTACGTGATGGCCGCCTTTACTTTTAGAACATACGACTGTTACTTATTTGCGTTAGATGTTGAGTCGATTTGAGGTACTTTACGTGTTGTAAATTTACGATTGAGGACCACGGCGTATATCCTTTCTGAAGGAAGCCATACCCAGATTTTTACTACTAAAAAAACTGTACACTCAGTCATTGAAACAGTGAACCTTGGAACAAGAGCCGAGTACGATAACCACTAATTCACAGGATCCACACATTTTCGTTCAATACCATTTCGCTCACAAATTTTTTATCATAAAAATTGTTTCATTTCATTATTTTCTTAGAGCAAAAATGTATGTTTATAATGTTCCAACATTTTTTTATACAATATCTTGCTAATTCATTATGTTTTATTATTCTTATCTTATAGGCTATATAAAAATTAATGTTTGTTTGTATATTTGTTTGTTTGTTTGTTTGTTTGTTTGTTTGTTTGTTCGTAGGCCTACTTTATGCGCGGCCATACCGTTGATCCGTTTGTCATGTTTTTTTTTGTTGCAAAATGTTCAGAAGATTCCCGGGATGAACACAGGCTATAAGAGAGTTGTAATACTCAACACCTAAAGTAAAGTAAAGTAAAGTGATCCCACAACAGACCCGGAGGTCCTTGGGGTAGTAGGAGGTTAAGGTTCCCACTTTTTCTAGACAATCGGCACTTTATGTCAGCCGGGTTGTCAGCCCTGCGTGACGGCCGCCTTTACCCCCAGAACAACTGTCGGGTACTCATTTTCCCGTTAGAGGCTGAGTCGACCCCAGGGCCATAGTGCCGCCAGAGGGTTTGGGTTAGTTTAAAAATCCTGACCCCAACGGGACTTGAACCCTCGCCCCTCCGGCTTTGTAGCTCAGTGCCTTAAACCACTACGCTACGGCGTGCCCAGCACACCCTTAAAAATCGCCCCTTTGTAGGTGGAAAACGTGAAAAAGTAGCTTTTTGGACTCTTAAATGGCTTACGCTGCCTAAATTATAGGAAACACACAAGAATTAATGTACACAGAATTGAATACCTAAAAAAGCTCTACAAAAAAGTCCGCGATAGCATATGTTTATCTCTTACGGATAACTCACAATAACCATTTTTGTCATTCAGTGATACCAAGAGAATAATACCCATTCGGGCGAACCTTTCATCTTTATTATTAATACCAAGAGTTCCGCACTGTAGCTTGGTGGTTAAGGCAAGAAGTCTTGGCGCAGAACATTTTTTTCTCATGGAATTTCGGCCAGTATGGGAACGGTGCACAGTGGGCCAGAAATGAAATCTAGCTGGAAGAAACTATTCTCACTCACCCTCATCAATTTATCCTTTTTTCCACTGTAGCTTGGTGGTTAAGGCAAGAAGTCTTGGCGCAGAAAATTTTTTTCTCATGGAATTTCGGCCAGTATGGGAACGGTGCACAGTGGGCCAGAAATGAAATCTAGCTGGAAGAAACTATTCTCACTCACCCTCATCAATTTATCCTTTTTTCCACTCTAATATAATGGTTATATGACGGTTCTTAACTTACCTGCAAAGGAGGTTACAATTGTAATATTTATGAAGACAAAATAAACATCGGAAGTTATTGATGGTTAAGAACTCATCTGGTCTATAATCCCAGTTGTGTTATTAGCGTTGTGTGTTCAAGTTCAGTGAGCTATTCTTTTTATTCTATATGGATACTTCACCTCAAGCTTTGTAAGTTTATTGATATATTTAATGTTTTTCTATATAACCAGATATTATGCTAAATGCATGTGGAATCATACCTTCCATGCACTAAAAATTTACACAATCATCTTACTTTAAATTCAGTTAAAAGAAAACAGTTCTGAACAGTAGTACAAATTTTAGTTATAATGTAGAGTGATTTATGAACTTTAATTCCCGCACAATAACATGTGTGCTAATTATTGCGTTTTGTTCATTAGCTTTCTCATTACAGGAGGTAGCCAGCAACTGAGGCTTACCGTTGCGTGCAGAGAACAATTTGTTTGATTTAATATGAAAAAAATGTTAGATAGAGTCAATAAGTTATCATTTAGTAAACAAATTATGGATAGGGAGATGTTAGCAGAATGCTTTAAATGATATTAAAATCAATATTTTTTTGAAAAGCGATTTTCTCAAACCTCAAACATACGAAGTTGTGCGCGAAAAAATAAATTCTATTCAAATATTCTGATTGGCTAGGAGTGGATGTTAACTTTCCAGTTATGAAGAATTAATTTAGAACAATGACAGTCGTTGGAAAATTCTGTTCCATCTGCTTATGGAATTGGAAGACCCAAAATAACTTACGAAGAGGTTGGAATAAATGAAATGTTCACTTAAGCAGGAATTCTCTCGCAATGAACTTGCTCATGCAACAGAAATATCACTTTGGTCGTATGGTAAACGGGATACTGCTGATGTTTTAATGACATTACTCAAAAAACAACAAAAATAACTTCAAAATAATAATAACAAACATTACAAATCACCCCGCTCAACTCGCCTATCTTCGATATATTAACATGAGACTAGGTGTCAAAAATATAGGTTGTGATATTTCATCCACCCTATAATGCTTCTAGGGAAGCAAATTTCTTATGCTACCTTTCCCAAGACAGACATTTCAGCAGAAATAAGACTTTTTTCTTTGTTTTTATTTTAGCCTCTTTGAAAGATATTTTGGGTCTTACAATTCCATAAACAGATGGAAAAGGATTTTCCAACGACTATCAGTGTTCTAAATTCTTAATTACGGGAAAGTTTACATTTACTTTTAGCCAATCAGAATATTTCAGTAGCAATCTAACTTTTTTTTTCTCTCGCACAACTTCTATGCTTTAAAAATATATATTTTTTAAAACATTCTCCGAACATTCCCTAACTGTAATTTATTAATAGAGGATCACTTATTGCCTCTATCGATCACTTTTCTTCATATATTAAATCAAACAATTCTCTGCGCGCGAAGATAGGCCTCAGCTACCGGCCACCTCCTCTAATAAAAAAGCTAATTACAAAAAACGAAATAATTTGCACACATGTTATTGTGCGGGAATTGAAGTCCATAAATCACTCTATATTCTAACTAATATTTGTACTACTGTTCAGAACTGTTTTTTTCGTAGCTCAATTTAAAGTAAAACGATTGTGTAAATTTTTTAGTGTTTCGAAGGTATGATTCCACGTGTATTTAGCACAATTTCTGGTTGTATAGAAACATGTTAAATGTATCAATGAAAAGAACAAACCTTGAAGTTAAGTTTCGAAACAGAATAAGAAGAATAACTCACTCAACTTTAATGCAAAACGTATTTATTTCTACAGCTCGGTACACGACTGGGATGCGGACCAGATGAGTTCTTAGCTATCGGCAATTTCCGATGTTTATATTGTCTACATACATTTTAGAATTCTACCCTCCTTTGCAGATAAGTGAAGAACAGCCATCTGGCAATAATTTTGGAGCGAAGAAAGATAAATTGGCGAGGGTTAGTAAAATTCTTTTTTCCAACTAGATTTCGTATCTGGCCCACTCTGCGGTGCCCACTCAGCATCGTGAGGCATTTGGGTAGCTACAATAAGTAGCGACTCCAGGTTGAGAATACCAGATATAACGGCTGGAGGATCCGACATGCTGACCACATGTCACCCTAACTGGCTAGATGATCGTCTACCTTTGTGATCAACACATGTGGATGTGAGGCCAAAGCCGGCTGGCCAGCCAAAAACCTTCTCGCGTTTGAAATTTGTTTATACCAAGAAGATCGGGATAAGTAGATTACCGGACAAGCGTGCTGTGCCATACCGTTCATCCGATTGAGATGGGGCTTTTTGAAAAATGTTCAGGAGATTGCTGGAATGAACATAGATTATAAGAGGGTTGTAATACTCAACCACTTCATCCATAAAAGTCACCCTTTGTAGTGAAAAACGTGAAATAAAAGTCCCTATTTTGACGCATAAATGGCTTACGCTGCCTAAACCATTACAAATACACAAATTGATGTACAGAGAATTGAACATCTAAAAAACTCTACAAAAAAGTAGACTATAATAGCGCATGGCTGGTGGTAAAAACACATTTAACATTTAATTAGGAATAGCAGCGCACGCCGGGTATTATCCGTTTAAAGAGTAAACGCAGTTGTTGACGGAGGGCACTTCAGTCGTGTTTATGCAGGAATAGAACACGTGGCACTGCTATGTAAGAGTGCAGCGGGGAATGGGACATGGGACGCTGACAGTGCACCCTGCCTTATATGACGTCACGTGCAGCAACAAACAGATCTTCGTAATTCTTCCGCCTGCAGAGATATTTTGAATGACTAATATTTGCTAGTCTAATATAAAACATGAATGTTTGTTTGTTTGTTCGTACTTTATGCGCGGCCATATCGTTGATCCGATTGTTATGGGGATTTTAGCAAAATGTTCAGGAGATTCCCGGAATGAACATAGGCTATAAGAGAGTTGTGATACTCAACTCCTACACCCTTAAAAATCGCCCTTTGTAGTGGAAAACGTGAAAAAAGTAGGCTCTTTGGACCCTTAAATGGCTAACGCTTCCAAACCATAACATATACACAAAATTAATGTATACAGAATTGAATATGTCATAAAGCTCTACAAAAAAGTCCAGGAAAGCATATATTTATCTCTTACAGATAACTCACAATAACCATATTTGTCTTTCATTGATGCCATTAAAATCGAGATAAGTACGTAGATTCCTGTGCAAGCATAGCAGCATATGGCGGGTGTTCTTTTACTCACAATAACGAATTTTGTCTTTTTGCTTTTTTATGCCAAGAAGATCGAGATAAGTAGATTCCCGGGCAACACCAGGTAATCAGTACTGGGAATCTTAAAATAATTACGATATAACAACACGGGGTATTTAGAAATAATTACGATATAAATTTCTCCTTATACTTATTTAACAAAACATTAAACACATTGATTTTCGTATTTCAGTTCAATTATGACAAAAAGATCGGGATAAGAAAATTTCCGGACAAACGCCGCGTAATCATCACGGGAATCTAAAAAAATGTAAATTTATAATTATTTTTCCCTTTACTTATTCAACTAAACATAAAAGCACATTAATTTCCACATATTAGGCGTAGTAGCGCACGCCGTGTATTAGCTAGTTGTATATATATTTATTAACCATGTAATTTTGTATTTACACGTAATATAATTAGACCTATACATTGGCTTGTATTTTAATATAATATGGATGCAAAATAGTACAATAAAAATTAGGGAATAACAGTATTATCCGAATTAAACGCAAGTTAATACTTATTTTTATCGACCATGTTGAAATGTATGGAACTTAACTTGTAACGTAAGTACCGGAATTCAAAGCTCAGGTGACGGTTTCAGTGGATGAGTGGTTACCGTTCTAAATTTAGGTTCCGAGGATAGCGGCTTCGAACTCAATCGGGGACCATGGGTTTTTCAGATTTTAAGATTCTTGGATATGGATTCTATCGCGCAGTGATCCAGAAACTCAAAAAAAAAAGAAAATGCTAACATTAAAAAATTCACTTTTCATTAGAGGGAAAAGAAGCGAACAGTCCTCTACACAAGTAAATGGGGTAGGCCTATCTTTCTGCCAAATAAATGGTTATTCATTCTAATTAATAGGCATAATATTCGGGACGTGAAATTATGCATCATAAAACGGAATTTTAATACCACTTTTGGACATTGTATTAAAACTTTTTGTAATATTTATTTTAATGCCACTCACTATAATTTTGCTTATAAACTTATGCCTACATGCTAGTGCACGGAAATGGAGCCCACTTTTGAATTATAATAAAAATAATAATATTTATTTCTGACTTGAAAAAGGAAAATTAATTTGGGTTACAACGCATTCGGCGCCAATTCCCCACAACGATTTCTAAAACCAAATGTACTTTAGAGTGTTGAGAGAGAGAGAGAGGGAGAAGAGAGAGAGAGAGTAGAGAGAAGAGGAGAGAGAGAGAAGAGAGAGAGAGAGAGAGAGAGAGAGAGAACCGGAACAAGAGAGAGAGAGACAAGAGAAGAGAGACAGAGAGAGAGACAGAGAGAGACATAGACGAGAGAGAGACAAGAAGAGAGAAAGAGAGAGAGAGAGACAGAGAGAGAGCAGAGGACAGAGCAGAGAAAGAAGAGAGAGATCCAGAGAGAGAGAGCACAGAGAGAGAGAGACAGAGGAGATACATAGGAGACACCAGAGAGAGAGACGAGAGAGAGACAGAGAGAGAGACAGAGAGAGAGAACATAGAGAGAGAGAGACATAGAGAGAAGAGAGACAGAGAGAGAGAATGTGAGAGAGACAGTAGAGAGATACAGAGAGAGAGAGACAGATAGAGAGACAGAGAGAGAGACAGATAGAGACAGAGAGACAGAGAGAGACAGAGAGAGAGACAGAGAGAGACAGAGAGAGAGAGAGACAGAGAGAGAGAGAGCAGTAGTGCAATGTTCATCAAATAAGGCAGTTCTTTAAGCATTTATTATCTAAACTTTCACACATGTTGTCCAAACTGTGTAATTTGCAGTTGTCTGTTATGGAAATCTACAAATATAGAAGAGGACTGTACGAAGTTCTCCGTGAAAAATCAGGTGAAGGTCCGAATAATCAAATCAAACATTTGTTATATCTGTGTTAAATTCTATAAACATTGACAGTATCTCTGATGATTGTGTGAAGAAGATTCGTGTAAATATATCGCAGTTCTGCATCAAAACATTTAACAAACTTGGAAAATGTCGTCGAATAGATTAGGTATTTCTTAAAAATAATTGTATTTGGCTTGAAAAAGATGCAGTTTTTTTTTTCAATTCCTACTTCATCTATTCATACGCTATCTGAGAACCAAAGAGGTTGTCCTAGTGTCAGTTTGAGAAGATAATAGCGATTAAGTAAAAATAGAAAGACTGAAGAAGTTCGGCGTCAAAACTGGTCACAGAACTCGCTTTTACAACTAAAGTACATTTAATTGAGCACGAAGAGGACGAGGCAATAACTAATATTTTGGGTATAATAATTAATTGATTGTCCTCGCATCAATTATGTAGACCCAGATATTTGTGTACTGTTAAATTGAGTTTTATTTCACACATGCAATTGGATCCTCCTGGGCATTAAATGTGGAGTTACAGATTTTTACCTATTTTTTCGCATTCTGGATCACTGTGCATTGGAAGGGAAGTTGTATATTGTTGTATACTAACGACACATACACTCAAGCCTAAAATAAGAAGCCTCTAAAGAAATGTTGTCGACGAAATTTGAACTTCGTAGCTAATGACCTAAGTAACTAAAGAACGTTGTTAAACATAAGTGATACTTTTATATTACCTAACCAAACATCAAAACTGTGGATGGGAAGAGCGAAAATACACCTTGTCCCATTCAAACCTCCCACATTTTAATTAAACATAACTCTCAAACTATGCGAAATTATAAAATGAGGTTGTATTAAAAGAAAGAGAAACTCAAATAATTTGTATTTTCGTTGTTGCAGTTAATTCATCTGTCACATGTTGGACAATAATGACATAAAACAAAATGACGACTCCTCAGCAACGAGTACAAACTGTTTTCTGGTATGTAAAAGACCACGTGTTTGCCACTCCAGTACAAGATATTCATGATTTACGAACCCTTATCCTTGACACAATTGCAACAGTACAAATTGACATGTTGGACAGAACGTGGCACGAAATCGAATACAGACTTGATATTGTTCGTGCTACTAATGGTGCATATATAAAGGTGTTTTAGTGTGTGGCAATGAAAATTCTTTGAGTTTCTGTTTCGTTTAATACCGGTCTCATTTCATAAGTCCGCATACTACAGTTATGATTAATTAAAATGTGGGAGGTGTGAATGGGACACCCTGTATGTTTTTTAATATGTGTATGAGATTCGTCTACGTGCTGAAAATCCATGTCGCATGCACACAATCTTACTTCATTTCCAAAGAAAAAGCCCATGACGCAAAAAGCCTAGAAAGTCCTTGGCCTACCATCCGGCTGCTGTCCTCACACCTACATGTGTTAATCACAGGGTTATATGATTATTCAACTATAATGGTTGATATGCGATCAACATATAGCTTTTTCCAAATGTCAATTCTGCTATTATCAAACTGGACACACTATTTGTGGGTATTTAAAATCCATACGGATATCAGGGGATTCTCGGATGCAATGTATTTTTGTGCTTACAGTTTTATTCGATGCAGTTATACAATTCTTTATGATATTAAACTGGAGAGGTGGTGGTTTAGTGTATATATTACTGTTCCTGAAGGTCGCGGGTTCAAATCCAACTGAGATCGGTGGATTGAAACATCCAGGAGACAATTCCTCCAAGGGAGACTTCAAGCCTTGGATCCCGAGTCTGAAAATTCTCGGGCTCGTAAAAGAACCTCAGTCTTAAATTATAGCCTCTGTGTAAAATTTAGTCGGGTTTTCGCATCCATGTAATACCTTAGTTATCCATTATCACTCTCTGACTCTATGTTAGTCGTAGTAAATAAATAAGGCTAGGTTATGTAGCTCCCGCAAGGAAGCACAGTAATCCTACGTGGGGATGGACGGGTATAGACATGCGTATTGCATTGGATAGAAATAGGCCTAACGATTTATAGGGCCTACCGTTAAGGATATGTAACTTTCCTTTAGATGCTAGATACGTAATATCCACAAAATATTGAGAATTAGGCCTACTGTAATAGGATTTATTTGAGGATCCGTGAATTTGTTTTAACTCCAAACGATTCGTGATATAAAAGTTTCGGAAAAGTGCCTTAAACCACTTTACTACGGTGGTGGAACCATGAAGGTAACTCAACACAGAATTTTAAGCTTTAAAAAACGCTAATTTATGCCGATCAGTTTTGAAATAACGAACCTCGGACCCAGAAGTAATCGTTATAGACACAATTTCTAGAACGTCGGGAAAATGCATAAGGAAGATATTGAAGAATCAACTTATTGTATCTATACACAAGGGGGTGTTTAGCAATGTAGCGATGTCAGATGCTGTACTGCTTACAGCATCATGTTGTTTTGTTCGATATTAGGTACCGGATCGTTACGTAAAAGCCGTTAGAATTTAGTAGAATATCGTGTGCAGTTCATTACAAGCACCAAAACCACTTCCCCTATCGACACATTGTTAGTGCTCTCTGCCTTATTTGCAATACCATCTACTTCTCCTACTTCAAATTTTCAAAATAATTTTTCGCATTCAGACTAACGACAGGTTTTACTGACTCCACGACTCTTTACTAGGTACCAGATCTGTTGGTGAAATTCGAATTTTGATTAAGGAATTTGACTCAAGTTTGCAGGTCAATATACTGAGAGTAAAAATTAAAATAATGGACTGCATATTGGAAGACCGACTACGAGGAATCAATAAGAAATCTATGTTTGGTTAATGCAAGAGACTTATTTAAACATGACGTAAAGGTCGCGTAATATACTGGTGTAACCAGAAATAGCAATAGGTTTTATGGAATTGTTTCATCATTAACATTGGGAGAAAAAAATTACAATTTAACCATACAAGGTGGGTAATGATGTTAACAATTTCTCGTATACGTTCAATGTTTCCTGTCATCTATGCTTTTGTATAAAAATGTAAAGGTTACAATTTGTAAGACCATAATTTTGTACTCTATGGATATCAAACTTCATATTTTATATTAAGGAAAAAAACAATATACAATTACTTGTAAAATTGGATACTAAGATGAATTCGGTTTCATAAAATATGAAAATGGAGAAGGAGAATGAAGGAAGCTTCACAATGAGGAACTCCATAATTTATATTGTTATTGTCTCATAGTCTGTGATTCGAAGAGGCAAAGCACGCAGCAGATATGCGAAGAATGGGATAGGAAATTAACATTAACCAGAATCGGGGAGATGTAAATTATACAGGGAAAGATTGGAACCATTAGCTCATTATAGAGGTATAGGGATATTGTATATCTGTGCGGCCATGAACCTATGGGTTGATAAAACCATTGAGTTAATGTTAATATTGTATTAATGAGTGTAGTAGATTGCGGTGTACAAGCTATATGGCTACACTGGGTTATAGTAGAAATGCTACAAAAATTACCGGGAAAAATTCTCCTATAGAAAATATCATTGTCCACCGCTGCCCTGTGGTCTCGCGGTAGCGTTGCTGATACGTACTCAGCGGGCCTGCGTTCGATCCAGATCAGGATAGGTATCCTGAGTGATTTTTTTTTGGGAGTTTTTCCTCAACTGTAACATAAATGTCAGGAAATGTTATGGTCCAAACAGTCTCCGAATATTATCTGTCCCCATCATAGTCATCATTAGGCTTATATTTGCCGCCATGTTCAGTATTTGTCTAATGTGTGAGTGAATGGTGTGTATCGTTTCAAATATTGTATTATCTCGGAAGAGGCCTGGATTTAGCTGATCACTCATTCGGGGAGGTTTTTCCATGACTTTGTGCGTCAAATATATGTGTAATCCAAAGGTAAAAATCCCTCTTCCGACAGGTTGAGACACTGAAAGGCCCAGGCAGATTGTACCATGTAGGTCTAAATGTACCTATAAAGTGAAAAAAATTAAACAAGATAGAAAAAACACAAAAAAAAACACAAGGGGCACGCCGTAGCGTAGTGGTTAAGGCACTGAGCTACAAGCCGGAGGGTCGAGGGTTCAAGTCCCGTTGGGTCAGGATTTTTAAACTGGCCCAAACCCTCTGGCGGCACTATGGCCCTGGGGTCGACTCAGCCTCTAACTGAAATGAGTACCAGACGCTTGTTCTGGGGTAAAGGCGGCCGTCACGCAGGGCTGACAACCAGGCTGACATAAAGTGCCGATTGTCTAGAAAAAGTGGGAGGCTTAACCTCCTACTACCCCAAGGGCCTCCTGAGGCCTGTTGTGGGATCACTTTACTTTTACTAGAAAAAAACACAAAAGATCATTAGGAAGAACTAGACAAAGGTCGGGAGAATATTATTCAGATATGGAAGATAGGGAAATGGATGTAGGGGATCAATTGCAGAGGATAGAACCAGTGAAGGACCTTATTGAATGCGACAATAAGCTTACAGGTTCCATAAGCCAAATAATTAGTTATTTGGGAACATAGGTCTGTAGTGATAATTATACTATTGAAAATATCGCTTCAAAATTATATACCTACATTCCTTGTACAGACTGTGTTAAACAAATAATTTATTCACTTAATGCTTTATTTCAATGTCTCACAAACTAAATGGTGCCTGTTAGTTTCGTCAATTTATGTTTCGTTAAAAAACCTATCCTAATTCACTTCGTTCTCCTAAGCGGGAAATACCAATCACGTATTAAAATTTGTACCGTTACGGTACTACATTTTTACATCATTTTTTGTCAAAAGGAAACATCATCAATTTTCTGAATACTTGGAGTATCAAAATAAGAAGTTCGCCGAGCAAGTTAAGATGGTAGCACGTCTGCTTCCTAGACTAGGAGGTCCCGGTTGTTGGATACTCGGCGGGGTTGGAAACTTTAACTGTACGATTTTTTAATGTACGGGCAAGGAGGGGTGGTAATCGCTTGATTGTGAGCCATATGCCTGAATTAAAATCTAAACACCTCCGGAGTACTTATGTTGAAAGGGTATGTACTGATGTTGACAGCGATAGGTCTGACGGATGGGGATGTGAAACCTGGCTGTCCCTTTGGTGCTCTTTGACAAGAGTAGGCTACGTATCGTCAATGGCGGTTCGTGAATTGAGTGTCACAGTTATTTAGGCTTCAGTCAAAAATCAATCGATAGGAACAACCACATATGTATGCTTAATTAACTTTTGTTTCTTA
Organism: Diploptera punctata; assembly: GCA_030220185.1. Taxonomy (NCBI): domain Eukaryota; kingdom Metazoa; phylum Arthropoda; class Insecta; order Blattodea; family Blaberidae; genus Diploptera; species Diploptera punctata. The sequence goes on along the minus strand of JASPKZ010008050.1, from coordinate 588,765 downwards.
TATTAGGTATATTCTACGTCGTTTCATTGTCCAGATGGTTTTTAGAAAATCTATGTTTCCTAACTTTTACGGATAGGCCTAAATGTTTCAAATAGGTCAGGCCAGTGTTTGTCCAAATGGAATTGTCACCCCAAGCAGAACATAAAAAAATAATTATTATTCGAAAACCGCAAATAGTCGCGCATTTTTATAAAGCGACCTGTTAAAAAGTCATGTATATCATTAGTCACTTGTTTTATACGCGTATCTGATCTCAGTTGTCCTAACAGCTCAGCCATAGTTCTGTCATTATAAAATAATATTTTGTTTTGTAATTATTTTATTTAATTCATCATTAACACTTTCACGCCAACAAAACTCACAATTAGAAGTTAACACCACGAATAAAATGTACTGGTGAAGTGATTGGTTTTAGGAACAGTTTTTGGTAACACCAATTGAGTGTCGGTTGTTTCGTACTAGCATACTATGTCAGGAAAGTGCACGCCCATTACTGAATAGCCTAGTGCAGAACCTTAGTACACCCTTGAAGCCTGAGGGAGTGAATGAACTTGTGCATTTGTCTACTTGCATTGTTTTCGTTACCAAAGTCACACTATGGATGTGCCCCAAACTCTACCTGAAGTTGAAACGTTCTATGTCGTGAACACCGCCAACGGCAATACTCAACAAGAACACTGTCCTTACCCAGGAGATTCTGTTCACAATGATTATGTGCCCCAGGTAACGAGAATTCATATTTCTCCTTGTCCTTAACATTGTATAACAATAAGTAGCCTTCATTAAAAGCGAATAATATATATTACATACACTAGAAAACCTAAAATAGCATTTTAAATAATATCAGTAAATAAATAAATAAATCAATCATAATAGGGCACGTGCTCCTGTCCCCTTATAGACTAGCCGGCCCTGGTATCCTATCCATACCAGGATTTACCTTCTCCCCTTCTCTTCATGGCCTTCCCTCATACAACACAATTAATCTACGAACAAACAATTACATACACACTGTTTCTACACTTCTCTCTGTACACAATGCATGTAAAAAACATCTACATACATTGGTCTGCTGATGTGGTGCATAAATTGGAAGTATACCGCATTAACGCCATTTATTTCCGAAGCACAAAAGTGCAGTAGGTGGTATTGAAACCCGCACTAACACTATAAAAATCGAATGATTATTTTTTATAGTAACTGTAGACAAAGTTAATGCGATATTTTATTTATTATTTATTTTAATCTTAGCATTTAAAGAAAATATAATTTAAAATAAGCATATTAAATTCAAGAAACGACCCTCTATGGAAATAAACTAGCAATAATTTAGGCTTAATTCGATAGATTTCGAAATATTTAATGAACTTATTGATAAAGAGTCTCAACTGTTCACGAGGTCCCGGGTTTGGTTTTCGTTCAGAAAACAGGTACTTTTTCGTAAAGTTATTTATTTACTGGTTGCCTATGATCTGGAATTCACGTTAAGTTAAGTTTAAGGAATCTTCTGGTGTTTCATTATAATCTATTACCCACCCCAAGTAATCGGGGTAACTTAACTCCGTCATCCAAGTGCCCCAAACTCAGAAGTAGGTTACAATTCTATGGATGCAAAAATATCATAAGAACATTAGGTGGCATTGGACAGAAAAATATAATTTTAGAGATGGAGTAATCAGAATATTTATTCGACAAACATGTTGGAAAGACTCATTGAATGCTGTTAGCACATCTTCAGGGCTAATTTGGTTGTGGCTATGGGAAGGACACGGATGGTTAAATTGGCTACCATATAAACGAAACTCGGATATCGTATTCCTATGCATTTCCAACTTTTCTTACTACGTAACGAGAAAATTCTGAATATTATTTCAAAATATATTTTAGTGTTCTGTGTAAAAGGGTTGTGCGGAGAGACGTGCACTTGTGAGCAAAGCTTCGCTGTTGTGTCATCAAAATTAAAGCAACTAACTTCAACTACAACACTTGCGTCATGGACGATATTTATGAACTGCAGAGGGTACTTATTTTGAGAAGTAATAGGAAACGCCATACAACACTTGTGTCATGGACGATATTTATGAACTGCAGAGGGTACTTATTTTGAGAAGTAATAGGAAACGCCATACAACACTTGTGTCATGGACGATATTTATGAACTGCAGAGGGTACTTATTTTGAGAAGTAATAGGAAACGCCATACAACACTTGTGTCATGGACGATATTTATGAACTGCAGAGGGTACTTATTTTGAGAAGTAATAGGAAACGCCATACAACACTTGTGTCATGGACGATATTTATGTACTGCAGAGGGTACTTATTTTGAGAAGTAATAGGAAACGCCATACAACACTTATGTCATGGACGATATTTATGAACTGCACAGGGTACTTATTTTGAGAAGTAATAGGAAACGCCATACAACACTTGTGTCATGGACGATATTTATGAACTGCAGAGGGTACTTATTTTGAAAAGTAATAGGAAACGCCATACAACACTTGTGTCATGGACGATATTTATGAACTGCAGAGGGTACTTATTTTGAGAAGTAATAGGAAACGCCATACAACACTTGTGTCATGGACGATATTTATGTACTGCAGAGGGTACTTATTTTGAGAAGTAATAGGAAACGCCATACAACACTTATGTCATGGACGATATTTATGAACTGCAGAGGGTACTTATTTTGAGAAGTAATAGGAAACGCCATACAACACTTGTGTCATGGACGATATTTATGAACTGCAGAGGGTACTTATTTTGAGAAGTAATAGGAAACGCCATACAACACTTGTGTCATGGACGATATTATGAACTGCAGAGGGTACTTATTTTGAAAAGTAATAGGAAACGCCATACAACACTTGTGTCATGGACGATATTTATGAACTGCAGAGGGTACTTATTTTGAGAAGTAATAGGAAACGCCATACAACACTTGTGTCATGGACGATATTTATGAACTGCAGAGGGTACTTATTTGAGAAGTAATAGGAAACGCCATACAACACTTGTGTCATGGACGATATTTATGAACTGCAGAGGGTACTTATTTTGAGAAGTAATAGGAAACGCCATACAACACTTGTGTCATGGACGATATTTATGAACTGCAGAGGGTACTTATTTTGAAAAGTAATAGGAAACGCCATACAACACTTGTGTCATGGACGATATTTATGAACTGCAGAGGGTACTTATTTTGAAAAGTAATAGGAAACGCCATACAACACTTGTGTCATGGACGATATTTATGAACTGCAGAGGGTACTTATTTTGAGAAGTAATAGGAAACGCCATACAACACTTGTGTCATGGACGATATTTATGAACTGCAGAGGGTACTTATTTTGAGAAGTAATAGGAAACGCCATACAACACTTGTGTCATGGACGATATTTGTGAACTGCAGAGGGTAATTATTTTGAGAAGTAATAGGAAACGCCATACAACAGCGAGAAGCAAAGCAGACTTACCTGAAAAGGAAGAAACTTAAGTCATTTATAAACCAATGAATCAGAAACGAAAGACGTTTATAGCAGCGCAAATGAAGTGGCAAAACTCATCACACTCGCTGAACTAAGGCGCTATTTCACTTATATTTTAATTAATATGTTCCTATTGGTAACATTCCTCATCACAAAATATTATTAACTGTAATATATTGAAGGTGTATAATGGGATGTTAATGATAATAACAACAATTATGTTATTATTATTATTACATATGATTACTGTAATAAATATAAATTTTTAGACTGTAATGAGTTTATTTATGTTTAATAATTATGATGAGGGCTCAGACTTCAATTATATATTATTTTTCAATTGAGGCAACTTAGATACGTACATAACTTGGATTTAAATCCTAATAATATTTATTCGATTATAAAAATACAAATCTATTAGTCCTACTTATACTATTTGGAGTTTTATGTCCGTTCTATTATAGGCTATTTATGGCATTATTTTTTCATTTTCATGACTTGCCTTATCGTGATTTTTCTTTTTTTATTTTCAATTGAATACGTTGACATATATTATAATATCCGAGTTTTAAATAAGCACTGACACTAAAATATCCGAAATTACAATCCGTTAATGAGTTTACTGTGTGCCCTTTAGAGTAGCATTCTTAAAAAAAATACTCTTCGAAAAGGAAGAAATGAGTAAATATTGACACTGAACAGTGTTACTTTGTAGATGGAAGGGGCAGGTCCCAGAGCAGTTATAATGCTGTTAAACTAAAATAATATTTTAGTCTAATAAATTACATACTTTATTCATACACAGTTACGAACGAATACAGCATCATCTCTTTCACGAGATTCCTTCAAATAATAATGATTTCATATAATTTGTTTTATAAAGAAACAGACATGTGACTCCCTTAAAAAAGTAGGCATTATTACTGTTGTTAAAGTAAGTCAAACAATAAAATATTCACCCCAGCACAATTTCAATGTGTTCTGAATTGAAGGGTTAGTTGAAGTTCTATCTCCAAATCGAATAAAATTAAACTGCCTAGTTTTGATATTCTTAATACTTGAATCCAAATTATTTAACCTCCACTATTCTAGTATTCATCCACAAATCATAATCAAAACATGCGATCTCATATTATCTTGCTACCACAACGTAGGATATAACAATAAACATCTTACACTGTCTCTACCTCATGGAACTGCTATTCTTTAGCACAGGATATCAGATTCTGGAGGACGTTAGAATCATATAAAGGTATCTACATTTACAATTGCTAAAAACTTTGGTTTAAATATTATCTTCATATTTACTTTATACTGTACATATATTAATTGGTGGTGTCTATACATTCTATTGTTACTATTATTATTATTTTTTTAAGTATTTAAAATTAATACTAGACCACCGTAGTGATTTCAGGGTAAAGTCATGGTATCGTATCCAACAGATCCGGGTTCGATCCACGGTCGGGGCGAGTATGCTGGATGTGGTGTTATTAGGATATTTTCTAACATGTAAGACAAATTTCGGTAAATATTCAGGCCAAAATAGACCTGAACATCACAAATGGTCATGACAGTTGCTAATGGTGGGACGTTGCTAAAACAGTAAATGATCCGCCAGTCCCCCTTTTTTGCGTCTGTTTGATAGATAGGCGCTATCGCGTATCTACTTCGCAAGCCTATTTTTTTTCGGTATCTTGCGACGGGACCCCGGTTTGTTCAGTAGTAGTAGTATGGATCTCAAATATCAAACTAATTGTAGTGACTACGACATATACTACCGTCACAGATATGAAGCAGGTATCGTGTTCACTTTGTTTTGGTGTAAAAATCCACACATATTTCTATACTTTCACATCTAGTTTATTTTCTTCTACAAATTATCAATACTAACTTTACGACAATTAGTAACACCAATTATTTTTTTTTTCAAAGTTTATCTCACACGCAATCATGTCACAGTTTCTGATGAGCAGTACACTGTATCTTCTCTCGCTAATTCACAACTAACTGCTTTTGCTGTCAAACCAAGAATGACTGGTCACCTGCCTTCGCTTCAGATATATATGTCAGAGCAGGGGAAACCTGTGGACCCACGGCCTGGACATTTCCACATGGAAACTTCTGTTCACCTATATTTCCCGAAAGGGGAGGGAGATGGTGTAATAGTCTGGAGTGAGGGCCCAGATACTTCGTTCTTTGCGATAACCTTTTGATACGCGATTGGGGACTCGAAAATCAATTCCAACCTATGCCAGACCAATATTCTCGCCTTCACACGCAATTTAATCGTCGTTACTACGACGCGCCACAATGCTCCCTCCTTAGAGTTGACCGTGCCGATTATCGACCTTGTATGCTGCGAGGCGACCTACATATACTATCATTTTTCCTCAGGGCTGGGGCTGAATTCGATAGACCACACCGTTGATTCTCTTCCATCCCAGGAGCGTTGTAGCTTCTGCGATTTTCCCCTTGTTCGTGTAGGGCGGTGCAGCCATACCAATTTTCCTTCGTAAAATCCAGTAGATTGGTCATATGGTCATAGCGCCCTCTCATCATGTCACTGGCTAGTTTAAGGTGCTCTCTAGGGTGCTGATGAGCTTCTCTCTGTATGTCAGTCAACTCACACACGTATTCGGTTCCCGGCTGGTCAGCATCAGGTGGAGAACCAAACTCGAGGTCGCAAGGTAGCCGCAACTCAATCCCGAAGACTATCTTGGTAGGTGTCATTCCAGTGGTGTCGTGATTAGATGCACGGTAGGCGACGAGGAACAGTAGAACCTTGGAGTCCCAATCTTTCTAATGACTTTACATCACCTTGCGTATATATTTATCCACAGTTTTTAAGTAGCGTTTTGCCATCCTATAAGATTTTGGATGAAGGACTGTGGTCCTAGTCTTATGTACTCATTCATTAGCGTCCCAACAGCTCCTTAATTAGCTGGGACTCAAAAAGCTTCAACCTTGGTTGCTATGCAGCTACATTCGTATCCCGCAGCGACACATGAAGTTATTGATTAGTGCGTCGGCTTCGATCGAGGCTTCCCTGTTTAGTGAAGTCCATGGACAGCAACATGTACCGGTTCCCAGCGTCCGTCTACGGAGAGAGGCCATCCACGTCAATGGTGATTCTCTTAAATGGTGCTCTGACATTGTACTGCTGCATACTGCCCCTGCTGCACGTTCGTGGACCTCTGCACAGACATCACACTGTCGGCACAACACAAATAGAGCTAACTGGGAACAACACAAAACCATCTTAGCAGAACAAATTACTACAATACAAGACATAACAAACAAACAGGACATCTTCCCTTACATCGCAAAAAATGCAAAAAGCAATACAAGCTGCGGGTAATGCCTCAATTCCTCGGCGCAGGCCACACAGCAGACTGGTATCTTGGTGGACTTCCAATCTAACTAATCTCAAAAGAATGACATATTCAGCACGCGAGGACTATCAAACAGCAAGGAATGAATACCGAAACATAAAACAACAGGCTTACACAACAATTAGGCGCATATACACAAATGCCATTAAAGCTACAATGAGGGAAAGCTGGCATGAATATATAACACGCCAAGCTACAGAAAACACCTGGGTCCATGCATACAAACTCCTGTCAAAGAAACTGCACCTCAATCAAGTCCCAACAGTCATAACATTACCAGTTGTCTACACGACAGCTTGGGTTGAAACAACCACCCATATAATGGATGAACTAATTGGTGACGACCTTCAAGGTTTGGGCAGAGAAGAACAGGCGGCCACAAGGGAGTATGCAAGAACCCCTCCTGAAACACCAGATGCAGGAGATATAGACATAATACATCTCGAGATAATCAAAGATAGCGTAAAGAACCGCAAATCCCCAGGTGTTGACAACATATGTTCAGAAACGATCAAACAAGATTGGAATATCCTAAGACATAAACTCCTCCACCTCCACAATGCCTGCCTCAAACATGGCGTTTTCCCAAACGCTTGGAAACATGGTCAGATAAAAATTCTATTATAATGGGTGAAAGAAATTCAAAAGATCCCAGATCGTATAGACCAATCAGCCTGTTACCAGTACTTGGTAAGATATATGAAAAGGTTCTTCGAAAGCAAATGCAAGAAACCCTACAATTGCAGGCGTCGAATTACCAATACGGATTCACACCAGGATGTGGGACAGAAGATGCCATAACGAAACTCTTCGACACAGTGCATGAAACAGAAGAAAAGATAGTCATAGGAATCTTCGTCGACTTCGAAGGAGCTTTCGACAGACTATGGTGACCTAGTATTCTACGTGCATTAAAAAGGAAAAACTGCCCCAAGAACTTATACGTAACCATCAAAGATTACTTCAGAGGGTGAACAGTTAGCCTGATCGACAACGAACACATCGTTAGAAAAGAAGTTCAAATGGGATGCCCCCAGGGATCTGTTCTAGGCCCCTGCCTCTGGAATCTTCTCCTCGATTAACTTCTGCTGATCCTGGAAACCCTCCCGTACGGACAGCCGATCGCCTACGCAGACGATCTGGTTTTTGTGATACGAGGAGAGTTCAGAAGACGGATAGAAGAGAGAGGACAAGATACCATGAACTTAATACAAAATTGGGCTGATAAACATAAGTTAACCCTATCGAAAAACAAAAGCACAGGAATGCTCTTAAAGGGAAACCTCAACGAGCGCAGAGGTCCGACGATCAGACTACATAACGTCAACATTATATTCAAACGCGAACTAAAGTACCTTGAGGTAACGCTACAAACGAAGTTAAAAATTGACCGGCAAATAGCGAATGTTACACAGACCGCGAAGAACCTTTTCAACACCATGACAAGATTAGGTGGAGAGAGTTGGGGCTTCAGTGCCATACATTTCATGACACTATACAAAGCCCTATTCCAACATATCTGCGCATATGCCGCCCACGGATGGGCTAGAAACCTAAACCAGAGACATCGCAGAACTCTTCTCTCGGCCCAGAGACATATCCTTATTCGTGTCAGTAAAGCCTATAGAACTATGTCCATAGCAGCATTGCCAGTAATAGCGGGTGTTCTACCAATTGATATATATATATATATATATATATATATATATGGAAAAAAGGATACACCTATACTGCCTGAGTCGCAATAAACCTGTAGTCATTGACGACCTTATCCTTACACCAGACATGAACGAAGAGCCCGAGGGACGAGAAGCCACAAAAAGAATGCTTGAAGACCATCTCTAAAAAATGGCAACAGCGCCGGCACAAGGAAATACATGGCAGAACAACATACGAATTCCTGCCAACCGTGAAAACTCGCATGAAAATGTCATGGATAAGGCCGTTACACACGATTACTCAATTGCTCATGGACATTTTAGAGGCACAGATAGCAGAGGAAGACGACGTGCTCCACATGATATACCGCTGTGCCAAGCACGCGGCTATTAGAAGACAACTAAAAATATCCGTGCACGTCAGTTACGAGGCCTGGCCTCATCCTTTGCGGTTCTGGATGCAGAAAGATAACTACAAGTTGATCGCGGAGTATACCCAAAAAGCTCTAAGCACACGAGCTGAAGAAGGAGAAGAGAAGACGAGGAAATCAACGATAGAATAAGAAGAATCTGAACTTAAAATATAGCAACTTGTATACTTGATAAATTGTAATATTACGTTTAGGTTAAGTAGATATAAGATTAATATTTCCAACTTAAGTTTATTATCATCATATTGTATAAGAATTAGATTAAAGAAACCAAAATGTAATATAACTGTAAACACCTTAGATTAAGTTTCAACTGGCTGCACTCTGTAAAAGTATAATGAATTAAATAAAGAAATCACGCTAGTTAATAAATAGGGACAAGAGCAGACCTGGGGATATGGGCATTAAGCCCAGGCGGCGGATAGGGGAACGGCTTGTGGATCTGCTTGTCAGTCCTCCCGGCTAGTTCCAGTCGTACCCGTTGGCCATTTGTGTGGTCGTCAGGAGTCGAGCGACCTGACGCACTACTTAGCTCGTGCTGCGCCCATTTCCGCAACAGAACGCGTTCCCTAGGTGGCGTAGTGTTGAAAGGTCGGTGGATCTGCTAGTCAGTCCTCCCTGCCAAGTCCGATGGACTCGCGGACCATAAGTGGGGTCAATAGGAGACGAGCGCCCTGTTGAACAATAAACGCACCACCCTGGTCCCACAGCAGGAACGGCAGTCAAGATGCGACGTGGTGGGGGATCGGCGATTAGAAGCGCCCCTCCTTTGGTTCAATGAATCCGAGGACCATCTGTGGGGGCACCAGCGGCAATGAGCACCCTGGTTGCCTACATTGTTCAGTGTGCTGGCTTCACAGCAGCGGCACGAGGAGTCCCAGTTTTGCGAACGGGATGAATGGGAAAATATCAGGCTTAATGCCACGGGAACTACTGACCAGGTCAGGATGCGCGTTCACGGGGAAGGCGCAGACTTGGGTTGGTGGGATTGGCGCTGACTACGCTGGTTTCATTGAACTGACTCAACGACTATCAGTGAGGTCGTCAGGAGTTGAGCGACCTGACGTACTAATGCTCAAGCTGGAACTATTTCAACAACAGAACACGTCCCTGAGTGGTGCACACGGAAAAGATCAGTGGATCTGCTAGTCAGTCCTCCCGGCTATGTCCAATGGACTCGTGAACCATTAGTGGGGTTGGCAGGAGATGAGCGCCCTGTCGTACTTTGTGCTTACCTGTTAGAATTTGCAAGCTCCGTGCCGGCCCACAAAGCCGGCAGGACACGTTGTTGGGAAGTACATCAGGGCACGGCCCGGATCAGTGCAGCGCGGATGCAACTCGCTGACCACTGGCTCGGCCTATGGGCTCGTGGACCAACTGTGGGGTCGCCAGGAGATGAGCACCTGGATGTATAAAGTCTCACACTGCGGGGCTTCGTGGAATCACAACGGCCGCAGAGGCAGAACAGCGGGATGATCTGTGGATCTGCGATGCTCCCAACCAAAACAGTCCTTCCGGCCAGGCTCATGGAGCCCATGGATCAACTGTGTGGTCGTCAGAGTTGAGCGTCCTGACGTACTACGAAGCTTAGAAATTTTCACGAAGTTGTGACTCCAACATCCTCTCCCGGGGTGTTGGTTTTATTGCCCGTGAACTTGAATGTGAATCGCGAAGTAGATAAGGGGAAGACAAGTCTAAGACTTGGGAGTATGGTCGATGTGACCGAAGTATCCCGAAGTGGAGGATGGGTTCAGATTCGGCACCATCTCTCTACATCACTCGTTTGGTGCAGCCAGTAGAAGCGTCGACGGACCTTATCTAGGGTTCGTTTAATCCCTAGATGTCTTCCGGGCACTCCACAATGGGTTTCCTCTAGTACCTCACGTATTTTGTTTCTGGGCAGAACCAGCGTTGTCGTCTTCACATCGGCAGACTCCCATATTATTTTTAGGACCCCGTTCTTTACATTTTAGGGACTTCCACTGGCACATTAGCTCTTGTACTGCATTGTAAATATTAAATAACATTTTATTTGATATTAAGTTAATTTAAATTAAAACGCTTATTTGATCAAAATATACACATAATAATTGAAGAAATAGATGGATTTATGCATCACGGTACTATTCGGTTATATAATAATTCATTGGGCAAAATAATTTCTAAGTTAAATTATTATATTAACAAAATTTTCTGAGTTGATTAATTTGAATGAAGGAAACTTTTAAAGTCCATTAATTATGCCATATAACATTTTCCAAGTCCCGAAAAACATTTCTTTATTTGATTCACTACAATGTTGATACATTTTAGAGTTGATCGCTAAACAAAAGTTTTTCGAACAGTATTTTCTGTATGGAGCACTCGAAATGAAACTTCGGATTACTCCCTCCATTTTGATTCTGGTCCACCATCTTCCTGTTACATTGGTTCTAAGTTTCTTACAATTAATTTTATTAGTTAATAATAAATTAGTATAATCTGCTTTTATTCAATTGAATCGCACTTTTAGAAAGGAACTAAGTAAAAATTGGCTACTTTTCAGGAGAGCATAAAAACGTATTTTCTTGAACGAATAGGGGAAACATATTTATGTTATATACGTAGCCGAATGGTAAAGGCAAGAAGCTTTGGCGCAGAGCTACGGGACTTGCGCGGGTTCGTGTCCCCATGGGGGAAGACATTTTTCTCATGGAATTTTGGCCAGTATGGGACCGATGCGCACCCAGCATCGGGAGGGATTTGGGTAGCTACAATATGTAGCGACTCCAGATTGAGAAGACCAGCTATAACGGCTGGGGGATCCGACATGCTGATCACATGTCACCCCTACACTGGCTAGATGATCGTATACCTCTGTAATTAACACATGTGGACATGAGGCCAGCAGCCGGATGGTAGGTCTAGCGCCTTCAAAGCCTGTTGCGCTTGGAGTTTTATTATATAAATATAACATGGGATTGAATTTCATGAAAACAGACTAGTAATGGAAATATTGTTCTACCACTGTATATATGTTATTTCAAATTTTAGACTTAGTTCCTTTCTTCATTGGAAGATGTTTTTTGATAGAATAAAATAGAAATACAGAGTGAACAAAATTTACTACAGATCTACATGTATTTTGCTTAAAATGACATGTTAGGAACATTAAGATAACATTTTGATTTAAAAAATCAAAATAGACATATTTCTTTTAAAAAGTAACACACTTAAAATGACAGGTGTTCCTCATTCATGGTAGATCAGGATCTGTGGTAGAGTATGAAAGTATTACTTCTTCATAAAATGCTTTAGCATTTGCATCACTGATGTACTTCATTAATTTCTTAAGATCTTCAATCTTTTGGGGATTGATGGGAATTTGACCACCGGGAAATGCCTTTGGTAGTTTCAATGACAAATGTCGCAAATTCCCTTTCTCAAGATGAAACTTATTGCTTACATAACTCTTCATGTATGGCCGTGCTTCTACAACACCAGGATTGTTTGAGTTGTACGTGAACTCCTTATATAATGAGGGTATGAAATGAACCTTTCTCTCAAGAGCATTCTTTGTAGTTTCTTACGATACGGTATTCTTTTTTAAAAATTTAGGCCACCAAATATCGAAGTTACTAATCAGTGTTTCAGAGTCTACAAGTTTAACTAATGTATTTTTCTTGCTTTGTATGGTTACTTATAAATATTATTTTTTGTATACACCCTGTCCGTCCAGCTTACTGATTTTTTTAAAAACTCCGAAATCTTTATCACAAGGGAGGAAAGAGTGACCTCGCTCAGGAAAATAATATGCTATAGTTTTTAATCTTCCTGAAGCCGCCAGCCAATACAAAAACCTAACCATTGTACGATTTTTGTTTTGGTCTGGGCAGCCATCTGAGAACATATTTTCTATACCCAAACTGTGAAGAAACGTACTAACTTCCTGATTTCGTTCTATTCTTTACCGTACTATAAACATCACAGTGATGTTAGAGGCACATGGAAGGGTCCGACTCAGTTCCTTCCTTTGCCAATCAATGCGTTTTGGCAGTAGTAATCATTTAGCAAGGAAAAACAAAAATGGCATATTTTGAGTTAGTTCCTTTCTAAAAAGTGCGATTCAATTATGTTCATCATAGAAGTGTACATGACTTGGCTTCATTAGTTTCTCACTCCACACAGAATTAGTTACAATTTATTTCTAGGAAATTGTTTACATGCACATGCACTTGTTAATTGGTGTCCTTTCTTACTGGTTGCTTTATTATGCTTATTTATCAAAGCAATTCAGACTCCCTTGTATTTCCTATCGGAATGGGGTTGTTTGGTTATAATGGCGATCCTCATTCTTTCTAACAAATGAGAGACCGTATAATATTGCTGTTTTGATAATGGGTTTTCTGGTTTTACCAACATTCGTTGATGACTATAATCATGTGGACTTCTTAAATTTATGTATTTATATAATTGATATAATTGTATTATCTTCATTATGCTTAAAATGTAGGTTCATTATTTCATGAGTGTTTTCATTATCCTGGTAATTTTATCATTATTTTGGTATATAATACTACATATATATGTTTATTATTTTGGATTTTTTATTCGTGTTGTATATTTATTATTATTATTATTATTATTATATTATTATTATTATTATTATTATTATTATTATTATTATTATTATTATTATTATTATTATTACTATATTCATACACCCAATAGGAATGGAAGAAGAGAGAATGTCAAAAGAAGATCCTTAATTGGAAAGCTAATGAAAGGAGTGGACGAGTCAGACCTGGAGAACGATGGATGGATGGAGTGAAGAGAAGTATGGGAGCTTGAGATTTGATGGAATAAGATGCTTTAGACAGGAACCTCTGGCGACAAATCACTTTGGGTTGAAGGAGAAACACTTTATTGTGGAATATTCCTAAATAAAACAAAATTATTATATTTGATTTCGATTATATAAAATATCCATCCATAGTAATTCTGCCCGAAGGCAGGTCCTTCACTGCAATCATAGCATTTTTTTCTAAGCTTGCAGTTTTACTAGGGAATTGTAGGAATTGCAGGTGTGGTAGCTTCCCGTCGTTCCACACCGGTGAATGATGATGATGATGATCATAAAGATGATGATGGCCATATGATTTCGGGATCGTTTGGGCCTGAAAATTTTTCTGACATTTGTCTTACAGGTGAGGAAAAACCCCGGTGAAAACCTCACCCTGAAAAACTGCCCCGACCGGGGATCGAACCCGGGTCCGCTGCGTGACAAGGCAGCACGCTACCTCGAGACCACAGCGAATTATTCATATATTTTATTATGCAATAATTCTTGCTACACAATAATTCATATGATATTCATCTTGTTCAGTATCACTTGAATGATTGAATGATGTGACTTGTTTAAAAGTTCGCGTTATTTAGGAGGTTGTATGGCATTCAACTGATCATTCTTCCAGGAGGCCCTCCATATCTTAGTGTTATCAAAATGTATGTATATGATTCAGAGTTATAAATTCTCTCCTCGCAGCCACAAGTAGTGTGAGAAATGTAGAAGTACCTACAAGTGTAGAGGTTAAACTACAGTAAAGAGACAAATAAGTACTTATATGTGTATATATTATAAAATCATTTTTTTATGTTTTATAATTCATTACAATTTGTGTGTTGAATGTATAGTCTAATACTGTAATCTGTGTGTTGTATAAGTATATTAGTTAAGTGGAAGAGAAGGCCTTATGCTCTCAACTCTGCCACAATAAATAAAACGTTATTATTATTATTATTATTATTATTATTATTATTATTATTATTACCAAGAGAAACATTGAAATGGAAAGAAGTTGGAAAGGAAGACATCGAAACTCGTGGATGCAAGAAATAAGAACTGGAATGAGAACAAGAGGACTGGAGGACATGGAGTGGATGGATAGAGACGAGTGGATAAGGAAAATATAACTTTAGGCACAGAAAGATGTGTAAATATTGAAAATCTTATATAAATAAAATTATTATTATTATTATTATTATTATTAATATTATTATCATTATTATCATTATTATTATATGCATTTAACTCTAATCATTGATGAACAGATGTAGGTAAGTAATTTATTAGACACTGTAATTTGTACTTTACTGCAATATATAACATTCACGGTATCCGGTATCATAACCTTATATCACAATTGTACTTCAGTGATATAAAAATATGATTTACTGAAAAGGAATAAACAACATGCTCTAAGCCGTAACTTTCAGGTTCTACAAAGTATACGCTTAACTTCTAAACATATGTTACTTTATCCAGTCACAGTGGACATTCTAAATAAATATTAGACAAGATTTTGAACATATGATCCGT
Source organism: Diploptera punctata (assembly GCA_030220185.1). Classification (NCBI taxonomy): domain Eukaryota; kingdom Metazoa; phylum Arthropoda; class Insecta; order Blattodea; family Blaberidae; genus Diploptera; species Diploptera punctata. The sequence goes on along the minus strand of JASPKZ010008050.1, from coordinate 573,426 downwards.
TACGGAACATAAATTACGACATCCTCTTTCAAGTCTGCATATACATACGTTCAATAAGGAGACAGATGGAGGAGATAGGAAGTAAAAGAAATATTTATGTTGAAAACATGAATAAAATTTTCTTCCCTAAAAATATTCCTGTTTAAATTTGTGTTATACCAGGATCAGTCTTAAAAGTTGAAGTAACTGTTGCCCTTTGATTGTGACTCTTAGGAAAAATATTCAGTTTAACTTAAATAACTCAGATTGTTGCACGTCCCCACCATATAAGAATTGAGAATACTACGAGGGCTCAGTCTTAAAAGTTGAAGTAACTGTTGCCCTTTGATTGTGACTCTTAGGAAAAATATTCAGTTTAACTTAAATAACTCAGATTGTTGCACGTCCCCACCATATAAGAATTGAGAATACTACGAGGGCGGATCGGAAAGTGACGCACAATAATTTTTTTTAAAGTTTAATAGTAAAAAAAAGAAAAAAAATCACAAATGAACTTACATCTTTTACCTACTTATCGACATAGTCACCAACTTTCTCAACACATTTTTCCCATCGTGTTACCAGTTTCAATATGCCCTGTTCATAGAAGTCCGTTTGGTTGGAGTGTAGCCATCTGCGCACTGCTGATTTCACTTCCACATCTGTCTCAAAGCGTTTGCCGGCCAGGAATTTCTTCATGGGACCAAACAGATGAAAGTCCTATGGTGCAAGATCCGGACTGTATGGTGGATGCTGGAGCACCTCCCAACCAAATTCGGCGATTTTCTGACGAACGACAGCAGCAACATGGGGGCGAGCATTGTCATGAAGAAGTTTAACGTTAATGTTGTGACGTTTGTCACGAATGGCACGACGCAACTTCACCAAAGTTTTAATGTAGGCCGCAGCATTCACAGTAGTCCCGTGTTCAGCAAAGTCCACCAATAAAACACCATGCATAACCCAGAACACTGTCACAAGCACTTTCCTGGCAGATTGAGTCACTTTGAATTTTTTCTTTACTGGGGAACCAGCATGTTTCCACTCCATTGATGCCTTCTTTGTTTCGGGCGTGTAGTGGTACGCCCACGACTCATCACCTGTGACGATTCCTTCCAGAAAGTCATGTCCTTGTGCGGTGTACCGCGTTAAGTGGTCCAAGCTTGCCATCATTCGCTGGCCCTTGTGGTCGTCTGTCAGGTTCTTAGGCACCCAGCGAGCACTAACTTTACGAAATTTCAAATTTTCATGAACAATATCGTACACCGCACCATAGGAAATATTGAACTTCTGCGATAAGGCTCGCAGTTGCACACGCCGGTCGTTCAGAATTGCTGCCTCAATGCCTCTGACATTCTGCGGGATTGCTGCTGTTGTCGGCCGGCCGGAGCGTGGCGAATCACTAAGGTTCACGCGTCCCTCTTGGAAGAATGTGCACCACCTGGAGACATTGCTATGGTCCATACAATCATCCCCATATACGCCACGCATGTCCCTGTGAATTTCACTGGGTTAATGCCCTTTGGCCCACAAAAATCGAACAACACTTCTCTGTTCCTCACAGGTGGACGACTGTAGCATGCGCGCCATCTTTTTTGCATAGTTCAAGCTTCTCTCGCAAGAGGTGCACCTGAGAAAAAAATACCATCTGTAGTGAAAACTTCAAACTATATCTCTGTGAAATTTCAACATTCTAGCTGCAATACCAAGGCAGAAAAAAATTATTGTGCGTTACTTTCCGATCCGCCCTCGTATAATGCCAGTGAAATATTCACCAAGAAAACTGAGTAATATATCAGAAGAGGAAATAAAACTAATAAGGAAAAGGGCAAAAGTAGAAAAAAAGATGATGTTACATATGAGGGTCAAGCAATTAAAAGGAAATACTTTATATAAAACGGTGAATATGTTACTTTTAGTCGTACTACCTTTTATATATACAGGGTCTATAAAAAAAATGGCGCAAGCGTACAAGGTTGAAAGTACACGATAGTAGAAGCAACAATGTCCCAGTAAACATGGGTCCGCAAACGAGCCGTTTACGAGATAATTACGAATGTATGGTTACAAGCCGCCACTGACTCCATTGTAAACATCGTCCTAGTTAGTAGAAATTTATTTGAATTTAGACTTTACTATTAATTTATTCCTTTAGTTCACATTTCACAGTTCACTTCACTTATGGGTTACCTGTTAAAGGAGATGTTAAAGTGTCTTCCTTGCATCTGGATGCAATATTGAGCTCGTCTCTGCAATGAATGTCGAATTCTTTCGAAAACCCCTGGATAATTTCTGAATGTTTGACAAGCATGTACAACTCTCTGCTCCATTTCTTCAATCGTGTTAACGGGTGTGCTGTACACTTTGCTTTTGAGGTAACCCCAGACATAAAAATCCAAAGGATTTAGATCAGGTGATCTTGGAGGCCAAGTTACAGATACGCCTCGACTTATCCATCTTTGGCCGTATCTGCGCGTTAGATGCCGTCTCACAGCAGCAGCAAAATGTGCCGGAGCTCCATCATGCATGTACCACAAACTCCGACGTTGCTGAAGGGAAACATCCTCAAGCAATCCTGGAAGATGACGCCGAAGAAACCTAAGGTACCTCCGTCCATTATGTTTTCGTGGAAGAATGTGTGGCCCAATGAGACAATCACCTAGTACGATGTTACAAAAATGACGTCAGTGGCGGCTTGTAACCATACATTCGTAATTATCTCGCAAAAGGCTCGTTTCCGGACCCACGTATACTGGGACATTGTTACTTCTATTATAGTGTACTTTCAACCATATAAGTTTGCGCCATCCTTTATGATACACCCTGCATATATATATATATATATATATATATATATATATATATATATTGGATTACAGAGATGAACATATAGGTGAGATGATAGGACTACATGACAGTGAAGGACATGATATTTATCGGAAATCAGATATATTAAGAAGAGATAAATATCGTAGATTGATATGTGCAGGATATGTGACACGGATAGGAAACGAGGGAGGGACACTAGCATGAAAACCAAGTGGGAAGCGCCCAGTTGGTAGGTCAGGAACGAGATGGAAAATATTTATTTTAACCACGATTTGAGGAAGGCGAATTATACAGAGAATTACTAAACATTATTAGCTCAGGATATTTGTTAGCACATGTCCGCGCGGCCATGAACCTAAGGATTCAGTAATGCCAGTGAGTTAGTTATATATAAGTGTGTGTGTGTGTGTGATTTCTTGAAATAATTGATTTATTCTTCTAACAATTAACAAACCCTTTAACATTAATATCCTAATCAATACATTTCAATACAATTAATTGAATTAAGGCCTAGATACGGATGGAAACTCTCAAATGCTCTTCTTATGTTACTGCAGCAGCAATATTAATCTAATATATAAAAATGAATGTTTGTTTGTTTCTTTGTGTGTGCGTACTTTATGCGCGGCCATACCGTTGATCCGATTCAGATGGGGCTTGTTGCAAAATGTTCAGGATATTCCCGGGATGAACATAGGCTATAGGAGAGTTGTGATACTCAGCTCCTACACCCTTAAACATCGCTCTTTGTAGTGGAAAACGTGAAGAAAAGTAGCTCTTTGGACGCTTAAATGGATTACGCTGCCTAAACCGTAACAAATACACACATGTAATGTACACAGAATTGAATACCTCAAAATGCTCCACAAAAAAGTCCGCTATAGCATATCATTATCTCTTATGGATAACTCACATTAACCATTTTTGTCTTTCATTGATGCCAAGAAAATCCAGACAATTACCTACATTCCTGTGCAAGCATAACACGACATGGCGGGTATTCTATTACGGATAACTCACAATAACAAATTTTGTTTTTTAGCTCATTTATGCCAAGAGAACCGAGATAAGTAGATTCCGGGGCAACACCGGGTAATCTTACTTACCTACTTATTCACTGGCACTATCGAACCCGTAGGTTCATGGCCGCGCGGACATAAGCTCTCCATATATCCCTATCCTGAGCTAATGCTTTCCAATCATTCCCTGTATAATCTACTTCCCTCAAATCATAGTTAATATTATTCTCCCACCTCATTCTTGGACTACCAACTCTGCGTTTTCCCTCTGGCTTTCCTACAAGAAGCTTCCATGCAACTCTTTCATTCCCATACGGGCAACATGTCCTGCCCTTCGCAATCAATTATATCTGACTTATATCTTATATCTTAGTATATTTGACTTCCTATAGAGAACATGTAGTTCATTGTTTTGTAGACTTCTCCATTCGCCTGTCAGTTCATCTCTCTTTGGTCCAAAAATTTTCCTAAGTACTTTATTCTCGAATACATGTAATCTCCTTTCATCCCTTAAAGTAAGAGTCCATGTTTCGCACCCATATAATATAACTGGTAGAATCTTAATTTCAGTTTAAAGTTTTTTTTGAAAGGAGTTGGGACATCTAGAGTCTCTGCAATGCATAATAGCAAGCATTTACAGAATTGAGCTTATGTTTAATTTCCTTGTGCATCTTATTCCTATTCGTGTTTATTGTTCCTAGGTATTTGAATTCAGCCAGTTCCTCAAAATTTCCCTCATTTGTCATTAGCTGTCCATTTCCATTATATAATGTATTTATACATGTGAACATATATTTAGTTTTATTGATATTTGTTTCCAGATCTAATTTTTATGTGTTACTCAATTGTGTGCGTGTTGTCCTTTAGTATCTCCTCGCTATAGGCCAATAGTGCTACATCATCAGCATAAACTAACAGCTTATTCATACCATTGAGTTGAGAGCCTTCCTCATTCTCTAAAGATTTAATGACATGCTCTAGTACAAAATTAAATAGTAGAGGAGATAGTGAATCTCCTTGCTTCTACCCATTCTGGATTTCAAAAGTGTCCGAAAACCGTTTACCTACACGCACCCTACTCTTTGTGCCATTTAGACACTTTCGTATAAGTCTAACTAAATTTTTAGGAATTCCGAACTCCAGCATGATACTATATAACTTATCCCTCTTAATTGAATCATATGCTTTCTTGAAGGCTACATATAGTTGATGTACAGTACCAATTTATTCCCATTTCTTTTCTAAAATCTGTCTTATACTAAAAATCTGATATGTTGTAGACCTGTTTCTTCTAAATCCACATTGATGATCTCTTTGAATGTCATCAACATAGGGAGTAAGTCTGCTTACTAATATATCTGTTAAAATTTTGTACGAAGTTGAAAGTAATGAGATGCCCCTGTAGTTGCTGCAATCAGTTTTATCTCCATTCGTATAAATTGGTAAGGTAATTGATTCTATCCATTCATCTGGAAGAGCTTCCTTTTCCCAAATCATGCTAAGCAACCAACGTATCTTGTCCATCAATTTCTCTCCCCCTGATTTTATCAGTTCTGCTGGGATCTCATTTGAACCTGATGCTTTATACATCTACAATTTTCAATCGCCATTTCAACCTCTAATGCACTTGGTTCTGCGACTGGAATTCCAGCTGCTGTCTGTAAATTATCCTTCTCAATGTCCTGTTCTCTATGTATATTTAATAACCGATTAAAGTAACTTTTCCATCCATTTAATATACTCCTGGAATCTGCAATCATACCCCCATTTTCATTCCGAATAATGTTTGTTCTAGCTTGAAATCCTAACTTCTCTATACTAACTCCCTCATTTATTTCTCTAATGTTCCTATTTTTTGCATACATTTCAAGATCATTAACCTTCTCTCTCATATATCCCCTCTTTTTTCTATTTAGTGACTTCGTGGTTTCCTCTCTAATACTACCCAATTGCTCTAAATTTACCTCATTTAGCTCGTCTAACCATTTCATTTTTGCTAGTTTTCTTTTATTTACAATGTCGGCACATTCCTCATCAAACCATTTCAAGCTTTGCCTCTTTTTTAAACAACCAATTCTTTCTGATGCTTACAATTTAGTAGTGTCTCTTACAGCCTCCCATTTTTTATTTATATCAGTTTCTTCTGCGTTGCCACATTGTCATCTGAAGATTCCAGTAATTGAAGTCTATTAGCAATGTTTATTTGGTATTCTTACCGCATTTCACCATTTTTCAAGTTTTTTAATTCAAATTTTTCATAATCATCTTTAGCGTTTGTTCCTCTCATAAGCGATAGCCATTTTCTGACCAGATGATGATCCGAATTTCAGTCTGTCCCTCTAACTGATCTAACATCGATGATGCTACTGTGCCAGCGTTTGTCCACTAAATACATGATCTATTTGGTTCCGATTTTCGCCATCTGGATACGTCCAGGTGTATTTATGAATATCCGTATGCTGAAATATTGTGCTCTTAACAATGAGATTCATTGATGTGTCCAAGGTGACTAAGCTAAGCCCATTGTCGTTACTATCTTCATGAAGTCTGAAATTGCCTATTGTTGGTTTGAATATATCTTCCCGTCCCACTTTTGCATTAAAATCTCCTAAGAGAATTTTCTTTTGGACCGTGAAAAGGCTATCAAATAAGCATTCTAATTCTTCATAGAACTCATCCTTGATCTTGTCATCTTTATCTTCTGTGGGGGCATGTACACCCTTAGACAAAAAATGAGTCATTCGCTGATACTATCAATCGATCGGGGAACTTCGTGAGCGCTCGCAAAAGGCGTATTCACATCAACACGTTTTCGATAATTGTACTGGGTTGTTTGCTAGTTAATACAGCGCACACTCAAGCAACATTAAAGAGAGAGTTTGGCTTAGTGTTTTTCCGTGGTCGAGAGATTTAATAGACATCGTCTGCGTTCGTAATCTCACGGGTTCGATTCCCGTTCTACCTTTTTTTTAACGGAATGATAGAATAACATTTTGCCTGTAATGTAGTTTCATATTTAATTTTATATTTGAGTTTTATGGATTTAATGCACACACAAAACATACATTAAAACCTTCTTCTAATATGTAAATTAGGAAAGAAAATAATATCTTCTAAAATGAAAACTTTAACAAAAACAAAATCAATATCGGGTGCATGAATCCTCAGCATCTATTACTGCCCTCAATCTGCGGGGCATTGATGCAATCAAATTTCTACAGGCACGTGGATGAACGGCTGGAGCATCCCAGATGTCTTGAATTTGTGCCCATAAGCCATCTATTGTCTTTCGTGCATCTGCAGGCCAATTAGAGTCCATCTTAGCCCACACATTTTCTATTGGATTCAAATCTGGTGAACAGCGAAATGTGATTTGCCTTCTCCTTTAACAATCAAATAAAATTTCGCTAAACATATTTCAGAAAATGGCCACAATTTCAACAATATCGATAATACAATGTCAATTATACACAGAGAAAACAAGAGACACAAAATTAACATTTTAGAAGAAATCAAAATTATCATCAAGGCCAAGAATACAAACATTCTCAACGAAAATATGCCTAATGAGCAAACCCTCTATTAGACATGCAGTTAATTCAATACTACTACAACAACTCCAGAAGATTAAGCATGCATTGAAAGGCCTAGAGTGAAATCAAATTTTAAATAGTTGAGGAAGACGGTAGTATACAAGGTAAAAATAAATAATAGTTAAAAAAACTAAAACAACATGCTTTATTAGAAAACCGAACTAAAAAATGAAAAATAATTTTAATTTCCAACACACTTGGGATAAAATTTAAGTTGTCAACAAAAAAATCATCTCCAACACATCTTGGGATGCCTCGGTCCTTGTAGGAGCTGTGGGGGATATAACCAAATTTCAGTTAATAAAATCTTAACATATTCATCAATTAATCATTTCGGATGAATAATTATAGGCATACTTTTAGATGAAAATACATGATTGATTTACTTTGTTATTTATTCAGAGTTATCTACAAAAAAATAATTTTACCATCAAAAGCGTGGGGTGCTCTATATCAATTAATATATTTGATAATAAACATATATTGGTAAAAGTAAAGTCTCTAAGAAGAAAACGTAAAAACCATAAATAGCATCCCATGCTTTTGATGGTAATATTTTTGTAGATAACTCTAGTTTTATTCTATATGTGTTGGAGATGATTTTTTTGTTGATCACTTTAATTTTATCCCAAGCGTGTTGGAAATTAAAATTATTTTTCATTAATTATTAGGTTTTCTAATAAAGCGTGTTGTTTTGGCTTTTTAAACTATTATTTATTTTTTATTTTTTAGTTTGGTTTTCTAATAAAGTGTGTTGTTTCAGTTTTTTAACTATTATTTATTTTTTTAATTTTTAGTTTGATTGTCATAAACCAGAATCCCATGAAAATTTGATTGCTTAATACTCTTCTAAAAATAATCCTGTGGCTCGAATTTGAACCAGCGACCTACGGATTACTGAAATTATATACCACTACAGTCCACCGCTCTACCAACTGAGCTCATACAACGATTGACTAAAAAATCGATAAGTCCGCAACCTATTACACCGGTTTTTATTTATTTTTTAATTTTCTGATGATTCTGGCCAGGATTTTAGAAAAAAATTTGAAATTATTGTATTGTTATGGGTCCTTTACAAGTATAAAGGTTTCAAGTCGATCCAATGTTTTTAAGTGGGTGAAAATCGTGTTCAAAGATTCCGTTACATAGATGCAGGTCCGTTACATAGACAGATACAGATCAAGCTAATATAAAGCGTATAAATATATATAATTTAACATTGTTATAACGTCAACAGTATAAAAAACAATTATGAACTTAAAAAGTATAGATTAATTCAAATGTCAAATAAAATGTATTTTATTCATAAAACATTTTAATACATATATCACAAAAAATAACTGCGTAATTGAAGACGCGAACCTGCGATCTTCATTAACAGAAACAGCGACCGCAATGCTTTACCGCTGACCTATCAGCACACGTAGGAGAGTCTTCAGTTCATGCCACATAACACAATAGCTCAGGGACTGCACAATTATGGCTATTTTCCTAGTTTGAACCCAGCGCTGTGCCGATTATGACTTAGAAGAAATGTGCGTTCAAGAGATGACTATTTTTTTTGTCGAAGGGTGTGTATTTACAATTATAAAATCATGTCGTTTACTCTTTAGAACTATGTACGATATCCTATCAATAACAAACTTAATATCTCGGATAGCGGATAGGATCCTCCTTCTGACTAAAAAAACCCGTTCCAAATGCTGGTCTTTATGCACCCCCGTAGTATAATGCAAAGCTTCTTGATTCCTGACTACCTTCTCCTGGCCACCTAACTTCCTGTAAAGCGACTATATCCAAGGGCGATTTATCTAATTCCCGCGTTAATATCTCTAGTGCCCTGCTATTGTATTAATCAGCACGGGAATTTTAAGTAATTACGATATACATTTGTAATTATTTCTCATGTTCCTTATTCAACTAATCATAAGAAGTACATTAATTTTTGTCTTTCAGCTCTTTTATGCCAAGAAGATCAGGATGATTAGATTCCCGGACAATGCCGGGTAAACAGCACGGGGTATCTAAAAGTAATTACGATATACATTTTTCCATTCACTTATTTAACTAAATTTAATACACATTAATTTTCGTATTTGAGCTCATTTATGTCAAGCAGGTCAGGATAAGAAAATTTCCGGAAAACGTTGGGTAATCAGCACGGGGTATCTAAAAATATAAATGTATAATTATTTTTCCTTTTACGTCTTCAAGTAAACATAAAAGCACATTAATTTTCATTTATTTAGGTGTAGCAGCGCACGCAGGGTATTAGCTAGTCCAACATAAAAAAATTCTTTGTTTGTTTGTATGTTCGTTGGTACTTCATGCGCGGCTATACCGTTAATCCGATTGTGATGGGGATTTTTGCGAAATGCTCAGGAGATTCACGGGATGAACATAAGCTATAAGAGAGTTTTGATACTCAAATGCTAGACCCTTAAAAATCGCCCTTTGTGTGTGGAAAAAGTTAAAAGTAGCTCATTGGTCGCTTAAATGGCTTACGCTGCCTAAACCATAACAAATACACAAAATTAATGTATACAGTTTTTAATATACCAAAACGTTCTACAAGAAAGTCCGCGACAGCATATGTTTATCTCTTACGGATAACTCACAATAACCATTTCTGTCTTTCATTGATGCCAAGAAGATCGAGACAAGTACGTAGATTTCTGTGCAATCATAGCAGCATATGGCGGGTATTCTTTTACGGATAACTCACAATAACGGATTTTGTATTTTAGCTCCTTTATGCCAAGAGGATGGAGATCAGTAGATTCCCGGGCAATACCGGGTAATTAGCACGAGGAATCTTAACATAATTATGATATACATTTATAATTATTTTACATTTTACATATTCAACTAATCATAAGAAGTACATTAAATTTTGCCTTTTAGCTCATTTATGCAAAGAAGATCGGGATGAGTAGATATCCGGACAACGCCGGGTAAACAGCACGGTGTATCTAAAAATAATTACGATATATTTTTTCCCTTTCACTTATTCAACTGAATATAAAAGCACATTAATTCTCATTTATTTTGGCGTAGCAGTGCACGCCGGCTATTAGCTAGTTGAATATAAAAATAAGGTATTATGAGTGATTTTTGGAAATTGTTTCCTTTTTATGTAGGCAGTATTGATCCAGGAAGCCATGAAATTAAAAGGAATGAAAGAAATAGACCTGTTACTCAAAGGGAAATGGAAATTGACAATAGAAAGAAGAAAAGCCAGTTACGAAACTCATGGCTTAACTACCTTTTCGAACGAAGCAAAATCCGGGATTTTTACATTAATAAAAATGCAACTACTCTCGGATGTTTTGAACCTGCAAAATTAGGAGGCGGAGGCGAGCATGGTAACCACAAGAGGCAAAAATAGTTAATTGATATGTGTAAAAAGACCAGAAACTAATCTCAAATCATTACATTTGAGATACCATTATAACTACGAAGCTCTTGTAAAGGGTGGGGACCCATGCTTACCTACTCATACACAGTTAATTTGCAGATCAATGCTTATTGGAGCTTTTGTGGTTGTTCCAGTTTACACGTAAATTCTCTTGTAGTCCCGTGATCTATAAATTTAATTGTCATTTGCTTTTGTTAGATTTTTAGTAAATGGTACTCAACGATTCCCATTCAGCAAAAATATGATTACCTCGTAATTTCCGGACCAATATTTACTGGAATGTTTTTGCTTCTCTTCATTTTTATTTCTCATTCCTACATTTTGGATCAACAGTTTTAAAACACTCTTTAGCCTATATTATCGATAATTTATCTAGGTAGATCTTATAGTTGAAAACCATTATACTTTATAAACACTAATCTACATTTTACGAAAGATCTGGGACTCAGGAGAATTATTATTAAACGAAAAAATCTTGTGGTATAGAGCCCTATGTAATATTCCCACCGTATCTTAATTCAAGTACATTTAGAATACGGTAACTGTCGGTATTACAGTAACATTCTTTTTGGACGATATTTCTGTTTAAAGTACTGTAACTCATTTTCTCGTCAAACTTTTAATATTATTGATTTATTTACAAACTTTTATAAAAAATAACAAATTACTTCAACAAACAAACTGACCTATATCATTCTACTATGAAAATTCTGATGCATGAAAATTATTTCTACCTATGTACGCAAATGAGTATTTTCTCTATTTCATGTAATTCTGAGTTAAGTAACTTATTTATACTACTTGCATAAATAGATTTGAAAATTTTCGAATTTTTCCAAGTGTCTATGTCTACGCAGTAGATATTTTGACATTGAAATTGATACAGTCAATTTGAAATTGAAAAGTGACCATATGCAAAAAAAAAAAAAAAAAAAAAAAAAACTAAGTTTTGAGGGAAAACAATTACGTATATTCAGGTATACGTGAATACTGACCTGAAAAGTTTACAAGTGCGACCAAATGATGTAACGTAAGGTACAATAAGGTAAATTAATACTTACTTTCCCACTTTTATATATATAATATAATATACGTACCTTTTTTATTTTGGTCAGTTTTCATTTTGAATATTTTTTATATTACTTAAAAAAGTGCAAAAACCATTTATTACTTTTACATGACATTCTTATTTAATGTTACAGAAATTTCAGAATATGTAATTACAATATAACTAACTTACTCGTACTACCGAAACTGGAGATTTATGGCCGTGCGGACATAAGCTCTCTACACATCCCTATTCTGTGATAATGTTCTCCAATAATCCACTGTATAATCTACCTCCCGCTGATCATGATTAAAGTTATTCTACCACTATCATTTTGGGCAAACTCACTGGGCGTTTCTCTTTGGTTTGCTACAATTAGTTTCCTCCGGAAAATTTTACTCAAGTGGAACCCATATTTACCTTTTGAGGAATGTACGTTTACGGTTAAGTAACTACTGTATATAAGTATGAAATCATTGGGAAATTTGAGAATAATATTATAATTAAATTTCAACATTTGATTACTGTCTCTTGGTATTATTTGTCATCTTCACTAAAGTACCTTTCCGATAGGTTGCAAGCAGTATTGGCATCAGTTTGTACCGAAAGTGCATTTTCGGTACGTAACTTCTATGTCATGTTATCTTTCCTCTACAGTGAGATTCTTGAACAGTGCCAATTTCCTTCTTCTTTGTGTTTCTCCTACTCACCTTCCCACTCCTTTCCTCTGCGCTGTGTATAGTTGCGCAACTTCCCCTATTCCTCGGAACACTCAAATACGTGATACAAGTTACAAACAGCATCATCATCATCTTTGTTATCGTCTGGATCACATCGGATAGCTCGAGTGGAGATGAGTTGTTTTGTTTTGGTCCTGTAAAGCCAGGGTAGAGCATCCGGGGTGTGGACCCTAACCCTCGGCGGGACTAAGGAGTGCTTGTGTGCATGTATGGGTAATCATTATTATTATTTTCTCATTATTTTGTTTTGTTATTCCATAAGCCATATCATTTATGTATTCATATTTTCTTTAAATGCATATTATGGTCAAAAGTCATTTATGTTTAATTAATATTGTATTTCAAAATGAGACTAACAATTTAAACATTAAACTCAATTTTAGTAAAAATAATGTTTAATTACTGTTTAACTAGTTATGATATTGCTGCTTCATATTAATTCCTATTCTAAAGCTTTCTCAAGTCAAATTAGCTCCCCTTTTCCTTCTAGCTTTCATGATTGTAGATACTATACAGAGTTAGATACGAACTATATATATTACTGCAGAGTATTTAAGATTCTTGGTAATAGTTAATATATGTTATACAAACAACATAAGAAAGATGAATCAATATTTGCCTCTGATGGGCTCGGGCAAAGGAAAGTAAATAGCACTGATATTTATGAACTGGGGGCTACAAAATGGTGGCAGAACGTATGACCAGGCTACAAGTTATTTGAATATAATTGTAGAAGTTAATACGGTTTTTTCCATACAGCCTACTTAAATATTTCTCGTTCTTAAAAAGTTCTGTTTTTGTTGGGATCCCAAACGGTAATATGCTTATTTCCTTTTCTGGAAATCTTAGATCACTGAGTTTCAATGTATTACAAAGAAGGCAGAATGTGCTCAAATATTGGTTTTAGCTACTTCTTAAACCCTACCTGTTAGTGACAACTTTCCATATTAAATTATCTTATATTTGATAAATCTGAACTTCTGTTGGCGGGTAATTACGGAGTTTTTAAAAATGCTGCTGCAAAACTCGTAAACGTAATTATTATTGCAGTCAGAATAAGTAACTTCATACTTATCCGGGAACAAATTCACCCAATGACCTGGAACAAACACACTTTCTTGGCTCAGCTTTATTTTAGCAAGATGTGAAAAATCAGCACCACGTGTATAAATGAGTGAGTGTCCACATGTTGAGATTGTATGACACTTTCATCAAACTGTTCAGTATCATCAAAACATGCAGGAAGAACGCCATAGGATTGTTTCTGTTTTGTTGGTATTTGCATCAGTAAAGACGTATGGAGTATCAACTTGTGTCCAATAGGTTCCTCGATGAATGTTAAAAAACCAAGATAATACTTCATTACGCTATTACCTAAATCAATTCCTGACCATAACAATAATAATAATATAATACTTATTATTATATCATACAATAATAATAATTATTATAGAGCATAATACTAATATTAAATACCCGAAACCGTGCTAATGAATATCAAAAACGTAATTGTCAGAGATAATTTAAATTTTTTATTTACACTTATCTTTTATAATGGAATATTTGCATGAAAATAAGAGTGATTGTTTCAATATTACCTTTGAAAGTGCATTAAATTTTCTGAAGAGAAGTTAATCTCAGTAGCATGACATTTTTGCCACAATGAAAACTAACCGAAAAATTCTGATAAAATTTCCGCTTGCATACAACTTCATATGCTTATATTTCATATCTAAGAATCAATATGCAGGATGATCGTCTACCTCTGTGATGTGAGGCCTGCAGCCAGATGGTAGGCCAAGGGCCTTCTAGGCCTGTCGCGCCATGGAGTATTATTAGTAGAGTCAATATAATTTTTTTACAGTCAACGATAAAGAATCATATTAAAACCCAGATGGCACCATTATATCAATTAAAAGAAGTCAGTTGCTAAGCATTCAGTTTGACTGTATAAGTTGTGAAATTACATTGAAGCCTATTGGTGAATAATGAGAAAGTTTGTTTAGAATTATTTATTGAGAAGAAGGATCGCAAGTGCCTCGGTATATTATTCATTGATTGTATAAAAATAAATTAGAATGTTATGTTAATTAAAGAGATTTGTTGGTGCAAGTGATTAGTCACACACCCTTCACCTCTGGATACTGATTTCGCGTCTCGCTCATTCCATATGAGATTACTGGTGGACAAATCGGAGCCAGTTGGTTTTACTGTGGGTTTCCCCATTTTCCCTGCCAAATATTATTCGAAAACTTGCATTGCAGTTATCGAGTTAAAAAGTTGCATGCGTTGCAAAATGGACTTCGGAACTTAGAAATTCTTATTGACTACGGGAAGGTTAATTAACTTATAAATTTTCCTACAATGAAATTAATGAACTTAGAAAATTTTCTTTAAAGTAATTTTGAACATAAAATTGGTGCCCCACTTATCAAGTTACTTATTTTATAATAGAATCATATTGTGATACATAGATCCACCAACTTCATCATTAAATATCTATTTGTCCATCATACAAGTCCTTAAATTTAAATAAACTGAAAAAGAAACTAAATAATTGTATTTGATATTTATAATTCATCAAACAATCACTATATTAAATAAAAACTCTGAGATCCATGCATCTATCACTGACTGAACCAGAGTCCCGGCGTTAGATATTAAAGTAATATAGGCTCGTTAGGTAAATTCGCGAATGTGCTAATAAACATCGAACCGACGTAAAAAAGAAAGGTGACTGGCAGATCATCAATAGTTTTAGCAAAACCTGGTGGCCAAAGAAATAAAAGAGATTCTCCAAAGCGAAGAGTCTACACTTACACTTGGCTCATCAAAATCATCGAGAGCGCCATTCAAATCGCCGGGTATAGAGAAAATGAATATCAAAACAGTCTCCCAGGAAAAGTTACTGATACAGAACTTGTGAATTGTTGAACATCCAGCTAACAACAGTTGCAGTTCCGCATAAGAATTTACCCAACAGGAAGAGTTCAATAAATGGAAAGAAGTTAGATCACCTAACAACCATTTCTACTTATGTTGTTGATTATAATTCCTACTCCAAGTTGCAAAGCTAGGCTAGATCAGATCCGAAAGTTCAGGTACATAGCGAAGGGATTAATGATGGAGGCGGTAAAGAATAAGATGCAAGACACCAAAAACTTATGATTTTTAAACAAACATTCACAATGCTCTATGAGTGAATAGTACAATAATGGAATAATGAGACTGGAATCAAGTTGAGGATTTTTATTTTATTAGTTTGAATTTTTGTGTGTAGATTAATATTATTTCTATTTCACAATACTGCACAATACATTTTTTCCTGTTGTGTTCAATATTAATAAAGTTACAGCAAAAGAACGCAAAGCTTTGTGCAAGTTAATGTTAAACGGGGATAATGTGCTACATATTATACGGCTGCCATGTTGGCAATGCACATGTGTGTAATGAACGAAGGTTCAGATATTTCAAAAAATGTTTCCTTTATTCATCCAAATCACTGAAATAAACATATTAAGTGTATTAAACAATTTAGACAGTTCTTTGTCTCCCTTAAAATATTGGTTTTGTAACATATCCCCTCTTAACAATGACAGATTCAATTATTTATGACAGCGAGGCCTGGGTTCTGACCAAGATGCAAGAAAACAAACTCAAAATGTACGAATGGAAAATATTACGGAGATTGTGTGAAAATGACATTTGGCGCAACAGATAGAATTATGAAGTGTACAGAGTTTATAGTGACATTTATTTGGGTAAGAAGATTAAAGCATGAAGAATAAGATATCTGGGTTACCTGTTCAGAAAAAAGGTATCGTATCCATTTTGTAAAGTAACCATAAATGAAATTGATGGCAAGCGGAGAGTTGGAGAATCTCCCCTCAGGTGGATGGATCGTGTGGAAAAATATCTCGGGGCAATGGCTGTAAATAGAGTGAGGAGGAAGGCAGAAGACAGAAGATAATGGAGGAGTATTTTTGGGCGGTAGGATCTATGATGATATTGGTGATGATAACATACGTAATTTAATAGCAAATACATTTGTTATAATAATAGACTAATAATAATAATAATAATAATAATAATAATAATAATAATAATAATAATAATAATAATAATAATGATAATAATAATAATAATAATAATAATAACAATAATATTTCTTAATAATAATATTTATAATCCATCCATAGTAATTCTGCTCGATGGCAGGTCCTTCACTGCAATTATAGCATTTTTCATGCTATGCTTACAGCTTTACTAGGGAATTGTATGTGTGGTAGCTTCCCGTTGCTTTCCACACCGGTGAAGGATGATCCTGATGATGATGATGATGATGATGACCATATTATTTCGGGGACCGTTTTGGCCTTAAAGTTTTTCCTGACATTTGTCTTACAGGTGAGGAAAAACCCCGATAAAAATCTTACCCAGAAGAACTGTCCCGACCGGGGATCGAACCCGGGCCCGCTGCGTGACAAGGCAGCACACTACATCGAGACCATAGCGGTGGACATATTTATAATAATAATAATAATAATAATAATAATAATATAATAATAATAATAATAATAATAAATAATAATAAAATAATAATAATAATAATATATATAATAATATAATAATAATAATAATAATAATAATAATAATAATAATAATAATAATAATAATATAATAATAATAATAATAATAATAATAATAATAATAATAACATAATATAGTAGTAGTAATAATAATAATAATAATATTGCTATTGTTGTTATTATTATTGTTATTATTATTATTACCATTAATAACTCGATGTCAATTAAAATGTTTTATAAATTACTTAGGCTACATCACTGTGTCATTGAAGAGTAATAATAGACGAGGAAAAGAGCTAAGAGAGCATTGATAAAGAATTTAATAATTTGATGACAGCTAAAATTACGAAGACAACAGTCCAGGATTTCAACGAACTCTAACCAGATACTTTTGAGAGCGGCTGTAGATATCTGTCAGATGTCAATATGTCAAGTTTTAGATCCTTGGTGAGTATTGCTTGAGAAAATTAGCACCAATTTAATGATTATAAATTAAAGACCATCCACTCTCAAAGTTTTTGACGTCACGATGATTAGAGGTTATACTTGAATCATGTACACCTAATCACATCCATTACCATCTCATAATTTTATCGGTGCACGTAACTAGACAGCAGGCTCTGCATTTACCAGTAAAAGAAGAAGAAATTACTTACGATTCAATAAAAATAAATGACTGTTTACATTATATCAACTTGTATAGTTAAGTTGGACCCATTAAGAATCCATGTGTGTTTATTATGTGACTGTACTTGGAACATGGCTCCATTGATCGTGATTCTGATGAGCCTCATTCTGCATATAAACTGTCAGTAAAAGTATTTTTCCAAAAACATGCTCTGTTTTCGTAATCCAAGTATCTTTTAAAATTTAATTGTTAAAAAATCCATGCTAAAAATTAATTATTATATTTTGCTTACAATTCAGTATAACCCGGTATAATTTTGTTCGTGATTGAATAACACGAGGAAAAAGGGGACTCGGAGAAAAAAAAATACAAAAAGAAACTAGTTATATGTATTATAGATACATATATTATAGGTACATACTAAATAAGAAATGTGAGAATTATTGAAGAATTAAAATAGGCCTACGTAGGAAAACAACAAATAGGAATGAAAGCAGAAATGTATTAAATCTAGGGCCAAGTTCTGGAAACGCACGCTACTATCAATTACAGGAATACTGTAATCGCAAATTTTCTATAAAAATTGAACTAAAATATAGGCCTATAAAACAGTGAATCTTCCATTTATACGAGGGTCAATGTTGTTAGGAAATACTTTCTCTTATATTAAAAAAGTAATAGTACTGGTATTTGAGAATAAAGATCTTAGAAAATGTTTGAACTGAAGATCAGATTAGATTACATTAGTAGAGATGAATTCAGATTTTAAGACCCTAATACGGTAACCTTATTTTATGTTCATTGTTACCAATATTTTGTTTTATGGAATGAATGAGATGAAATATACTGTATGGCGATACGCACAGCCCTAGTCTATTAAGTTGATCCTGGTTCGACACACACCAAGCATTCACACATGAATTATACCATCATTTATTTAGGCCAAAGAACTCGAGGAGGAGCTACAACCTTCCCTTTGTTCCTAAGTTGACACACAGGCTCGGAGTCATGAAGAAGTACATGTGTGTGCTTCATTAGATCGTCACAATCATACATGTGATAATTTGAGATCAGCTGAAAGGTTAGATGAAATGAATGATTTAAAATGAAATTACACGATGGAGGAGGGAAGTGTTGGTGGGTTGAAATTGCGGAAACGGGAGAACCTTGACAAAAACCCAAAAACTCCAGTGTAGCTCCACCACAAATACTCCGCCGGGATAATTGGGATTCGAGCCTGAGATCCCAGTCGGTGTATGTACTGAAGATAGACGAACAGGCAATGAAACTACATAATTTCCATGATTTTTATAGGATACAGATGTAATAAGAACAATTCAATATCGTATGCTGTGACGGGCAGGAAATGTGGCAGGCATGGGGAATGAAAGAGTGGTATGGAAACTGCTTACTGAAAATCCAGAAGGAAAGAGTTCAGTAAGTAGGCCACTTTACTGAGATTGTATATGAGTATTTCAATGACATGTTTCTCAAAAGTGAACCGCATTCCTCAGACCTCACACTTCTGAACTTTTTCACTCGGGGATTCATCAAGTACAGAAGCAAGATTCCTAATCTGCAAGTGCTGAAAGAACGCATATGCCAAGCGAGTGATACGATTACAGAGGGTATGTTGGTTAATGTTTTCCGGACGACGCGACGGTGCGTCGTAGGGAAACGTGCTATGAGATTGATGGAGGTTATGTGGAACATTCAGAATACAGTAGATACTAAATTATAATGTTTGTTTTGTTTGAACTACATTATCCTAAAAATGTACTGGGACGTATGCGCACACTGTTTTTTTTATGAATGAATGTCTAATATGAGAGTTGGCCTCGATAGACCATTGCAACGTAACCAAGAAATTAATGCACATTAGTCCTATGATACCCTTCCGTAAAAATGAACCAGCTGGATGCAAGAAGTGCCTAATGCATTTTTTATTAACTTCATTTGTGAATAATTTTACATTCCATATACTCTTTTTAGAAGTAATGATGTGATTTCTTGTTTATTGTAGCGGCGAAGTTTTTATTGTTATAAAAATATGATTCTAAGTCTGTATCTACCCGCCAGGACTCAGAGTGATATGTACGACATATAAGGCAAAGCCATAAGTCTGTATCTACCCGCCAGGACTCAGAGTTATATGTACGACATATAAGGCAAAGCCATAAGTCTGTATCTACCCGCCAGGACTCAGAGTGATGTGTACGACATATAAGGCAAAGCCATAAGTCTGTATCTACCCGCCAGGACTCAGAGTGATATGTACGACATATAAGGCAAAGCCATAAATCATAAGCCGGAATATATATTACACGTCAATACAAACGTTATGTTGCCACTTTTTTTATCTATAAGAAAATGCTAAATATGATCGTAAATCTAGGTTTTCAAAGTCCATTTAGGTTAGAAGGAAATATTCAAACGATTTCTCAAATTGAAATCGTAACAGAAACTCAAAACGACATCCAATTAATTTTATTGGTGTAAATTGTAATTAAGTATCATTTTTAAGTAAGATATAGCAACAATAGACGATCGCAGAAATAAAGTAATGTTTACGAACAACTTGAATTAGAAGAACTGTGCTTAATTGCTTATTACAAACAATTTATTTGCTAATAAATGACAGTGTGTTTGAATTATTGACATCTTATTCGTAAAATGCATTCGCTTTCTCCACCCAAAGTTGTTAAACGACTTCTACAGCAGCGAATCCTAACTAAATTTACGGCATTAAAATTAAATACAGTCATATGTAATATATTTAAAACAATATAAATATTTAACTGAGTTATAAAATAACAACGATTTTAAAATCTGCGGTGTGATGAAGCCGATCAATTATTTTGAGTTTTTTAATCATAACCCTAACAGTCGTCTGGAGGCCAAGTATTGCTAAATATATAGCTTAATAAACCATCTCATTATTCAGTTATAATCCAACTCTCTCATTATTAAGAGAAAAAATAGTTGTCTTGTAAACAACTGATTTAGGATTCATCGATTTTTTTGTTTACCTGCCACTTTATTCTGGTCCACATATCATAGCCTCGCTATGATGGTTGTCCGTTTAACAAGAGCGGGTGTCGCGCGATAATGCTAGGCAATGATTAACACGCGGAGTTATTATAGTGGCGGTAGTCGGCATCTTTGCATTTAATTATACATAACAGCTGCGGGTAAACAAAGCGAGCTGCCGGACAATTATCAGAGTGAGGCGATAATAACACCGCTGGAACGCCTTAAAACACTGGATCGCACACAGTAGTATTTTTCTCTTATTCTACATATGTGGTGAACTGATGAAAAATAAAGTAATCCCACTATAGGCCTAAGGAGACTATAGAGTAGTAGGAGGTTAAGGTTGTCATCTTTCTAGACAATCGACATAAGAATTCAGCCCTGTGTGACGTCCGCCTACGTATACCATACGTAAATGTAATATTAACCAATATTAACTACTTATTCGCATTGATAAACCAAAAACAATTACAGCATCGGCCTTGAGAAGAAGCGTTGCAGTCGGAGAAGAAGTGAACAGTTTGTGAACAATATGTAACCAGAGCGAAGTTGGTGCAAACACGTGGCGCTATATTCTACTTCTCCATATCTAAAATATTAGCTTTATCACTACTATCTAATCTTGAGAAAATGAAAATTTTCTCTCCTAACTAAGCTAACTCTCTGGCATTATCTAACCCGGGGGTTCATGGCCGCGCAGACATAAGCTCTTCATACATCCCTATCCTGAGCTATTGCTTTCCAATAATTCCCCGTATAATCTACTTCCCTCAAATCATAGTTAATATTATTCTCCCACCTCATTCTTGGTCTACCAACTGGGCGTTTTCCCTCTTGCTTTCCTACAAGAAGCTTCCATGCAAGTCTTTCACTTCCCCATACGTGCAACATGTCCTGCCCATCACAGTCTACGAGACTTAACTGTTCTTACTATGTCTGGCTCCCTACAAAGACCATAGTAGCTCATCGTTAAGTAAGTCTTCTCCATTCACCTGTCTGTTCATCTCTCTTTGGTCCAAAAATTTTCGTAAGAACTTTATTCTCAAATACCTGTAATCTCCTTTCCTCCCTTAAAGTAAGAGTCCATGTTTCGCTTCCATATAATATAAACTGGTAGAATAACAGTTTAATATATTTTCAGTTTAACGTTTTTTTGAAAGGAGTTGGGACATCAAAACCTGTGCAATCCATAATAAGGCGTATTTCCAGTATTGAGCCTATGTTTTATTTCCTTGTGCATTTCATTCCTGTTTGTGATTATTGTTCTTAGGCATTTGAATTCAGCCACTTCCTCAAAATTTCCCTCATTTGTTATTAGCTGTCCATTTCCATTATAATAGGCCTAACGTTTTTTATGTGACCATATATTTAGTTTTATTGATATATACTTCCAGTCCCAATTTCTTGGTGTTACTCAGTAGTGTGTGCGTGTTGGCCTTTAGTATCTCCTCGCTATCGGCCAATAGCACTACATCATCAGCATAAACCAACCAGCCTATTAATACCATTGAGTTGTAAGCCTTCTTCATCCTCTAAAGATTTGATGGCATGCTCTAGTACAAAATTAAATAGTAGAGGAGATAGTGCATCTCCTTGCTTTAACCCATTCTGGATTTCAAAAGTATCCGAAAACTGTTTGCCTACACGTACCCTACTCTTTGTGCCATTTAGACATATTCGTATAAGTCTAACTAACTTTTTAGGAATTCCGAACTCCAGCAGGATACTATATAACTACTCCCTATTAACCCATTATCTGCCAAATCTTTTAAAATAGTTGTTTCTCTTAATTATTCAAATATTTAAGTTTGAGTAAAGTAAATTAAAGGATCAAAACAATTTTCAAACAATGAAGTATATTATGTAAGGAGTTACAGACCGTCCCATTTTTTGGACAATGGTGGAATATACGGTCTAAAATATTCTTATTAGAAATTATGAAATTATTTCTACACATTTAACATATGAACCTCTGAAATCAATTAACTAAAGAACAAGTCACTATATTTAATTTTTATGATACTAAAAGTAGTTAAATTCAACACTTTCATATTATTTACACCTTCAGGAGGTGTGAAAAGCAGCAAAACACCTATCATGGAGACCAGCATTACATCTACTACAAACTCTTGTGGTCTTCTTTTTGCACAAAGCACTTATTCTTTTTGTGCCATGTGGCACTATTAGATGATTTTCTGGATCAAGTCTTACATCATTGGTTACTCTTCCATCTAACAGTCTACTGCCTTGAGGAACCCGGCGTTTTGGTGTAGCTGAATGTTTTCCATAATATCTAATCATCATTTCATCAAGTGATAGTTCAGAATGGGAATCTCCAAATTTGGAAAATTCCCTTTTCAGTATGTCAAAATTTAATCGCAGTTTATACATCTTGTGATTCTATCAGTTTTAGAGTTATCATTCAAGTGAAAAAATTTCTTTATTTTTCTAAACCGATTCTTTGGCATTAGGTTGAAAACCAGTGGTACACCAACATCAGGTGCTTGTTGCAGTACATATCTTCTTGTGGAAGTTTATGATATCTACTAAGAAGGAGAATGCCAATGAATGACTTGAGTTCATCCAAATTTAGAGAAAAGCTCAAGTTGTCCTTCTGTTTAGCATAGATCATAGTTTGTTCTACAATAGTATTTACCATTTTTTTAAGAAAAAAATTCTTCGAATACTTGGACCACTGTCTTGTTCTCCAAATGTTCCACAATTTTATGAAAATTGTTTTTACCAGGATTGTCTGTCAAGGTATAGGATGGTTGAAACTTATGTCACTTTGAAAAATTAATTTTAGATGATTGTCTTTGTTCAATTCCACTGCGTTTTGATGCTGAACATGTTGGTATATCATGTTCATCACTCGAGGTAATGAGTTCTAAAGTACCCGCAACATCTCGCACAACACTATCTATCAATGTATTTTCTTCAGTATCCTCTTCGCCTGTTAATTCGTCTGGAGGAGCCGGAATAATCGCCAATTCTATATCATTCATGTCATCCTCATCTACTTCACAATTATCCAATTCTGCCAACGCGTCATGATAATTTATAATATGACCTTAAATTAGAAAGTATAAAAAATAATTTTCTCGCCCTATTTATATTGGTAATTAAGATTTGATGCAAGAAAGAATAAAATATATGTAAAGGCAATTTACGGATCAATATTATGTCATGAAAACAACAAAAAGAATATAAAGTAAAAATTACATGAGAATAATTGCTATCACATTCTGCCAATGTCCCAATATTGGGACGCTTAAAATTATGTAATTCTACACTTACCTGTAACATTCAAATTTCAAACAATATGTATGAGGGCAACACATAGGCTATATAGAAATAATATAAGCCATTGTTGTCACAAGCCTAACAGACGTTTTTAAATGCTGCTAAGTGCAGAAATGAAAATTTTGCAAATTCCAAGAACACTTGACAACAATTAAAATAAAATGAAGAATGTTTGTTAATTTAGTCATGAACATTGGAGTCCAATTAACAATATTACATATAGATGAAACTTGAAACTAGCACATTTCCTCAAAAAAACAATAAAAGTGTAACGTCCCAAAAAAAAGGACAATGGCAGGTAATGGGTTAATTGAATCATATGCTTTTTTGAAGTCTACATGTACTTGATGTACAGTACCATTATATTCCCATTTCTTTTCTAAAATCTGTCTTATACTAAAAATCTGATCTGTTGTAGACCTGTTTCTTCTAATTCCACATCGATGATCTCCTAGAATGTCATCAATATAGGGAGTAAGTCTGCTTACTAATATATTTGTTAGAATTTTGTACGAATTTGATGCCCCAGTAGTTGTTGCAATCAGTTTTCCTTCCAACACGTCCAGAAATGTCAAATTCCCGTTTACCAAAGATGATTTACCACCTCAACCCTAAAGGCGAAAGAGACCTCGGAAGACCCTTCAACCGATGGAAAGATCAGCTTCTGTAGTCGCAGAACGGGCATCATCACCCATTACTGCATTCGGAAGAAGAAGAAGACGAAGTTTTATCTCCTTTCTTATAAATTGGTACGATAATCGATTTTTTCCATTCATCTCGAAGAGCTTCTTTTTCCCAAATCATACTAGGCAACCAGCGTATATTTTCCGTCAATTTTTCTCCCCCTGATTTTATCAGTTCTGCTGGGATCTCATCTGAACCTGATGCTTTATACATCTTCAATTTTTCAATCGTCATTTGAATCTCTAATGCACTTGTTCTGCGACTAACATTTCTGCTGTCTGTAAATCATCCTCCTCAATGTCCTGTTTTGTATGTACATTTAATAGCTGATTAAAGTAACTTTTGCATCTATTTAATATACTCCTGGAATCTGCAATCATATCCCCATTTTCATTCCGAATTATGTTTGTTCTAGCCCTAAAACCTTTCTTCTCTATTCTAATACCTTGATATATGTAATTCTCTAATGTTCCCATTTTTTTGCATTCACTTCAAGACCCTTAATATTCTCTCTAAAATATTCTCTCTTTTTACTCTTTAGTAATCTGGTTGTTTCCCGTCTAATACGACCCAATTGTTCTAAATTTACTTCATTTGTCTCGTGTAAACATTTCATTTTTGCTAGCTTTTTTTCTTTACAATGTCCGCACATTCCTCATCAAACCATTTCTTGTTTTGCCTCTTTTTTAAACAACCAATGCTTTCTGATGCTGACAATTTAATAGTATCTCTTATAGCCTCCCATCCTCTATTTATATCAGTTTCTTCTTTGTTTACCACATTGTCATCTGAAGATTCCAGTACTTCAAATCTATTAGCAATTTTGATTTGATATTCTTGCCGCATTTCATCATTTTTATAGTTTTTTAATTCAATTTTTTTAGAATCATCTTTAGCGTTTGTTCCTCTCATAAGCGATAGCCGTTGTCTGATTTTCACCCTGACCAGATGAGATCCGAATTGCAGTCTGTCCCTCTAACTGATCTAACATCAATGATGTTACTGTGCCAGCGTTTGTCCACTAATACATGATCTATCTGGTTCCGAGTTTCTCCATCTGGAGACGTCCACGTGTATTTATGAATATCCTTATGCTGAAATGTTGTGCTCTTAACATTGAGATTCTTTGATGTGGCAAAGGAGACTAATCTAACCCCATTGTCGTTACTATCTTTATGATGACTGAATTTGCCTGTTGTTGGTTTAAATATATCTTCCCGCCCCACTTTTGCATTAAGATCTCCTAAGACAATTTTCATATGATATCGTGAAAGGCTATCAAACAGGCATTCTAATTCTTCATAGAACTCATTCTTGATCTCGTCATGTTTCTCTTCAGTGGGAGCATGTTCATTTACGACTATAAAATCATGTCGTTTACCCTTCAGAATTGTGTATGACATCCTATCACTGACAAACTTAATATCTCGGATAGCGGATAGGATCCTCCTCCTGCGTAAAAAGCCTGTTCCAAAATCAGGTCATTCTGCACCCCCATAGTATAATGCAAAGCTTCCTGATTCCTGACTACCTTCTCCTGGCCACCTATCTTCCTGTAGAGCGACTATATCCAAGGGCGATTTATCTAATTCCCGCTATTGTATAAAGTCTTAACATTCCATGTCCCTAGGAACATGTCCCTGTGTTTGAGCCTTTGGCATGGGTTCCCTGAAGTAGTCCCCGCCCGGAGAACCTAATGGGGTACTATTTTACCACCAGAAAATTTTACCCCAGATGAACCCATGTCCGCATTTCTTGACGGTTGTATTTTTACGGTGAAAGATCGTCACTCTTTCGAGCAAGTCCGTCATGGGCAACCCTATTGGCAGCAATACTACCGCCGGCATAGCTCTCGGGATCATTTAAGCACGCAAGTCACTCCACCACGACAAGGTAAAGATACCATGGAAGGATCATGATTTATATTACTTTCCCATATCATTATTGTCTTACTACTGGTTTTCCTACGAGAAGATCCCATGGCTCTATTTCATTCCCCATTCGTGCCACATGTTCTGCCCATCGCAGTCTATGAGACTTACCTGTTTTTATTACATCTGCTTTCCCATGAAGATCATGTAGTTCACTCTTATATAGAATTCTCTACACATTCGTATGCGTATCACTCTTTAGTAGAAAAAAAACTAACAAGGGAACTGTCAACCATTGCATCCCGAAACCTACCTTAAAATTTCTCTCAGAGAAGCGTGGTGATATACTAAGTTCGTGTTCAAAAACATATCTGCCGCTTTCAACTTTTAATGCAAGAAACTAAAACCCAGCTCCAAATACCCCATTTAAACTAAAGGAAATTAATACAACTCCTGATTTGGTGAATTGGATAACCCTGACACCCTGCCCCGCGCCGCGTCTCGCCACACTCTACTTTACTCACGCAGGGACGTCCACCTGCTACGCACAGTGGATTGCCGTTGATGGATTCTGGCTTAGATATCTGTGCCTTGCATTCGAAAGCAGCAAATACATTTTTGGTCATGGTCTTGGTACATCACAACGCTTCTCTGGGAGAAATCTCAAGGTAGGATTGTACATGCAATGGTTGACAGTTCCCTTGTAAGAACTTTATTATTAAATACTCGTAATCATTTCCCCTCGTTTAATGTGAGAGAATTAAGGTCCACCCTATCAAGTGACATTAATCCATTAACTGCCAATTTTTTTCCTTGCAAGTTTTACTTTTATCACGTTTCTTAAGATATTTGAAGATGTGTAAATGCAAAATAATCACTTGATTTGAATACTTTTTTATTAAATGGCTTAAATATGACGATCCCCAATTGTGGATCATGGCGATTGCTACCTTGTTAATTTACAATTTTGTTACACTTTTTGTGTACTGTGCCAGACAGAATGACAGTCAATATGAAGCCCTACATTGCAGACAGATCATTTTTCTTGCATTTTTCTTGCAAACTGCACATTTTCTTTGTCTTCCCATGGTCGTGCGTTCGATCATATAGCCGGAACCAGAGGTCCTGTTCTCCACTGGAACACAGGAAGAAGATTGTTTCGGATATGATGGACGTCCAGCCAGTTTTGTGTCAGAAATGGATGATGTACAATATATCTCTAGCCACCATCCTCCTGAATTGAAGCAACGATACTCTTTCATTGGCGAGACAATATAGAACATGCGCATTTACCAGCGCCACATCCATTGCA
The DNA here is from genome assembly GCA_030220185.1 of Diploptera punctata. NCBI lineage: Eukaryota > Metazoa > Arthropoda > Insecta > Blattodea > Blaberidae > Diploptera > Diploptera punctata. The sequence continues at coordinate 545,377 of JASPKZ010008050.1, read as the reverse complement.
TTGGTTATCAATGGAAAATACAATTTCTTACTTCGGGTTTTTATGCGGTATTTCTCAACATTACAATCGAGCTTGTCCATGCCTCCCAAGTGCTTATTGTACTCTGTTATAAAATTTGGCTGCGGGACCTGCACCTCCTTTCTTTCATTTCTGCTCCATCTCTTGACATTGTTTATTGTTTCAATTTCCTCATGATTTGTTAGAAGGTTCACACAGTTGTTGTCCTTCCATGTAGCTGCCAAGATCTCACTGTTGTCAAACCTCTAGTCATAAGTTCCTCTTTATTTTTTCTTCATACTATTTGTCACTTTCAATAGGACAGTTGTTCATTCTGTTTATCCGAGTGGTGCCTTGTTGATCTGACCCCTATTTCCGGAGGAAGCTCCACGATGTCAATAGTTTCAAACAAATTCTCATCTTCACTGTCAGATACAATAAAAATTGGGATAATTAACAATATCCTCCAGTTCACGAGAACTAACGGCCCTTAGTATAAAATGACATTTCACTGAAATCTGAAAATTAAAAAGAAAAATCTAGATGACATCTATCATGAGCCCCAAATGGGGACCGAGCTTCAAGCAACCGGTAGAGCAAAACTAAATTATATGTGAAAGTAAAATAATAATGGATATGAACTACAAACATTATTAAACAAATTAATATATTGAAAATAAAAACTCCATAGTTAATTACGCTATTTACATTTTTTTTAAACTGTGATATAATAGAATGTTGAAATTATTGCTCTCTTCTCACAAATCACTCTTTACAAATGGTCTGCTTTAAAATTACTGTCACATAATACACAAGTTTGAAGAAACTACAGACAACAAAGAAGAAATCAAGTCTGCCAACATAAAAGTAGCTGCAAAGGTCAAATATAAACAACAATCCCCAAATGGGAATCATGACAGTTAATGGGTTAAAAATAAAATGTTGTAGACAATTATACTGTAAAGTAAGGTATTTAAAAGTAGGCCTAGTATGAACACTGCGACAGTGGTAAGCAGATACCGAAGTTATCTGCTATTGCTTGACAGTAGACATTCACGAGATTTCAGGAGGGTGTAAATGATGAACGTACTGAATAGTTTTGCTATTTGGAATTTCCAGACTCTTCAAATGTTTGGTGATAAATTACTTCTTATAATTAGATAAAAAATGGAGTTATGAATGGGTGGGAAGAGGGCATCATTACAAAATAATCCCGCGTTCACAGCCAATGTACTGGAGCAATGAGAGCGATGTTCCCATAATGAGCAAAGTTCTAATATATATTATTCCTGGCAAGATGAGAAAGAACAATGGACAGTGGAACCGAGGTTACTGGTGGATTTCTCAACCCAAGTCTAAACCACGACCACGGTTTTCTAATTGTTTGTTGTTTCCATAACAACTATAAAAATTACTGAAAATTCACAGAAATTGTTATGATTCAGACATTGGATTTTGTAATTAACAGCCGTAGATTTTCAGTTTTTATGGTTGTTATGAAAACAATAAAAAATCGGAAAACCGCGGTCGTGGTTTAGACATCGGTTGAGAAATCCACCCATTGTAACTGGATGTATACGTCTAGTAAGATTACAAACAGAAGACTTTAATAGACGTTTCACTAGGCTGTAAGCATATACCGGTACTCAGAATTTACAAACCTATTTGATCATAATTATCTTAACGGAAGAATATTTAATTTGAGCGATCAGCAAGTTTTAATACCGTATTCTATACATAATTTCAATTAATTATTATTAGTAAATAATTAGTTCCGCACAGTGACCTAACACCCTTACCCGAGCCGTAAGTGCGTGCTGGTTCGAGTCTCCATGGGGAAGAAAATTTGTCATGAAATTTCTACCATTATAATGAACATCTGCCCACCCAGCTTGTGAGGAATTTAGGTATCTTCGATAAGTAGCGGCATCGTATTGGGATAACCAGCTATAACGGCTTGGAATATGATATGCCGACAATATATCATCCTAGTGCTGGCTGGATGATCGTCCACTATAGTTAATGACATAATATGTAGATGTGAGAACAGCTGATAGGCCAAGAATCAGGGCATATTACTTCATGGAGTTTATTAAGTTGGTACGCAAGACATAACCCGCTGTTAGTTGACATGAACACACTCATGGCTCATTCCCTCTAGTGCTGTATGATTTAATGCAAATAAAGTTTTACAGTATGCAGATTTATATCTTTAAAATTAGCTTATTTATTTTCAGGAAGATCGATTATTCTATAGTAAGACATGATTCCGTTTTAAGAAGCTCGATTTTAATATTATATGTATGTGCGTGTTTTTGTGTATGTATGTGTGTATGTGTGTGCTCTAAAATGAGAGTACGTTAAGACATCTCCACGAATGTAGAACAGTGAATCAATACATCGTAAACATTTCTTCATATTATCTTATACAATAACAAAAGAAAAAATGATTATTTTAATAATAATGGGATATACCTCTCACACACTTCTCAATTTATTAGTTCATTTTAGCGTTTAACAAAAAACTGTACAATAGTATGCTACATTCATATGGAAAACCAGAAATTTTAAGAACGCCTAGTTCTCATATGTCCCGCACCGTAACCGAACGGTATAAGACAGAATGTTATTTAACATTTTCCAATACTGTTATTTTAATACAGTTCCAATAATGGATCATATTATAATATTATAATGATATTTTGAAAAGAAAAATTAATGTCTGTATCGACTACTGCTTATAAAAGTGGTGGTGTATAATTCTCAAATATATATACTTCTAAACGAAGCCGGCCGTTGGCGATGTTAGTGACACCTACCTGACAGCGGACGAAGCGAGAATTATTGATTTGTATATGTGGAAATAATTGATAATGGTTGTGCCAGATCTAGAATGGTGAAGTGGGCTGCACGCTAGTCTGGAGAACTAGAGGTCCACGGTTCGATTCCCGGCTCAGACATTAATTTTTATTTTTACAATATCATTATAATATTATAAGACACAATGCCTTAGTGCAGATATGGACTTGGGCTGTTTCGAGTCCTCATGGAAATAAATTTTCTCAATGGAATTTCGGTCAATGAGGGACCGGTGTCCACCTAGTGTTGTAAGCAATTTGGGTAGTTAAACTCCTATATTAAGAAGAGGCTCCAGTTTGAGAAAACTGGTATAATAATAATAATACTAAATAGTAATAATAATAATTATTATTATTACATGGAAATATCAACAACAAAATCTAAAGTTATGGCCTTTCAAGGGAAATTCCCAGTAAGAAGTATATCAACAACAAAATCTAAAGTTATGGCCTTTCAAGGGAAATTCCCAGTAAGAAGTAAAATTTGTATTCAGAATTCAATATTAGAGCAAGTTAATTCATGTAAATACTTAGGTAATAATCTAACTTATAATGAGGAATGTGATATATCTTTTAAAATACAAAACTATAATAAAGCTTTAAGAATTATCAACCAAGTTTTTAAACCATCAAAAGTGCGGAGACACACAAGAATGAAAATCTATAAAATTCTCGCTAGACCCATAATCTGTTATGGCAGTGAAGCTTGGACCATCAGAACTCAGGATGATCGTCATATTACAGCCACGGAGATGAAATTTCTGCGACGAACTGCAGGTTATAGCCTTCTAGACCACCAAAGAAATTCAACAATAGCCAGAGAGTTAAAAATCGTACCTATATCTGAATACCTCCAAGAATATAGAAACAATTGGCTAGCCCATATTCAGCGCATGGATCGTCACAGAATACCAAAACAAATTCTTCACTACATTCCTCGAAGCAGAAGATCTGTGGGTCGATCTTTTCGGAGATGGCGGGAGACCGTAACGGGCCACTGGGCCTATTACTTGAAAGGACGATGATGTTGATGATAATAATAATGATAATAATAATAATAATAATGATAATAATAATAATAATAATAATAATAATAATGATTTATTTTAGCTGGCAGATTTAAGGCCACTCAACCAGCGAATAGTAAAATTATACAAGAATTACGTACATATTACAATTTTAAGATATTATTAAAATACAGACTAAACAAAATACAATGATGATGTAATCTAATACTAGCTAATACTAACAAAAAACATAGAATATAATAAAATTAAAATGATATAAAATAAAGTAAGTATCTTCCTAGATGATTATTAATGGAATGCTCTATATAGTTGTTATGCAGTTAATGTTTTCATTGTGTCGAACTTAATGAAAACATATATAACGGTTGGGGACCCAGCACGTCACCCCTATAGTGATTGGATGATCGTCAATCTATGTGATTAACACACGTGAGTGTGAGAACAGTAGCCAGGTGGTAGGTCTGTCGCTCTATGGAGTTCTAAGTCCTATAGACTACGATGGACAGATAATGTAGCACGGATGGGGGAACAATGGGTACTTGGAAATTTATTACAAGAAATCCGAGGAAAAGCGCCCAGTACTGCAGGTAGGCCAAGAATAAGGTGCGAGGATAATACTAACCATGAAATCAAGGAGGTTAATTATGAGGGAAAAAATTGGAAGTATTAGTTTAGGATAGGGACTACATGGATACTTAAGTCCGCGCGGCCGTGAACCACCTGGTTAGATAGTGCCGGTTAGTTACTTAGCATGGGTATAGTGTAACAGTTCTTGAAATTAAGGTCAGTGAGGAGTCGCTAAAATCAGATAGCCTATCTTAATTTTTAAAAAAAGTTATAAAGAATGTAACTGAGCTTCACAATATTTATATTTTTATTGCATATTATTTGTAGACAGTTTAACGTTATGGTTATATCGCGAGTTGGATTCTTTGTGTAATCGTTAGTCTGCGAATTTCTACTATGTATCTGTAATGTGTTTGTGGAAAAAGGAGAATAAGACATAGATGGTTATAATACCCATAGGGTAATCGGGTGCTATTTGACGCTTATTATTTCCTGATATTTGCCTTACATGTGAGGACAAAACGCGAAAACATCACTAAGAACAATGCCACAATCGGAATCCAATCCAAGCCCGCTGCATCCAAGAAAAAGTCGTTTCACAGAGTTTACATTTCTATGTTGTCATTAACGATTTCAAGTCCACAGCTTGGATAAATATTAACTATAACAAGAAAATCAAACAGCGTTAAAAATGATTTATGCTGCTCTTTAGGGATCTTATCATGTGTCAAAAGGGCTCTTGTTATATCTACATATCTGAAAATAGAAACTGAATACGTATATATAAAAAAAATTAATTTTTCATAATATAATATATGGATGCGAAATAAAGTCTCTTTTTTTGAAGATAGAAAAAATGGATATTTGAGAACACAGTGTTTAGGAAAAATGTTGGACCATGAGAGGTAGGCAGGTGAATGAAGAAAACTACATAACAATGAGTTCATGAACTTTATGGAAGACCTTACTTAATAAAACAGTTAATTTTCGTAAACATGAGATGGACATGATATCACGAAGGAAATCTTAGAGGATATCCAGATAAAAATGGCCAAGTAGACAGGCCAAGAATGAGATGGGAGAATAACAATATCCATGATTTGAGGACGTGAATTAATCTGGGAACGATTGGAGTACTTTAGCTCAGAATAGAAACGTATGGAGAGATAATGGTCATCTGCGCGGTCATGAACCTCGGAATTCAGTTACGCCAGTGAGCGCTAGTGTCTGTGTGTGTGTGTGTATATGTGTGTGTATGTGTGTGTGTGTGTGTGTATGCATGTGAGTGAGCTCCTTGCGGACCACTGTGAAGCCAGTATGATTCTAAGAGCATATTATTCTTTTCAAAATTTGTCGACCAATTTAGAGACACTCTATAGAAGGCCTATATACTATTTAACTAATTCACGCAATTGCAATGGCACAAAGAAACAAAGAGGTATGAATGTAGCAAATCTTCTCCTTTTAGCTTTCCAACTTATTTAAAGTTTTTCTTCCTATCATTCCAAATTAAAGGACAAGATATCCTTCCTTCTAAAGTGAAACTCAGAATATTAAACTTTGCTGCGTCTATACTTGTGAAGTTTCTATTTTTCTTTTTAATCGCTCTCTGTGTCGCTTCTTCCTCTAATTGAGACGGCTATTCAACTCTCATAATTCCCCAAAAATATACGTAAGTCTGTTTATAATCCCAGTGCTCGCTCTTCTTCTTCTTCTTCTTCTTCTCTCTCTCTCTCTCTCTCTCTCTCTCTCTCTCTCTGTCCTTCCTCTCTGAGTCATTTTTCTCAACGACACCTTTAATCACTATACATGTATCTAGACTCGACGGGAGAGAAAGGGAGTTTATTTCTCGTGCAATCTTCTTAACTTACGAATTCTAAGCTGCAATATAAACCTTTTTTTACGAGCTGCTATATCATATGAATTATCTTGGAACGTTTACATGGTCTCCGCAAACTTAGTTTAGATTACAATTCCAAATTTGAAAAGCTGATTCTACCAACTTTAGTGACAATAGCGAATACTAAAGTAAAAGTAAAGTGATCCCACAACAGGCCCGGAGGCCCTTGGGGTAGTGGGAGGTTAAGGCTCCCACTTTTTCTAGACAATCGGCACTTTATGTCAGCCGGGTTGTCAGCCCTGCGTGACGACCGCCTTTGCCGCCAGAACAAGAGTCTGGTACTCATTTCCGTTAGAGGCTGAGTCGACCCCAGGGACATAGTGCCGCCAGAGGGTTTGGGTCAGTTTAAAAATCCTGACCCCAACGGGACTTCAACCCTCGACCCTCCGGCTTGTAGCTCAGTGCCTTAACCACTACGCTACGGCGTGCCCCCCAACAGCGGATACTGCAGTTATTAAATAAATTATCCTAGAAGATTGTCGTTGACTAAACGAACAAACGCCAAACTTATATATATACATCTACAACAGCCCAATGTTAGGCCACTCTATTGTTAGGAGTTACTTGACCAAGTTAATTTAGTTAAGCTTATTTCCCTAAATGCCATGAATAGTATGCGGTCAACATTCAAACCCAATGAGACATCTAGTAGGCAACTAAGATATTACTAGTATGAAGTATGTCGGTAAAATTGGTTAGAGTCCTATTTATTCAGCCGCAAGTTTCTTTTACGAGCTTAAATTCTTCAATATACAGTATATAAATATATATACAGTTACGCCTTGTATAGCGTAGTTTAAATTACGCGGGCGAAGGCGAAAATGGTGGTCTCGCATTGGTTGAAATAGATTTGCGAGTCACCGACTGGCGAGCCAAAAGGCCCGCACAAACGAACGAAAAATCTGGGCCCTCATTCCATATATTTTTACAGATCTCTACTACACCCTTCGGGGAATGATCGATGGCGAGAGGTTTCCATGTAGAAATGTTTCGATCCTCGTTGTGGAAGTTTCTCTGCACTGCCATATAGTACATATATATCATCATCATAGTACATTCACGAATTTAGGCCATTTGTTGACCTGTTTCGGCCTCAAGAGAAACACCATCCAGAAGTCTTTTGAGTGGACGTCCTGGTCTTCTTCTTCCTGCAGGTTGATATCTTAACATTTGTTGAGTCATTCCGGGTTATGTGGCCGTGGTCCATAGTTGGTGTTGATACCAGACGTTTCACCCTCAACTGCGGAGGGCATCGTCAGTGGCGAGTGCTTCTAGGCGTGTTTCCTGGTCGGAAAATCTACTTAGAGTGAGCGCTGTGGACGTAGTGGACGTTGTATTGATACTAGTGGTGGGTGCAGGGTGAGTGGGCGTGGCTCTTGCTGATTGGCTAATGGTCGTCTCCTTGTTGTCCCTCGTGTTAATGCATTTATTTTCTAGTGTATGATACCAGGCCTTAGACAGTTTGATGCCTTCCTCTTTTCAGTTAATATTACCCTTATGCTTGTATATTTCTATAGCCTCTCGGTATAATCTAGGGAAATAGTAGTAAGTTGTGGCTAAAACTTGTGTATCGTCGAATAGAATCTGGTGTCCATTCATAATGGCATGTTCTGCTACAGCTGATTTATCCATTTCTCCTTGTCTGCAGTTTCTTTTATGTTCTGATAAACGGGTGGCTATACTTCTTTTCGTGGTCCCTATATATGATTTACCACACGAACAAGGAAGTCGATATACGCCGCAAGTGGAGAGAGGTGGCCGAGGATCCTTAGCTGAGCGAAGGCAGTCTTCTATTTTACTTGTAGGTCTGTAAACTGTTTTTATGTTGTATTTTCGTAGGAGTTTTCCGATACGATCTGTGACTCTTTGTACATATGGTAAGTAGGCTATGCTGGTTGAGGGTGTGTTATCCATTCTGACGTGCTGTCTTCGTGGATGTATGGTTTGTCTTATTTCCTTGGATGTGTAACCATTTTTCTGGAAACAATTGAACAGATGGTGTTGTTCTTGTTTAAGGTGTTGTGGTTGGCATAACTTAGTCGCTCTGTCGAACAGTGTCTTAATGACACCTCGCTTTTGTCTTGGATGGTGGTTAGAGTCTTTGTGCAGATATCGGTCTGTGTGTGTAGGTTTTCTGTAAACTGTATGTTGAATTTCCCCATTGCCAGTCCTTATTATTTGAACATCCAGGAAAGGAAGTCTTCCATTATCTTCTTTTTCCATTGTGAACTGTATTTTGTTGTGTCTGATGTTAAGGTGTTGAAGGAAGGGTTGAAGGAAACGTTCCAATTCTTCACTGCCATGTCTCCATACTACGAATGTGTCATCAACATAGCGAAACCAATGTTCTGGAGACTTGGGAGCTGTTTTTAGTGCTTCTTCTTCGAATTTATCCATGAAAAAATTCGCTACTACTGGGCTTAGAGGACTGCCCATGGCTACTCCATCGCTCTGTTCATAGTAGCTGTTGTTCCATTGGAAGTAAGTAGTAGTTAGTACATGCCTGAATAAATTGGATATTTCTTCTGTGAAAATCTGTCTAATGTAGTCCATGGTCTCATTTACCGGCACCATGGTGAAAAGGGAAACCACATCGAAGCTAACCAGTATATCTTGAGATGTTACGTTTATATTCCGTAGTCTCTCAATGTTTCCAGAAAAATGGTTACACATCCAAGGAAATAAGACAAACCATACATCCACGAAGACAGCACGTCAGAATGGATAACACACCCTCAACCAGCATAGCCTACTTACCATATGTACAAAGAGTCACAGATCGTATCGGAAAACTCCTACGAAAATACAACATAAAAAACAGTTTACAGACCTACAAGTAAAATAGAAGACTGCCTTCGCTCAGCTAAGGATCCTCGGCCACCTCTCTCCACTTGCGGCGTATATCGACTTCCTTGTTCGTGTGGTAAATCATATATAGGGACCACGAAAAGAAGTATAGCCACCCGTTTATCAGAACATAAAAGAAACTGCAGACAAGGAGAAATGGATAAATCAGCTGTAGCAGAACATGCCATTATGAATGGACACCAGATTCTATTCGACGATACACAAGTTTTAGCCACAACTTACTACTATTTCCCTAGATTATACCGAGAGGCTATAGAAATATACAAGCATAAGGGAAATATTAACAGAAAAGAGGAAGGCATCAAACTGTCTAAGGCCTGGTATCATACACTAGAAAATAAATGCATTAACACGAGGGACAACAAGGAGACGACCATTAGCCAATCAGCAAGAGCCACGCCCACTCACCCTGCACCCACCACTAGTATCAATACAACGTCCACTACGTCCACAGCGCTCACTCTAAGTAGATTTTCCGACCAGGAAACACGCCTGGAAGCACTCGCCACTGAAGATGCCCTCCGCAGTTGAGGGCGAAACGTCTGGTATCAACACCAACTATGGACCACGGCCACATAACCCGGAATCACTCAACATTATGATTACCGGCCGTGAAAGCCTGCATTCAACTATCTTAATATTTGTTTGGGTATTCTGTGATCTTCCATTCGATGAACATGTTGCACCCATCTTGACTTATAATCAGAAATTTTGTTTTCTAAAGATTCCATGTGTAATTCTTCTAGATGTCTTCATTTGTTTGTGATCTAGTAGTGTGTATCCTGCAGTCCTCCGAAGATATCTCATTTCAGCAGATCTAAGTCTCTGTATAACCTTCTGTTTCAACGTCCATACTTCGCTACCATACAAAAGAGTTGGAAGAGCCAGTGTTTTATACACTTTCAGTCTTGAATGCTTTTGGACTAACTGTGGCTTGAAGATAGTATTTAGTAACCCTAAAATTCTTAAAAATTTAGACCTTCTCGTGGTACAACCCGTTTTCAAAAACGAGGCTCTGAGGACCGAGTCACGGCGGTATAACCGTTCTGGTACTGAGTAAATGCGGTATCCTAATGTCTGTCCAGAGACTAAAAGGTAGCAGCCCTACCACTGGACTACTTAGCGTCGGGCCAGTAACCTGTCCTAAGGAACTTTCAAAACTACTTTCAAATCTCAACACGAAAAAAGCCAGAAGGAATTGAAATATATATATTCTAATTATATTATTAATTAGTATTAATTAGGATCAATTCACTAATTAATCTTTTATACTAATTATAGATAACTTAATGTTAAATTCAGATTTTCCTGGTTTTGTATCATCATCATCGTCCTTTCAAGTATTAGGCCCAGTGGCCCGTTACGGTCTCCCGCCATCTCCGAAAAGGTCGACCCACAGATCTTCTGCCTCGAGGAATGTAGTGAAGAATTTGTTTTGGTATTCTGTGACGATCCATGCGCTGAATATGGGCTAGCCAATTGTTTCTATATTCTTGGAGGTATTCAGATATAGGTACGATTTTTAACTCTCTGGCTATTGTTGAATTTCTTTGGTGGTCTAGAAGATTATAACCTGCAGTTCGTCGCAGAAATTTCATCTCCGTGACTGTAATATGACGATCATCCTGAGTTCTGATAGTTCAAGCTTCACTGCCATAACAGATCATGGGTCTAGCGAGAATTTTATAGATTTTCATTCTTGTGTGTCTCTGCACTTTTGATGGTTTAAAAACTTGGTTGTAAATTCTTAAAGCTTTATTATAGTTTTGTATTTTAAAGGATATATCACATTCCTCATTATAAGTTAGATTATATCCTAAGTATTTAAATGAATTAACTTGCTCTAATATTGAATTCTGAATACAAATTTTACTTCTTACTGGGAATTTCCCTTGAAAGGCCATAACTTTAGATTTTGTTGTTGATATTTCCATGTTAAATCGTTGGGCTATTATATTAAGATGATGAGTGGAATATTGTAATTCATCTTCATTATTGCCGAAAAGAGCCTGATCATCTGCATATAAGAGTGTGTCTAAAATTGTGTGTCTTGAGAGAGGAATATTACCATGAACTGTCAATCTCCAGTGTCTGTTGATAGCATTAATGCATACATTAAATAGAAGTGGTGATAGAGGGCATCCTTGTCTGACTCCGCAATTTATATGTTTCCAATCTGACAATTCTGTTCCTATTTGTACTGCTATGATGTTATTTTTATACATATTAAAAATTGTTTGGATCAGTTGATTTGGTGTTCCATCATCAGTTAAGATATCTAAAAGTTTTTGTCTGTCAACTCGATCAAATGCTTTGATAAAATCTATAAACGCTATGTGTAGTTCTTTATTGAATTCTTTGTGCTTTTCAATAAGTAGTTTTAAGGTGAAATAACCATCGGCACAAGTATCTTCCCTTACGAAAACCATTTTGTTCTTCCCCTAATAAGTTTTCATAGTGTTTTGTACTTTAGAAGCTAGAATTTTTGTAAAAACTTTATATCCACTGTTGAGAAGTCTAATGCCTCGATAATTATTACAATCTTTGAGGTTACCTTTTTTAAAAATTGGTATGATAATTGCTTTCTGCCAAGATGAAGGTAAGTCTTCTCCTAAGATTATTTTGTTTAGTAAGTGCAGAAATTTTTGTTTAAGAGTTTTGTCAGAATATTTAAACAATTCTATATGAAGTCCATCATCACCAGGTGCTTTATTATTTTTTTGTATTTGATGTATAATTCCCCTTTTATTTATTATAAATTTTATTGAAATAAGAGTAGACACAGATAATTTATTATTTATTTGATTAAAATAATATTTAAGTTATTTAGTTTAACATAATGATTACAGCATATGTTACTGTTGTACATAAATTAAAGTAACTTTTACAACAAATTTAGTATGAACATATAAATACGAAATTACGTGAAATGAATAAAGAAAAATAAGATAGAGTTGTGCTTACTTACTCACTCACTGGCACTATCGAACCCGTAGGTTCATGGCCGTGCGGACATAAGATTTCCAAACATCCCTATCCTGAACTAATATTTTCCAATCATTACCTGTATAATCTACTACCCTCAAATGTTATTTTCCCACCTCATTGTTGGTCTACTAACTGGGCGTTTTCCCTCCGGTTTTCCTACAAGAAACTTCCATGCACTTATTTCATTCCCCTTACGTGCCACATGTCCTGCCCATCGCAGTCTACGAGACTTATTCTTCTTAATATATCTGGCTTCATATAAAGAGATACAGTTGTGCTTACAAATATAATTTCTGGTATTAACAAATTCAAATATTGTAATAAATAATATAACAAATATATAATACTTAGAATATTTAATTAAATTCACGTCAATAACATATCCTAGTCACTTTTCCATTGATTAATAATGAACTCAATTGAATAATTAACGTGATCTTATCTACGTAATTTTGTTTTACAAATTGTAGGAAATTTTTAATTAAATTTAAATGTTTTAAACGTAAAGAAAAACAAGATTAGTTTCTAATATAGTAAAATTGAAGGTAGACGCAATTTTGGCTACGTGACTCTTTACAATTTTTGGAATAGTCTCGATATTAATTTAAATTAACCGTAATGAAGCGGATAGAAAATGACCAAAAGTGGATGTATTATTTCTGTTCTTATGCGTGAAGCAAAGATTGCTAGAAAGTTTGATCAAAGTTGATTTTAGTGAAGATTTAATGTAACAAACATAGAATTGCAAAGTTACAATGAGAATTATGCAAGTTTGCATAATTTTAGGATGGTTTTCCGTGCATAAAGCGAAGAACTCTAAAAGAACACAGTTGATCTTACAGAAAGATATCCGACCGGCTTCACTAATAGAAAAGAAGGTATGGTTGAACATGACCAGGTATTTACTTACGCAACTTAAGACATTTTAATGCAATTTATCCCATTACTTATATTTGTAACATTTATCCCCGGAAAATTACCGTCATGAAAGTATGTTAATGTAATGTGAACTTTATGAGTGGAAATATGTTTCTACATTGTAACCGTCGGCCATTTGATCTTCCATAGAAGAACTGTGATGGAAGACTTAATTGTTTTACGTATTTGAACACATTTAAAAGGCACATTTAACTTAAAATTTATCGTAAGTAATGAATGTCACAAGTGACTTCGAAATTATCGAAAAATTCGCGACCCACGAAGTGAGGAGTGAATTTATCTAGAGAATTTGGAAATCAAGAGTGCCATTTGTTAGGACTAATTAACGAATAAAATTAAGTTGTTTACTCACAAATCATTATTTAAATATATTTATTTTAAAATATGTATATATTTAATGTAAACGGAGATGTTTGAAAACAAATGAGAAACGTTTGTTATTGACTTAGGCTTTCACGGGACTGCGTCCGGCATCCTCAAGGGTTGTCATGAGACGGGCATTTTTTTTTTTTTTTTTTTTTGTTGGACGGTGACTTGCACCATTAAGTGTGCCTCATTGAAACTCTCTGGGTTACCTGACAGCTAATTCCTTATTGACTATCGAGTAAGGGTTGTTGATCATACAACCTCAGCCTATGGTGACAAAATGATGCGACTAACAGATCCATAATTGAGTAAGAGTAGACACTATCTCCGTAGAAAAGGACTTTTAAGAATTTACACCGCCGCACATACGGAAAAATATATGATCTAGCTGGACAAAAATAATGACATCGCTCCTATTAAATATATTTTCACGAAGCTTCACACAGTTGTTAACCATTGCATTTTCCTATGTATAGAAACTCACATTACTTTTGGTTGGAAAAAAACCATCCCTTATAGAAGGGCGAAACTTTATAAAATATACAATTTCTCTCCTTTTAGACATATTTTCACGAACTTCACAATTTTATTAATCATTGCATTTTCTGCAGGTATATAAAACTCTCATTACTTTTGTTTTAGAAAACCACCCCTTACAGGAGGGTAAAATTTTATAAAATTTACAATTGCTCTCCTATTAGACATAATTTCACGAAACTTCACACTTTTGTATAACCAATGCATTTTCTGCATGGATAAAAACTCTCATTACATTTGTTTGTTTAAGAAACCACCCCTTACAGGAGGGTGATATTTTATAAAAGACGCAATTGCTCTCCTGTTAGACATAATTTCACGTAACTTCACACATTTGTTAACCATTGCATTTTTTGCGTATAGTAACTCTCAGTACCTTTGTTCGAATAAATCACCCCTTACAGGAGGGTGATATTTTATAAAATTTACAATTGCTCTCCTTTTAGACATATTTTCACCAAAAATTCAACATATGTCAACCACTGCATTTTCTGCATGTATAGAAACTCTCATTTATTTTGTATGATTAAAAAATCGCCCCTTACAGCAGGGTTAAATTTTGTAAAATTTATAATTGCTTTCCTATTACACATATTTTCAACGAAACTTCACACATTTGTTAACCAATGCATTTTCTGCATGTATAGAAACTCTCATTACTTTTGTTTGATTAAATAAATCACCCAGGAGGGTGAAATTTAATAAAATTTACAGTTGCTCTCCTATTGGACATATTTTCACGAAACTGGAACTGTTACCCATTTATAAATAATATTTGTGTCACTTAAGTCACCTGGAATACTTTCTAATACCTTATCTTGTACAAGCACTAATAGTTGCACTGTATGATCTAAAAGATATATTAGAGGAACCTCAGCTCCGCTCTCTGATATCAGGATAACACTGTTGTTTTACTTGTGAAATTATACGTACTATATGGTGGGTGTATTCATGCCTTTGCTGCTGAATATGAGTATAATCATATTTTCCAAATTCTAAATCAACAATAAGTGGCATAGCTTCTTCTGAAGTGTAGGGATTCAAAGGCTGGATAGAGCACGGCTCCATTGCCCTCTTCATCTTTTTTTAATCTTCATGGTGATATATTTGTGGAGAGCTTCACTATTTCAGCAGATGTCCTTTTTCCACTCTTCCTTAGACATTTCGGAGTAGCATAAGTAATTTTATCTGGCGATATGTATGACAGTGGTGGAGATACAGTCCTTGACTTCGTTCTCACCGTACTATCACTAAAAGTTTTCTTGGTCTTCCAGGTTTTTCCTCAATGCCGTCAATTGATATATGTAGGTTTATATCTGTGTGTAACCACTGATAGTTTTTCTTTGTAAATTTTTCATTTATTTGCCTACTTGTCCTCTACTTCGAAATTAGGATTGATGTAAACGCACTCACCTTACGTTTCAAACATTTTTCTATCTCAGAACGGCACTAATTTACTCTAAATTTCTCTAAAATATAATAGAAATCTCTTAAGAATATTTGGTAGTGGATAATTTAAAAATTGGTTGTCTTTAAGTAGTAAAAAGTATACATATTTTGTGATTTTTTACAGTGTCCTCCGAATTACTTGTATGAGTGCAAACACGACTACCTGTTAAGAAATGGCTCTAATTAAAAAAGTGATTCATAGTGATATCTAATTTTTTGTATAATAACCTAAATGAGTGTAGAAAACATTCTAATATAGAAATAAAAGATGGACCATGATAGACTTTTTTGTAACCCTTGTCAAATCTTATTCTTTGATTGTAATTTTATATATTTGCAGTACTTTATTAAATGCGTCATAAATTAATAAAAAAATTAATACAATTAAAAATAATTAGTATATTATGATAGAGCATACTCTCTACTACAGAATCCATGCGAAAAAGTCACTCACACGACGAAGTAACAAGAATACGGCGAGGAAATAACCAGGGGTAAATTTCATCTTTCAAAGACTCTGCGCACATGGCGTTCTGAGCGATTACGTTCGATGGCTGTAGCGAGGATACCATTGACAGCATAATCAAAACAAGCATACAGTTCAAAACTTTGATTCGCATAGAATATGTTTTACTACCTTTTTCACATTTCGTAGTAAGTTCAAAACATAATTTTGTCCAGCTAGATCGTGCATTTTTCCGTATGTGCGCCGGCTACCAGAGAGTCCGAAAGCCGGACGGTGTAGAATAAGCCTCAATATTTAATAGACGATCCCCCATAACTGGTTAATTCATGTAACATAAATTAACAAATTGACGCAGAAAGAGGAAACAATACGTAGGACTGGGTATTCCAGCCAACAAGGGCTGAATTGCTTGAAACATCCCCTCTAGCTGATCACTCAATGCTCATGCTGGCATTTGTTGGCCCTTTACTTTAGCAGTGCTCTTCTCTTTAAATGTTCCGGAAGATGTACCAGTCCGGGTAGCTTGTGTGAAGGAAACATTAGGATTGACCTTCATCGAAGTGAAGGTCTTAGGTTGAGATGGGCTTTCTTTTGGTTTAGGAATGGGTATGGCAACCCAGCTATATAAGTTTTTGTCGACTATCTGCCCTATGTACACATTTTTCCGCGATGTGTTCTCTGCGCGGTACGTTACTTCGTAAATTATATCTGCCTTTTGGTTGGTTAGCATTAAGGACTTCCATTGCACCAATGAGATTGCTGTCTGATGATCTAGTAGTTTATTCTTGTAGAGTTTTACATCTGGCTTTTTTTAAAGACGGGTATCCATACTTAGTTGACTTTTAACGATTCTTCCTTTCTATTGTAACTATTTTGATGTTTGAATATGCAAAGCTTGTCGAAACATCTGCATCATCGGTAATTCATCTTGTTAGATTATTGAAAAGAGATTTCACTAATTGTATTTTTAACATCAATTAGTCGTCCATCATCACACTTCTGGCACAGAAATTTGGCTTAACCTTTGGGTAAGATTTTTTTTTTCGGTTTTTGTTTCTTTACACTGAAGTTCTCCAAGTGCTCAACGCAAAATTTACAAAAAGTTAACAATTTCTTTCAGAATAAAAAAAAGTTTGATGATGGGTAACCCACGATCTTGGTATTTTTAAGGCAAAACATAGGGCTAAAAGTAATGATTGGTAGAGAAATAAGTAAAATTTGCTAGCATCAGTAGTTGAATTGTGATATTGTTAGACTTAACATAGCCCTAAATTTAGAAGAATCATTTACCTACAACCCCCTTGTAAATTATCAATTCAGCGCCAGTTTTATGTTAAAGAATAAATCTAAAAAATTAGCTACCATTGCTTACTCTTAATTTTTGCAGATCTTTTATCCTCTCTTATCATGAACAATAAAAAGTGTGACTATCATTTGAGTGTTAAGATGATAATTTAAATGAACTTTATTTTATGTGACACTATTGTTGCAAAATATTTTTTACCCATGATGAAAACACGATTTATTAAGTTTTCATTACTTAATTCATGTGTCTTGAATGAAATTCAATAAAATATTTCTCACCGATTACAAAGGATTTACTAAACACTGATTCTTCCTCCTGTAAAATTTATTTTTTTTCGTGATTAAGTCCCTTCATCCAATAAAATTTTGAAATTTAATGATAATCTATGCGAAGAGATATAGTACAAGTAAAATATTTCATGTGTTATTCTTCATTAAAACAGAACATATCTCTGCCATCTGGCAGCAGTATCTGTAAATGAGCTGTCTCACTTCTCCTCCATGCTAAATCAAGTCTCTTTCCTGGCTTTGAATGATATTGTAGGCATTGACTGTACTAACAGTGATTTCCGATTCAATATGAAAAAATATACCTTGCTCTCTGTATTGCGTCTCTCTGTGCCTATAATTAAGCCTGTGATCGAAACATTAGTGTGAAAAATAAATTAACGCTGAACTAATCGCTCGAAGAACGATTGGAAAACTAAATTTAAGGGAGAAAGGCCGAAATAAATTGTCATTCGGCAACTCGTATTTAAGATTGGAGGGTACCGCCACTGTTGCACAATACATGTCGAGGAAATCTTGATTGAAATAGGATGTGGAGTGCGAATAATGTCATACGCACCTTCCTTTTACCAGTTCACCACCCCGAGGTAAAACAAGTATGAAATGGGAGAAAAATATAAACCATGATTTGAGGGAATACATTAGGCCTATACAGACTATTTAACTCATGCCACAAATGAGAGACAATGACCAATCACGTTTCAATGAATTTTGTTTTATAACCAAACACAGTCGTATTTCACCCGATATTTATCACATAAATTTATCATAAGTAATGCCACGAGTGATTTCCAATATCTAGAGAATTCGAAAATCAAGAGTGGCATTTGTTAGGACTATTTAATGAATAACATTAAGCTGTTTACTCACAAATCATTATTTAAATATAGTTATTTTAAAATATTTATATATTTAATGTAAGAGGCGATGTTTCACCCTAGTGTGAAACACATCAAACTGTATATTAATTAATTTCTGATGTCCTATGATGTAAATATGTCAATTATATATTTCTGGAATGTAATTACCTGGGAAAAAATACGTTCAAGAAAGTACAAACAACGCTTTTTTTTGTGGTATACTCAATCGCTACAAATGTGTTTATATTATCTCCCGCAACCACGATAATGTGACATTCGTGCACTTTATACACAAACTGGTAGCCACATGCAGTCAGTGCAAAATAATGCTATGACCTATTCAGAATGTTAAAGAGGAGGAGCTTGATTTTACAATTATAAAATTAAACTGATAAAATCGAGATGAAAAACGACTGTGATTGGTTGTAAATAAAAAATCATTGAAATATGATTGGCTATTGGCTCCTATTTGGGGCATGAGTTAAATAGTCATATTAAAGAAAGCTCTTCCTTTTTAATATTCTGAACAGGTCATAGCTTTATTTTGCAGCGACTGACTCCCTAAGAAATACGTTGAATATAGCAATTTATATATTAAGTTGTAAGGATCCTAGAATACACATGGCTCCCACATCGTATATATATATATATATATATATATATATATATATATATTGCACGAATGTAACCAGATACCGGTTGCGAGATATAATAAAGAAATTGTAGAAATTGATTATACCACAATAAAAAGAAACCACTGTTTGCATTTTCTTAAACGTATTAATTCCCAGATATTTACGTTCCAGAAAAATATAACTGACATATTTAGTTCATAGGATATAAAAAATTAATTAATATCCTATAATGTTGGTAATATACCGTTTGATGTGATTCATTTTTTCTCCATTAGGGTGCATTATTACAGTATTGCGATCCTATTTCGCAATAAATAATATGATCTGGTTGCAGTGATGAACAAATGATACATAACAAACGTTTGTCACTTGTTTTCAAACGTCGCCGTTTACATTAAATATATAAATATTTTAAAATAATTATATTTAAGTGATGATTTGTGAGAAAACAGTTTTATTGTATTCGTTAAATAACCCTAACATATGTCACTCTTGATTTCCAAATTCTCAATAATTTGGAAATCACTCGTGGCATTACTTATGAGAATGATTAGAAATTATTACCTCAGGATATTGATTTATGTAGATTTTTGCTCTCGCGGTCATGCACCTCCGAGTTCGAAAGGGCTATTGAGTTATTTAACTAGATATTTATAGTTTGGCAGTCTCTGATGTATGGTGGAAGAGAATTCTATGCTCTGGCAAATGAAACGATAAAGGATGTAGAGTATTGTGTAATTTTGCTATATCTAAATTTTATGCCATAGGAAGGACATGAAATGTTCAAAACGTAGGCAAAAAGTCCACAGCTGCTCTATGAATTTCGCATTATTTTTATTTAAAATATAATTCGGAATTCAACTTGGGTAGAGCCTAAAAGGAAAGTATCTGAGGAATTAGGAAAGAATGGTGTATTATTTCGATTTTAAGAGGATCATTACTTAAGTTATGAAAAATCTTGTATCTTCTGCAATATTCCAAAATTTAGTTAGTTCAGTATATAAGATTTAAAACTTAATGGATAGGCCTATAAGTAAAGTCGTTCGGCTATGGAACACCCTCCATATTCGCGTAGTCTCACTCCATTCGATTTCGATGATAATTGTTTTACATCAACACGAACATCTTAACTGCGTTTCCATGAGAGTTTTTACACATTTTGAAGAATCCACACATGGTATTGAACACCTTCAACATCTTTAACACTGATGTGTGGAAGCCTTGGGGGATTATTTTGAAGGGCGTTAATACACTTTTTTTTCTTTTGCGCATGACATAACAATGATTTCCATTCGTGTATCTTCTAATGTCCCTTATCCGATGGTTTTTGCACTTGGGCCCAATTTGATATTTAGAATTGTGAGCCGCATTTCAGTAACCTTCAATCGCATAAACGGAATTTATTTTTTTAAATACTTTATTCGCTTATATACTTGCCTCGTAAAAGTGACACTATAGCATTAAATGCCTTGATATTATATGATTAAGGCGTATCCACATCCGTTCTCCAGGAAAAACTATTGTTCTTTTCTTCTTCTTCGTCTTCGTCCAAAGGCGTTATTACTTCAATTCGTGAATGTTTTGGCTTTCTCAACAATAAGCATTCGTAATGTCTCATTTCTGATGACAGTGTTAACAACCAACCACACTGACTTCCAACATGCAATATGTTTTACTTTGATAAACTAGGAGACGTATTAGCATTACAACTATTGGATTTTTGTCTAAATTCACAGATTGTGAGCTGTATCCAAAGTCTCATAATTATGCAGAGAGAGCTTGAGCTGTTTTACAGTGCCACAGAAAACGCAGTAGGCCTACCATATTTTAACTTAACTTTCCTAAAGCGAAAAATGTCATTAATTCGTTGAGGGAAGCATTAGAATTCATAGTTTGTATTCATACCCCAGTTAACTAACCACCAATGACAGCAATATAGAACAAATCAAAGCAAAGAAAGTATATAAAATCACATCGCCTATTTATTTATTGGACGGATATATTTCTGATATACCGATCAAATTACGTTTGTACTATGGTTATTTTTGAGAGTAAGCGAATTTAAAGAAATATAAGACATAAACATATAAAAACTACATTTCATTGAAAATATGCCCAGAAAAAGGATATTAAGAAGGTACGGTATGTAATATAAAAAAGTTCTCTTATTAATATTCATACGCTGCAGTAAAAAAAAAGCTCCGGGAGATCCCCTAACAATGACAGATATTAACGAAGGGTCTAATGTGGTTTCTCCTACTCCTCTGCACATGGCTTTTAGTGTCATACAGACACGTCATTAAAAATAGAAGCCCTTGTTCTCTTCGGCCTCCCCACCGAACCGGTCGGCGGCGCTATGTGTATTTCACAAAAGTTTCCTGATTCCCCATCAAAATTGACAAGTACCTCATAGTGTGCTCATATATCTCCCCTCCCATATCAGGAATTTCGCGTCTTTCGGAATATGTTCAATTACCATCCAACAAAAAACCTTGTTTCTCTATTATTTCCCTCATCTGTAAAAAATAAATACACAACTGTACGATAGAGATTAGTACAAATATTAAAAATGAAATACGGTTTATCAACTTCTACTGCCAGGTTGTGTTGGTAAATCAAGAATTCATCATCACCGAATATCATTATAAATTAGTTAGGCGATTTTTATGACATGCCATTTTTCCTAAACAACTACTTTGAATTTAAGTTCCGGTGGAAATTACATATAAACTACAATTAACTAACTCCACTATAAAATCCGGAGGTTTATGGCCACGCGGACTTAAACTCTCCACACATATTTGTCCTCAGCTAATAATATTAGCAAACATTTCTTGAATGACACATCTTCTTCAAACCATGTTGATGTTTTCTCCCTCTACCTTCTTAGCCTAACAGTTAGGATCTTTACCTCTAGTTCTCCAATAAATTTCATGGCCCTCTTATATTCTCCGTACATCCACGTGTCGCAATATACGAGACTTAACTGTTTTTATTACATAATTTACCTAAAGATAATGTAGCTCACTATCACGTAGTTTGGTCCATTAATCTATCTGTTCTTCTCGCTTTGGTCTAAAAATGTCCCTAGCCACTTTATTCTTGAATACTCGTAATATTTTCTAGTCTCAGAATAAGAGATATAATAGAATCATATTTTTAGTTCAACATGCAGGAGTTATTAAATTTAAGACTGTGTAACAATATACTTTACTCAATATAAATAGAGGAAAAAATAAAGAAATTACTCAATCAGATGATTTTTGGCTTACATTATTATTAAACAAATGTAATTACTTCTGCAATGAGTATTCTTAATTTTCCGTATTCCCTGTCGTTGGAGACTGTAATTATTTGAGAAAGCTCCTTTATTATATTGTACTATATTACACTACGCGATATAGAGAACATGTATGCAGACCTATTATATTTTATTACAGTAGGTTCATAATTAAAATAAGATATATTTATAAATTTATATTTTCATTAAGTTTTGTTTAAGTTTTCTTGCCGCTTGTTTGTATAATATGCATGTAATAATTCGCGATTTCTGTATAGTTGGATTATTACTATTATTATCAATATTATTATTATTATTATTATTATTATTATTATATTGATACTAGACTATTTTATTTGAAACTTGATTTTATATTGAAGATTAAAATTTCATCATCGTAATGAACAGAGCAGGTGCTTATAAAACTCTTTCCATGTCTTTAATTACTCTTGTTATGACCACCATTGTTTTGGTCTTTAGCTACTTCTGAATCCTTGCTTCATGTTATATAATTTAAATAACTTGTATTTATGTATCATTTAAATCTGCACGTTGAATAATTATGCTGGTTGTGCAAAACAGAGGACATATGGCTTTTATTCTTCCTAAATAAATGAAACAGGAATATAAATAGTCATGGCGGATAGTGCAGAGTAGCTAATATTGGTGCTCGTGGGTTTTTAAGTACTCAGAAAGTGTTTTCTTGATTATTATATGCTAACAGTCAATTTAAGTTATTCTGTATTAATCGTACATAGTGGGTCTTAAGGAAATAAAGCCATACGACCAGGAGCTAGTGAAATGTGTGAAACATGTGTTAGAGGAGTCGTGGAGAGAGGCGGCCACATTGCAGCCGCTAGTCGCCCTCTTGAAGGATGCGGTAGTGGAAGATTTGAAAAGTGCCCTGGAGAAAACATGCAGGTAATACAGAGACTCGGGGTCTCTCTCTCCAGAAACGTAATAATAAATTGAGGAACTCGAAGAAAAATTAGTTATCAAAAGTGATGAATTGCAACAATATCAGCGTCGTCAGTGTTTGGTTATTTTTGGAGTGCCAGACGAGAGGGGAGAGGACACTGACGTAATGACCATTGATGTTGCGACGAAAATTGATGTTGTCCTCTCTCTAGTTGACATAGTCAGAAGTCACCGTAGAGATAGAGTCGCGACCGATGGCAACAAAAAGCGACCAGTTATTGTGAAGTTTGTAAGTTATAGGAAACGAAGTGAGGTGTTTAGAAATAAAAAAAGAACAAAGGGCTCTGGTATTATAATCAGGAAAGATCTGACAAAGAGATGGTATTACCAACTTCGAATGTGTACATAAACATATGAAATGAAGAATGTGTGGACATTAGATGGTGTGATACACGTGAAGCAAGGTGACACCAAACGGCGTAATACTACAGTTGGTGACATGTTTTAAGCCTCCACCGAATGCTAACTGTACACATTTTCTTGTTTCATTTTCTGTTTTCATTGTTATTATCTTTTGTTTCGTATTCATTTTGTCTATAATTCCTATTTTACTTTTTTAATTAATTTACACTAGGCTATTAAGCTCTATAACAATAGCAATATGCCGGCTATCATGTTGGATAATGAACAAATTCCATATGCCAACGTCGTTAAAAACTTGGTATTTTATCTAGATTCTAATCTAAATTGGAATGCCCAAATAAAACAAACATCTAAAAAGATCTTCTCCCAAAAGCGTCTCAAGAACTTTCTTCATAGAGCTCTTAAAATAATTTTAATCCAAACTTAAGTGACGCTGCATTTTGACTATTGTGACGTTCTAATTGCAGACGCAAGTGACGGATTTTCCATCAAACTGTAGCGTTCATAATATGTGTATCAGATTCATATTTAATGTCCAAAAATATGATCACATTCCTGCATTTTTTCATGAATTGTCATGGTTCCATCTTATGGAGATAGAAGAAAATTAGACTGTCCAGTTCCCTAATTTAAGATTCTACATACGTCAACTCCTAATTATTTACCCTCTTGTTTCCATTATCTATCCTCCAACCATAATATAAACACACGATCACAACATAATCTATTGCTTAATATACCGCAACATAGTACATCCCATTACTCTACGTCATATAATATCTCCACTTCTCGCAACTGGAACTCCCTACCACAGGAAATTAGGGACTGCCGGACGTTAGCATCTCTTAAAATAAATCTAAATTTATATTTGCTCTAACCTTGGCCTGATCATTTCCCCTCCTAAAATAGGTAAATTAATTGGTGTTTCTCGTTTAATGTATGTTATTATTATTATTATTATTATTATTATTATTATCTATTTATTTATTTATTACTAATATTATTTAAATAATATTGCACAAGAGTACAACCTAGAAATTTCATCAACACAAACTTAAGTAATGGCCCAGTATGGCAATGAAATCGAATGAACAAAAATAGTACTAAATGACAAAACGCTAGAACAAGTAAAATATTTAAATAATCTAGGTGTATCTATAGGCTGTGATTGAGAAAAAGACATAAATAACAAATTACAAATATTTCAACATGTATGTGGCACCCTTAAATGAACATTGGAAATAAAGTAAGAAAAGAAACAGATTTGAAATTTTTTATAAAGTATTTATTGGCTGTGCCTATAATATTGTATGGCTCAGAAATATGGACTTTGAATAAACAGTCATTTAAAAGAATAGAAGCCGCAATTATGAAATATTTACGATTTGTGGCGGAATATACCTTAATGGATAAAAAACGAAGTGAAGATATTCGTGAAGAATTACAAATATTCAGTTTGGCAGAAAAAAATAGAAGAGTATAGGAGAAAATCGTATGAACATGTCTGTAGAACTGATACCAACAGATTGCCTAGGAAATGTCTGAACTATCAACCAACAGGAGGAAAAAAATTGGGGGACGCCCACGAAAGAGATGGACACAGCAGCCGGAACGAACCAAAAACTTTAATCCTTGCAAGATCAATAAGAATATTATTATTATATTTATACTATAAAATGTTATTTTACATTAAATATACACTAAAACTTTTAATGTCTATTGAACCTTTTTTTAATTAACATTGTACATAGATAATCTGTACTGTAGACATGTATTTGTATAATTGTGCTGGTTGAGTGGAAGGGATGGCCTTATGGCCTTAACTCTGCCAGGATAAATAAAACATTACTATACTTTTTAAAGGAACTATATTCAGGCGATATCAAACATTTCACCCGCAAGGAGCAGGAGCTAGACACCCAATTTAAACTTCTCTAATGCAGAAGGCCTAAAGAGCACCTTACAACAAGCAAACAACAATCTTATACACAAACATGATTTACTCATATTATTAGAAATTAACATATTCCAGAAATGCAATGTCCAAGAGGAAGAAACAAACGCGGAATTTCTTGGTTATTCAAACCGAAAGTGAGGAGTACTCACCAAGAACAAGTCACACTAAACTCTATTTCAAACGTCTACGCAGTAAGAGTACACACATTTGTCTAGCCTTGAGGCCGGCATTGGACTCTCACTGGCTGTTTCGTGAGGTAATGAGAGATACAGCCAATGAGAGTCAAACGCCAACTTCAAGGCTAGACAACTATGTGTACTCTTGCTGCGTAGACGTTTGAAATATACAGTAGTGATGAACTTCGAAAGACTGGATATTCGATGAGGAGCAGACAGAGTGGAAGGTGGTCTCCCCAGCGCAGTGGAAGAAGCAAGAGTGGTCCAGCCCAGCAAGAAACAGCCCCGCAGCTGGCTTCTCTTCCAGCATCCAGCTGGAAGACCGCCCAGTCCTCGCGGCCATCGACCTGCGCCCTTGCAAACAGCGCAGCTTGTCCAAATGACCTGTGAATAACAGGTCACAGAGGAAAACCGTCTGACGGATTTCCTTTTAGGTGAAAGCTCTACCTTCCTACCGTTTTTACCCTAAAAACCACTTCAAGCCCCCGCGTGACCTTCCGTCGGCCTCAGACCTGCTGCTATCCCGGCAGCTAGGACAGAGCAACTATTCCTCCCTGCTTACCAGGCATTCGAAGACCTAATAAACAACAGAGCCTTCCATCAGGGGTTACCTTCAACGATGGAGTCGACTCCCTCCCCATTCACAGGCAGGACGCGGAACAGAGTAAATAATCCCATCTTATCGGACCCAAAAATGC
The DNA here is from genome assembly GCA_030220185.1 of Diploptera punctata. Lineage (NCBI taxonomy): Eukaryota > Metazoa > Arthropoda > Insecta > Blattodea > Blaberidae > Diploptera > Diploptera punctata. The sequence continues at coordinate 518,874 of JASPKZ010008050.1, read as the reverse complement.
ATAGTAGTCGCTATTGCCGCAAGCAAAACATCAAAACGAATAGCAGACGCTATTGCCGGAAGAAAAACATCTAAAGCCGTCCCTCTCCCCGGCGCCCAACCACCTCTAACGGCGAAGCGGCAGAGTGTCGGGCGACCAAGGATCAGAGCTTAGGCGTAAAACAAAATAGACCTCCGACGCTGCTAATACGCCGAGAATCCTCGTCGTTGTTGGCAACTGTGAACGCGGAGTTAAAAAAAACCGGATCTAATGCATTCACTTGCATTTCCACTCAATCGTGCATAAGAGTGAGACTGGATTCAAATACCAGCGCTCAACAAGTAAGAGCAGCTGCTTGCCCAACATTGAACCCCGCACTTCAACGTCGAGGAACAAATGAAAAACGATCGCCAATGACGAGAATTTTCATTAAAGACATTAACTCAAGCGTGGATCCATCCACAGTCCAGGATGATCTGAAGGATCTCGGGTTCGAGATCTTTAAAGTGGTCAATATGACCTAAGGTAAGACCAAAAATCCGATGCCTATGTTTCTGGCAACCCTGGCGGATGGACACGAAATCAGCGAGATATTGAAAATAGAAAGGCTTTGTTTTTTAAAGTAAAAATCGAGCCTTTTCGCCGATTAAACGCCCCAAATCAGACCACTCATTCCCGACCTGACGGACAGGCAGTCCAGACTGCTCCTGTAAAACACAGTAGTGTACTAGTAGAGCCAGTTGCTCCTGTATTACTGCCCGCCCCAACATTGTAATAGTAGAGTATCCACCAATCTCCAGAATCACTGGAATAAATAAATCCATATAAGCAGAGATAAAACACACAACCAGGAAACATAAGAACATTCAGATACACAAGTCACAAATGTTTAACGACCTAATCGATCAAGTAAACGACCAACTTCAGTACTTTCCTGACGAAATAGTGGTATTTATTTCAGCGAAAATAAATACAAACTTCGGACGGAAAGGCACACTGACTTGGAAAAACTTGACATACAGTTTTCACGACACAATTAAAGGTGATTTCGCCGGTTCACCTTAAATAACCGAAGAAGGTGATTTTTCGATATTATTTAAATAACTTCAAGCAACTCTGCTAGGGTTTTCGGTGGTTTTCCCTAGCACTAAGACAAATGTCGGAATGGTTCCCTAGACTCCACCAGTAAATTATCATCCGCAATCTAAATTTAAATTATTAATATATAATTTTAATTTAACTAATTTTCTAAATTAAAAATTCCGCACAATCAGCAAACCTGAAAAGCGATTTTTTCTGAGTTGATTGCACTAAGTGACTTCTCCTCGGATCTCCGGCATCATCCTAATTTCAACTAAATTTATCTAAATTCAACCTTGACCAAGTCTTTAAGCGCGGCTTGCGGATGGAGCTCCAACAACCTGGACGGCGCACTTTTGAACCGACATTCATCAGAGGCGCCCTCTAGGACACGACGAAGATAACATCCAAGCACTTATCCCTCCGGTGGAAATGCTAGGCAACCTGGTACGCCATTGTATTGTCATAATAAAAAACACAACTCTCTATTTCTGCCTAGGACAAAGAGGGCACAAAATAAGACCCTACATTGTCAGGGACACTACGGTGTCCCATACTTAGTCGTCTTCGAAAGATTCTCTATAATACCTCTGTATGTAGAGCCACAGCACCAATAAAAATTTAATAGCAGCCATAATAATCGCTGTAGAACACGTAACACCGAGACATGACAATATTATCCGGAGATCCGAACTGCAGGCTAGATGTCACTAGCCACAGAATAAATTAACTATTAGCATGGTGGTGGAGGAAGATTTCACCCTCGTCAACAGATCACAAGTCCGAGCATACTTCGCACATTCAGGATGCAAAACCATGACCTAATTTTCTACAAAGGCACAATGCTAACACTAAATAACTACAACGTTTGTTATTCACAAGATTAAACACCACTAGAGAAGCACTGCCCGGTTATAACTAGCTTCCATACCCCGCAACAATAAAGAGAAGAAAAAAGCGTAACTTAAAAAAGCCTCACGACATATACATAATGACACACTAAGCTAGAAGACAGTGGAATGTAAAGGGCTTGCAAGATACATAGAGGTAAACTACTTCGAATCCGCTGCCATAACCCAAGAAAGAACTCTCAAGTCAGCAATAATATACAAACCCAAATGGAAAGCGCAGAAGTGGTTCGATGGAGAATACTATGTAAAAATGAAAGATCGTACCACAGGCCCTATACACAGCAAAGCTTAAAAAAGAACCAACACAGTACAATATATTACAGCAAAATAAGAAAGGACTACAAATACTTGCTAAAGAAGAAACAAAAGGAACACATGGAACAGGAAACGACCAGAATGGTGGACGAGGCCAAAAGAGACCGAGAAAAATCAAGAACAATAGGAAAATATATATAAAAATATGGGAGGAATGCTTCTTCAACATACTGAACATAAATAACACCAGTTTTGCTTATGAACCTATCAAGGTTGAAACTTACCAGACAGACACCAACCTATTCACGAAAGAAGAATTACAAGAAGCTATACAAACACTGAAAAGCACATTTCACGCCATCAGTAATCTTATAGAAGACATAGAAAACACGCCGAGACTCCCCTTAAAAATTAGGCAGTGTTCATATAGCCTACTATACTAAGACTTTCGATAAACTCTACAGATTCATACTACTCATCTAACTAAATCTCATATCAGAGAAGATAACAAATTTACAACGACAATCTACAATATATTGGTAATCAACTACATTCAAATTGCAGACGGCGTCAATACCTCCAAGGTGATAACGAGAACCAACGGTGTTCTACAGTGAGACACACCTAACTACCCTGTTATTAAATGTTCCACATACGACGTTGTAAATAAGATCGGACAAGAGATAGAGAATGTGAGTATGTACATATTTGCCAACGATAAGATCATTGGATCCCAATCAAAGCAAGAATTGCAGAAAGCTATCAACCAACGGGACAAGTGAACAAAAGAGAACAAACTGGAATTAAACGTGGAGAAAACTGTGGAGGTGACATTCGGTAACAGAGGTCGGAAACGGATGACGACATAACATTCTTAGAAAAGGATCCCCTCAGGAAAGTCAACACTTACAAACACCTGGGAATGACACTGCAGGCCACAGCCAAGTATTTCAGATTATGTATAAAAACTGGAACTGCTGCCACGAAAGCCATATTTGATATCAAAGCAATTTTCAGATTATCATTGGCAACCTACATGAAACTATTTGAAGCAAAAATAATCCCCATCGCCACATATGGAATAGATCTATGTGACAAGCTAAGCATAAATGGCCTAAGGAGACTAGAAGCAGTCAAATCACGGTTCCTAAAAGCAGCCTTAGGTATATCAAAACATACAAGGTCGAGATTAATCTACGAACTCACCAAAGAGACCTTTTTTATAAGAGACATACGTATGAAGTTTGCTTTACTATCCACAGACAACTGGAAGGCAATGCTGCACGAAAGAGAAAGGAATAGGAACTATATCTGGTGGAACTTCTACACGACGGATGCAATTATGAATATGTCTTGAACGGACACAAGCCAAGAACTCATACACATTGTGAAATCGCTAGCAGAGTATTGTTACTACCATAACTCATGTAAACTCAAGTGCTTCCATGATTCCGATGATGACTTTGTGTGCGAGCAACTCCGCGACCGCTACCACATTACCATAAGTTAAAAAAAAATTGAAAAAAATCTCTGGTGGAAGTCTGCAACTGGGATGTAATTTGAATTGAGGCCGAAGGTTTTGAAATCAATACGTGGAGTGATTGCACATCATCTTATGCATAACTCATATGCGTTATCGTTTTATTTTTCGCTTTCGATTCTCTCCATATGTTTTAAAGCGGACACCAGAAATGTTGTATACACAAAACCAACCAGAGTTCAATTTTATTCTTTCTGGAAGAGAAAATCAGGAATTTGTGTCAATACCCCTCATTATCAGCCTTTATGCTCTCTCAATGTACCACCTTCAATTTTAAATAGACATAACCTGCTGTTATATTAGTCTGCAGTCCACCGCTGTGGTCTCGAGGTAGCGTGCTGCCTTGTCACGCAGCGGGCCCGGGTTCGATCCCGGTCGGGGCAGTTTTTTTGGGTGAGGTTTTTATCGGGGTTTTTCCTCACCTGTAAGACAAATGTCAGGAAACTTTAAGGCCCAAACGGTCCCCGAAATCATATGGCCATCATCATCCTTATCATTATCATCCTTCACCGGTGTGGAAAGCAACGGGAAGCTACCACACCTACAATTCCCTAGTAAAGCTGCAAGCATAGCATGAAAATGCTATGATTGCAGTGAAGGACCTGCCTTCGGGCAGAATTACTATGGGTGGATATTAGACTGCATTATATAATTAGCTTTTTATATTTTAGCAACAGTTACTATTTTCCTTTCAGGGAAGGTTTTAGAATGCAGACAAAAATACTTTTTAAAATTTCTTGTAATATACATTTCAACATACTTTTACTTCGTATAACACGTTATTTACAAAACAATATATTACAAAATATATTTCACTAATTGTCTAATAGTTACATTGAATTTTGGAAAAATATTTTCACATCTTTCTCCTTGGCAGTAAGACATTTGGGGAACATGTGTGTCTCACGAATCTTGCTACCTGCCTTTGTAATCCGAGTAAGGCAAATGTCAAAGGATGGGCGATGTGAAATCATCTGTCATCTTCTAGTAGCTACGTGATTGTTTTCTTTGGGTAAATATCTTGAAGTAGAAGTGGAAAAACAACTTTCCAGGAGCTCTTCAATTGTAATGTTGCTAAGGAAATTGTTTACTTATGCAATGTAGGCTACCTCCTTCCAGACTGTACAAGTGATTCATGCAGTCCAACCAGAACTACGTTAGTTTTGACAAATTAAATTTGATAATATTAAAAACGTGAATTTATGATAAAATAAATAATTTAAAACGATTTTATACTCCCTACTATAGGGATTCAGGGACTTCCGAACATAAAAATAATTTATAAAGAAATCTAAATTTGTGTTAATTTAACTTTAGTTTGATTGTTATCTTCACTCTTAATGAGCATATATTAATTGGTTCTTGTTTTATTATTATTATTATTATTATTATTATTATTACTATTGTTATTATTATTACAGTAAAGTAAAGTAAAGTGAACCCACAACAGGCCCGGAGGCCCTTGGGGTAGCAGGAAGTTAAGGCTCCCACTTTTTCTAGACAATTGGCACTTTTTGTCAGCCGGGTTGTCAACCCTGCTTGACGGCGGCCTTTACCCCCAGAACAAGCGTCTGGTACTCATTTCCGTTAGAGGCTGAGTCGACCCCAGGGCCATAGTGCCGCCAGAGGGTTTGGGTCAGTTTAAAAATCCTGACCACAACGGGACTTGAACCCTCGACATTCCGGCTTGTAGCTCAGTGCCTTAACCACTACGCTACGGCGTGCCCCCGTTATTATTATTACAATTATTATTATTATTATTATTATTACTATTATTATTATTATTATTATTATTATTATTATTAGTGTTAAATATGGGCTGTATATATATGAATCCCTTATAATATGTTTTATTTCAAATTTATTATAAATTGTATTCTGATTATGACTGTAAGACTACTTTCTTCGGTTGAGAGGACGTTAAGGCCTATATGGCCTTAATTACCCAGAAAATATAAAACATTATTACTTACTTACTCACTGGCACTATCGAACCCGTAGGTTCATGGCCACGCGGACATAAGCTCTCCATACATACCTAACCTGAGCTAATGTTTTCCAATCATTCCTTGTATAATCTACTTCCCTCAAATCAAATCTTGGTCTACCAACTGGGCGTTTTCCCTCTGGCTCTCCTACAAGAAGCTTCCATGCAAGTCTTTCATTCCCCATATGTGCAACATGTCCTGCCCATCGCAGTCTACGAGACTTAACTGTTCATATTATATCTGGCTTCCTATAAAGACCATGTAGTTCATTCTTATGCAGTCTTCAGCATTCACCTGTTTGTTCATCTCTCTTTGGTCCAAAATTTTCTCTAAGTACTTTATTCTGAAATACTTGTAATCTCCTTTCCTCCCTTAAAGTAAGAGTCCATGTTTCGCACCCGTATAATATAACTGGTAGAATAATACTTTTATATATTTTCAGTTTAACGTATTTTTAAAGGAGTTGGGACATCAACAGTCTCTGCAATTCATAATAGCACGCATTTACAGAATTGAGCATATGTTTAATTTCTTTGTGCATTTCGTTCCTATTTGTGATTATTGTTCCTAGGTATTTGAATTCAGCCAGTTCCTCAAAATTTCCCTCATTTGTCATTAGCTGTCCATTCCCATTATACAATGTATTTTTACGTGTGACCATATATTTAGTGTTACTCAATAGTGTTTGCGAGTTGTGCTTTAGTATCTCCTCGTTATCGGGCAATAGTACTACATCATCAGCATAAACTAACAGCTTATTAATACAATTGAGTTGTAAGCCTCCCTCATTCTCTAAAGATTTAATGGCATGCTCTAGTACAAAATTAAATAGTAGAGGAGATAGTATATATCCTTGCTTCAACCCATTCTGGATTTCAAAGTGTCCTAAAACTGTTTGCCTACATGCACCCTACTCTTTGTGCCATTTAGACACATTCGTATAAGTCTAACTAATTTTTAGGAATTCCGAACTTCAACAGGATACTATATAACTTCTCCCTCTTAATTGATTCATATGCTTTTTTGAAGTCTACGTATACATGATGTACAGTACCATTATATTCCCATTTATTTTCTAAAATCTGTCTTATTCTAAAAATCTGATATGTTGTAGACCTGTTTATTCTAAATCCACACTGATGATCTCCTAGAATGTCATCAATATAGGGAGTAAGTCTGCTGACTAATATATTTGTTAGAATTTTGTACGAAGTTGAAAGTAATGAGATGCCCCTGTAGTTGTTGCAATCAGTTTTATCTCCTTTCTTATAAATTGGTACGATAATTGATTCTTTCCATTAATCTGGAAGAACTTCTTTTTCCCAAATCATAGTAAGCAACCAGCGTATCTTGTCCATCAATTTTTCTCCCCCTGAATTTATCAGTTCTGCTGGGATCTCATCTGAACCTGATGCTTTATACATCTTCAATTTTTCAATCCGCATTTCAACCACTAATGCACTTGGTTATGCGAGTAGCATTTCATCTGTCTGTAACTTATCCTCCTCACTGTCCTGTTCTGTATGTACATTTAATAACTGATTAAAGTAACTTTTCCATCTATTGAATATACTCCTGGAATCTGCAATCATATCCCCATTTTCATTCTGAATTATGTTTATTCTAGCCTGAAAACCTTTCTTCTCTATACTAATTCCCTGATATACTCGTAATTCTCTAATGTTCCTATTTTTTGCGTTCATTTCAAGATCATTAAACTTCTTCCTCAAATATTCCCACTTTTTACCCTTTAGTATCTTGTGGTTTTACGTCTAATACTACCCAACTGCTCTAAATTCACCTCATTTGGCTCGTGTAACCATTTCATTTTTTGTAAGCTTTCTTTTCTTTACAATGTTGGCACATTAATCATCAAAACCATTTCTTGTTTTGCCTCTTTTTTAAACAATCAATGCTTTCTGATGCTGACAATTTAATAGTAACTCTTATAGACTCTCATTCTTTATTTATATCTGTTTCTTCTTTGTTTGCCACATTGTCATCTGTAGTTTCCAGTACTTAAAATCTATTAGCAATTTTGATTTGGTATTCTTGCCGCATTTCATCATTTTTCAAGTTTTCTAAATCAAATTTTAGAGAGTCGTCTTTAGCGTTTGTTCCTGTCATTAGCGATAGCCATTGTCTGATTTTCACTCTGACCAGATGATGATCCGAATTGCAGTCTGTCCCTCTAACTGATTTAACATCGATGATGCTACTGTGCCAGCGTTTGTCCACTAATACACGATCTATTTGGTTCCGATTTTTGCCATCTTTAGACGTCCAGGTGTATTTATGAATATCCTTATGCTGAAATGTTGTGCTCTTAACAATGATATTCTTTGATGTGGCAAAGGTGACTAATCTAACCCCATTGTCGTTACTATCTTCATGAAGACTCAATTTGCCTATTGTTGGTTTAAATATATCTTACCGCCCTACTTTTGCATTAAAATCTCCTAAGACAATTTTCATATCATGTTGTGAATGGTTATCAAATACGCATTTTAAATCTGCATAGAACTCATCCTTGATCTTGTCATCTTTTCTTCTGTGGGGGCATGTACATTTACAATTATAAAATCATGTTGTTTACCCTTTAGAATTATGTATGATATCCTATCACTAACAAAATTAATATCTCGGATAGCGGATAGGATCCTCCTTCTGACTAAAAAACCCGTTCCAAATGCAGGTCTTTCTGCACCCCCGTAGTATAATGCAAAGCTTCCTGATTCCTGATTACCTTCTCCTGGCCACCTAACTTCCTGTAAAGCGACTATATCCAAGGGCGATTTATCTAATTCCCGCGTTAATATCTCGAGTGCCCCGCTATTGTATAAAACCCGAACATTCCATGTTCCTAGGAACATGTCCCTGTGTTTGAGCCTTTGGCATGGGTTCCCTGAAGTAGTCCCCGCCCGGAGAACCGAATGGTGGACTATTTGACCTCCGGAAAATTTTATCCCAGTTGAACCCATGTCCGCATATCTTGACGGTTGTATTTTTATGGTGAAAGTTCGTACTCTTTCGACCAAGGTACTTTTTCGTCTGGCTTATCAGCTTCGACCAGTCCGGCTTGGGTAACCCTATCAGCAGCAATGCTACCGCCGGCATAGCTCTCAGGATCATTTGAGCACGCAAACCACTCTACCACGCAAGGTAAATATACCATGGAGGGATAATACATTATTATTTTTATTATTATTATTATTTTTTATTATTATTTCAGTAATTTACGATCGTTTAAGTAGGCCGGAAGACGGAACATTTTAATGTAATATGTCATTAAAAAAATTCACGAAACTTTCACTTACGTCAAACATCATCAACATCATCGTCATAATCAACATCACTGATTACGTCTTTGCTTGTTTCAATCTCATATCTGTTCAGCCCAGCACTTTCTTGGTCTTCCTATCGACCTTCGTCCTCCATGATTATACATCAGTGCTATCTTTGGTATCCTATCCTCTGTCATTCTTTGCACATGTTCCATCTAATTGTTTCTGTGTTCTATTTGTTGGAGAAGTGGTTGTACTTTTAGTTCCCCTCTAATAATTTCATTTTAGATATGTTCTTCTCTTGTACAACATTTCACAGCCCATAGGAATCACATTTCCGCTGCCTGAATTTTACTTTTTTCTTTTTCCTTCAGGACACAGGCCTCGCTTCCATACATCGCCACTGGTACTGCTATCGTTGAGTGAAATCTTAACTGCGTATCTTTTCTTACTTTGTTCCTCAGTGTTCGTATGATTGTTTCACAAATATGTTGAAATTTTAGCAGTTTCCTATTTATATCTTGTTCTTCTTGTTCCAAAAATATGTTGAAATTTCTGCATTTACCTATTTATATCTTGTTCTTCTTCATAAGTTACATCGCATCCCAAATACTGAAAGTGTGAAACATGTTCCAACACTTTATCTTTTATTACTATTTTTGTTTTTACTGGGTAGTTCCCATGGAACTTCAGCTTCCATACTTTAGTTTATAATTTTGAAATTATCATATTTCTTACATATATTATTTAGCTGATAGACTGCTTTTTGTAGCCTGTCCTCTCTGTCAGAAATTAATAGTATATCATCTGCAAAACATAATGCATTAAATTTTATTTCGTCCAATTTTGAATCCCTTATGCACTAATTGTTTCCATTCATCAAGAAAGTCGTCTAAATATATATTAAAAAGTGTTCAAATAAATAATAGTTAAAAAACTAAAACAACACGCTTTATTAGAAAACCGAACTAAAATATGGAAAATAATTTTAATATCCAACACACTTGGGATAAAATTAAAGTGCTCAACAAAAAAAAATCATCTCCAATACATCTAGAATAAAACTAGAGTCATCTACAAACAACAATAATTTTACCATCTATATCAGTTAATATATTTGATCCATCCACAGTAATTCTGCCAGAGGGCAGCTTTACTAGGGCATTGTAGGTGTGGTTGCTTCCCGTTGCTTTCCACACCGGTGAAGGATGATGATGATGATTATATGATTTCGGGGATCGTTTCGGCCCCCAAAGTTTTCCTGAGATTTGTCGTACAGGTGAGGAAAAACCCCGATAAAAACCTCACCCACAAAAACTGCCCCGACCGGGGATCAAACCCGGGCCCGCTGCCTGAAAGAAGCAGCACGTTATCCTCGAGACCACAGCAGTGGACAATATATTTGATAATAGACAGATATTGGTAAAAGTAGTCTCTAAGAAGAAAACGTAAAAACCATAAAAAAACACCCCACGCTTTTTATGGTAAAATTATTTTTTTTGTAGATAACTCTAGATGTATTCTAGAAGTGTTGGAGATGATTTTCTTGTTGACCACTTTAATTTTATCCCAAGCGTGTTAGAAAATGAAATTATTTTTCATTTTTTAGTTAGGTTTTCTAATGAAGCGTGTTGTTTTAGTTATTTTTAACTATTATTTATTTTTTATTTTCTATTTGGTTTTCTAATAAAGCGTGTTGTTTTAGTTTTTTAAACTATTATTTATTTTTTTAATTTTTAGTTTAATTGATTGTCATAAACCGGAATCCCATGAAAATTTAATTGCTTAATACTCTTCTAAAAAATCCTCGGAGCCGGATTTGAACCAGCGACTTACGGATTACTGAAATTATATACCACTAGAGTCCACCGCTCTACCAACTGAGCTCTTACAACGATTGATGGCTAATGAAATGAGTGCTGTATGACAGCTAAGGTAGTGTGGCACATTTCGCTCGGTCGGCTTTCGGACTCTCTGCTTATCCGGCCGAGTGGTTTACGATGCCCTGCTTTAGTAGGATTACACCTCATTTCACCCCTTCCCTTTACAAACATTTTTATGAACTGAACACAAACGCCGCTAGATATAGTGGGTTAAGTGGTTAAACTCCATCTAGATAATCACTATGGTATTTGCTGCCAGGGAGCCGCAATTGGTTCTAGTGCAGCGCACTGGGCGATGCTAGACGTTGCCAAAAAAAAAAATAGTCTAGTCGACTCTGCTTGTAGAGGTTTACATTTTGCGTTTTTTAGAATCGATCCATACTTTGTTGACTTTTAATGATTCTTCTTTTCTGTTGAAACTGTTTTTATGTTTGCATATTTCGATGGCTTCTCGTTGTAGACGGGTAAAATAGTGTGTGCAGTTAGATAATATGTCTGTATTCTGGTATTGTCTCTAACGCTGACCAATCAGAAGGCAGATACAACTTACGAACACATCGCGGTGAACGTATAAATAGGACAGACAGCGGACAGAATTGCCAGGACACATTCTCTACTTGGTTTTCATCGAGACAACATCTCCTGAAATCAACAGAACAACGTACTCTTCTAAGCGCCAAGTCATCATTGTCAACCATCGCGGCTTTTCGACTCAATAGTAGTGCTGCAGTGTTAAAAAACAAAAAAAGGAGTTAGGCTGGTAGTTCCGCTTACTGTGATTGGTCGTGTATATATGAGGTGATCGAAACCGACCAATAGACGTGAGGCAGCTAAATTTTCTTAATTTTATTGATCGGGCTTAGGCCCGGTCCATTGGATAGTGTTTTTGTGTTTTTCTAATATAATTTCTTTGTGTAAAGTGGCTAACAGTATGGTGTTGTGATTTATTCACAAAAATTGTGTAGTGTAAACCTGCCTAAGTGGTAAGTGTTTTCAGAAAATTTAATATATCAGTGAACTAAGTCTTGGCTTGCCAAGCAATGGCTCATATGTTAAATATAGATGATCCAATGGATAGTGATAGCGAGGATCCCGGGGCTTTCGCACGCTGGGAAGAGGCATCTCAAAATTTTGAAAAATACAGTGCTAAAACTAAATTTGAGGAAATTCCAAAATTTAAAGATATCATCCACCAAATTCGTGGAGACGTTTTGATAATCACAAACTATCTTGCCACCTTCAAAGCGTGCGACAAACCGAGACAGTTGGTGACTTTACATCGACCTGTTTCGAAAATTTAACTAAATTGTTCAAGACATATAGTGTAGAGCAAGGCCTATTTAATGCCATATTGAAGGAGTTGAAGGCTGATTTGGTTGAAATTCAATCAATGAGCCTTCTCACCACAGATGAACCAAATTTTCCAGAATCTGACACGGAAGCGGCATTCTCTCCTGCTACTCCGAGTAGCTCTGCTAACTTGGATGGCAGAGAGAATCCAAATCCGTCTCAATATCTAAATACTCAACCAACTGAAGAGGTCAAAACTAGTAAGAAAAGGCGAAATAAAAGCAAAAGCAAAGGAAATAAAAAAGTTGTAAAATCAAATGATATCAAATCAGGTAGAAAACATGAAAGTCGGTGTAAATAGGTCGAGGCAAGGTCTCCTGCTGTAGTTCCAGTGGTTGAGACTGCCAACAGATTTTCAGTTTTAACTGACATGACAGAACCAATTGCTGGAACTTCCTCACAAGAGGTTCCACCACCTATTTCTATCGCCGGTCCATCTACGGCCACGAACAAAGCTACACCTATCAGAAATATTGACTCCGCGAAACAGAGACCGCCACCCATTACTGTTATTGGGCACACGGACCTGTTTCCCATGAACAAGGAATTAAGAGCACTCACTAGTGGAGATCTCCGAGTAGTCAATATTCCTGAAGGTCTGCGTTATTACGCAGCTTCAATGGAAGACTTTCAGATCATGAAAACGTATTTTAATTCCTTACTTAAGGAATACTATACGCATCAAATCTTAAAGGACACTCCATTGAAGGTAGCACTGAAACGTCTACCAGCAAATATCAAAATAGAAGAAATTGAAGAGGAAATCAGGTCCTTGGGATTTCCTCTTCAAAAAGTAACGCAAATTATTGCGAAAAAAGATAATTTGGAAAAACCCTTACCGGTTTTCATTTTGGAACTAAAGCGAACAGCAGAGGCTTTCCAAATTTATGATCTCAAAAGGCTATGTTATTGTGTTGTGGCCGTGGAAGGATATAGACCAAGGGCCGGTCTTAAACAATGTTTCAAGTGCCAGTCCTTCAACCACACCTTTCCTGTGTGTAGCCGGACGCCACGTTGCGTAATCTGTGCCGAGGCCCATGGGCATAAGGACTGCCCCATTAAGGCCTCTGCACAGAGAAACCCAAATTTACTAAAGTGTGTAAATTGCGGGGCGTCTGGTCACCCTGCTTCATACCGTGGCTGTCCAGCTTTCCAGACAGCGCTGGAAAAGTATGAACAAGCCAAAAAACCAAAAGTTACCCAATTACCATCCATTCAACCCAAGACTTTCACTTCGGTGAAAGTCAATCCTCATGTTACCTTCTCCCAAGTAACCAAACCTGGTACTTGTTCACAAAAAAATGTGAACAACAATGTTCAAGATCGCACTATACCGGCGATACAATTAAGTACACATGTCGAGGAGTTTCTCCAAGATATTCAGCCCTTAGTGGCTAGTTTATCTACTATGGAGAAATTCCTCTTCATGCACAAAATATTTAACCTATGTTCCGTAGGTTAAATATTGAGGAATCATACATTATCCACATGGTATTCAGGAGAGAAAACATCTTCCTACTATGGCTAGGTTTAACATGAGTCAAGAACCCCATAATGATAGCCATAAAGAAATTTAGCTGCAAAAGTAGCCCAGTGGGTAACAAAACGCAGCAAGTGGGATGGTGCCAGTCACCTCCGAATATAAACAACAACAACAGAATTGCCAGTCTCAAGACAACCCTTGAGAATGCCAGACGCAGTCTCTGGCGAAACTTCGCGGAACTACAAGCCTCACGACCACGGCCTACAGCCCGAAAATAGTCTTCAAGATCATCATAGCAACTCCCGCCATGAAAGTGAATACATTAATTACATTGTCACAACTGAAAAAGTTTCAGGTTTAGAACTTTGGCATGGCGGTGTAGATACGGTGGATCACAATATCAGCCTTTATAAATTGCAATTGGAGGAAAAAAATATATACTTCAAAATTATTTGTCATTGCATTAATATGTGTGAACAAAATTCATGGCAACCTCATAAACTAAATAAAGGTAAAACGAATAATCTGAATTTTAGAATTGAGGGTGGTAATAGCTCCACATGAATCCAGTGTAAGATCAAGGCCGCCCATCTTCAACTTGAATGAAAACGTGGGCTCAAGATACGATCAAGTTGATGATATGATTGAATCGCAAGGGAAATGGGCCAGATGCAGAATTTGCCAGAGCATCTACGAAGTGTACAAAATTAAATGTGACTTTGCATATTAACTATTCTGCAAAGTATGACAGTAAAATTACTACTGCTTTGAAATGTAAAGTTTTCGCATTAAAATACAAAGTATGTTCTAACTAACTAACTCACTGGCACAATCGAACCCGTAGGTTCATGGCCGCACGGACATAAATTGTCCATACATCCCTATCTTGTGCTAATGCTTTCCAATCATCCCTTGTATAATCTACTTCCTTCAAATCATAGTTAATGTTATTCTCCCACCTCATTCTTTGTCTACCAACGGGACGTTTTCCCTCTGGTTTTCGTACAAGAAGCTTCCATGCACGTCTTTCATTCCCCATTCGTGCCACATGCCCTGCCCATCGCAGTCTATGTAACTTTACTGTTCTCATTATATCTGGCTTCCTATAAAGACCACGTAGTTCTTTGTTATGTAGTCTTCTCCATTCACCTGTCTGTTCATCTCTCTTTGGTCCAAAAATTTTCGTAAGAACTTTATTCTCAAATACTCGTAATCTTCTTTCCTCTCTTAAAGTAAGAGTCCATGCTTCGCAACCATATAATATAACTGGTACAATAATAGTTTTATATTTTTTCAGTTTAACGTTTTTTGAAAGGAGTTGAAACGTCAAGAATCTCTGTAATGCATAACAGCATAAATTAAATATTGTTGAATTTTTCACTGTATTTTCAATACTGTTTTTCTTAAAGGAGTCCAACAATTTTATGTAGGAATCATGCCCTTTTTTATTCCGTTCATTTATAGGACACCCTTTCCTGGAAGTTTCTACACCTAAAACGTAAAAGTTCTTATTTAAGGTCATTGTTATACTGTGATTGCCAATATTATGTTTCTAAATTATATGTTTATTCGAAAAAAAATTGTAAAACTGGGTTGATTTTATTTGTATTTTATCTTGAAATAGTCCTAAGAACGCTAAAATCACAATGATTAAATTCATAATTTTGTATCATATTTCAGGAGTGTCTTTATATTCGTTGTTGATAAGTTATTTACATGATAATACACATTTATTAAAAATAATTATATTAAACATTAAATTAAATTAAATTAAATATTTTAAAATGATAGAAACTGTTTGATGGAATAATTTCGGAATATTTCAATTTATCCTTAAAACCTCATTTTCAGTCCTTGTAATGAATACTCTTTTCATAACTGTAAGCAGTCTTCTTTACAAAAGTTTACGTAAATTATCTCGGGGACCTCGATAACTTTTACTGTGTGAACTTCTCCTGTTTTATGTGCAGAAGTTGGTTGATATTAGCATTAGCAATTACTGCGGTGTAAGTAGTAACGTGTTATACTCTTGCAGTATAGGACACAGAGGGATAGTTTTATATGGCAATAACTCCACTATGTTTATTATAGGCATTAAATGTGATATTGTTAGTATATATAATGGCCTAAAGGAATGATACAAAACAAGTACTTACACAATGTAGTCCCAGTTACAGTACATTTCTTGAGCTGTGAGATGGGGGAATTGTACGTAGGAGATCAAATATTTCCTCCATAAAAAGTAATGACAGAAATACAATGCTAGAATGTCAACAGATTCTACTCGCTATCCAATGTTTCATAGTTGTAAATATTCTCGAATTAAAAAGTGGTTTATATTTATTGGCGAATATAAATATCAGAATACTTTCTGAAAAAACATTTAAGTTTCGTTCCTTCTCTTATATTCAAAGAAAATAAACTTTATTTGCTTGCTGAATACAACTGATATTTGAATTATCCACTGTCACTTATTTCTCTGATATCTGTAAGAATTCAATAATTCTAAATGTTTATTACCTGAACAGGTTGTAAATCTTTGTACCATATATTTCGTTAAATACAGATTTCGAATTTAATTATACAATGTCACTATTTTATAGTATTAGTACTTTTCGTACTTATTTATGTTTTTAGTCGAGAGAGTTAAGGTCACGTGGACTCCTCTTTCATTCAAACTCGGATAATTATACAATACTATAAACAAGTCATAAACGAAACAAAATATTAAATTTCATAAGACTTCAATGAGGATAATAAAGTAATAATACACATTACATATTCGGAATGGACATTAAAGTAACATATATTTAATTGAAAAAAACTCCATGGCGCGACAGGCCAAGATGGCTCATGATTTCCCTGCCGACCACTGTTTTCACATTCACAAGCTATTCATAGATATGGACGTTCACCCAAACAGTTCAGGAGTGATATGTGGTTAGAATTTTGTATCCGCCAGATGTGTCAGCTGGTTTTCTCGTCCAGGATATGTTTGAACATTTTTTAAAATACTTAGTTTGAATCAATCAGAATGAAATAATTAAATATGTAGATGAAATGAAACAGGTCGACTCTAACAGCCGAATAATACACAGTCCCTTGATTTTATCTAATAATAATAATAATAATAATAATAATAATAATAATAATAATAATAATAATATAATAATAATAATAAAAAAAATAATAATAATAATCATAATAATAAAAGCATACCACTCAATTCCAAAGAACACATTATGGGAGGTATTAGAGAAATGCAATATTGATAGAAACCTAATTGAAATTATTAAACAAGTTTATAAAGATAACACGGCTTATGTTAAAATTGGAAATATAATATCTAATCCTTTAAAAACCACTAAGGAATTGAAACAAGGGTGCAGTCTATCGCCAGTTTCATTTAATATTTATGTAGAATTTATATTAATGAAATAGAAACAAAGCTGCAAAGGTATGGGTATACCAATATGCAATATATTTTTGCTGACATTACAATTTGCTGCTGATCAACTGGTTTTAGCACAAGATAAATTTGATATGGAATTCATGATAAAAAGGTTGAAAAAAACATATGAATCATGGGGTCTCACGGTAAATTTACAGAAAACAGAATATTTGGCAATAAATAGCAATGAAAGAGAAAATTTAATATTGTAAGAAGGAATTCAAATAAAGCAAGTGAAACAAACTAAATATATGGGAATAATTAGAGATAACATTGAAGGTATAGAAATACGCAAAGAGAACATAAAGCATGGAATTGAATTGAGTAGCAAAAATAATATCCTCGTTAAATTCCACATGGTGGAATAAGCATATTTGGAAAGATACAAAAAAATATATTGGTAAAACATTAGTGGAATCTGTTGCAATGTATGGAAGTGAGGCATGGACAATCAATAAGTACTATAAGAATAGACTAATTGCTCTAGAAATTGATTATTTATTCAGAAGTGCCAGAAAGTGTCAAATTAGAACATTTCACAAATAAGGAAATTAGAAACATAATAGACGCAGAAGAAAGCATAATTGAAAGAATTGAGGAGAAGGAATTAAAATGGTTAGAACATATTTTAAAAGTGGAGGATGAGCGATGGCCGAAACTACTATATCAATGGCAACCGGCCAGAAAGAAGAAAATAGGGAGACCAAAGTTAACATGGAAGGAAAACACGATGATAGTATTGCAAGCAAGAGGGCAAAACATTGAAGATGCCCAAGATCGTAGGCTTTGGAGGTTTGGCACGGGAAGACGACAGAAGCTGTTAAAACCCGAAGATAGATATAATAATAATAATAATAATAATAATAATAATAATAATAATAATAATAATAATAGTAATAATAATAATGCCTGGTTAGCTTACATGGGGGTTTGGTTCTGAATTAAGTAAGGGCTAGACTTAACCTCATGTAAGACACTAGGATGGGGGTCATCAACCCCGACACGACGCGTCCCAATGGCTGATAGGGGAAGTTCCTGTAGATATACAGGACAGTTGCGAATATAGCCTTGCCAAATAAGCACTCGCGGATCAACTGAGTAGGTCAACGGCTTCGACGGCGGAAGAGGCTTTTTTCCCAACGGCAGAGAGGGCGGATGAACCGGTTTTGGAACTAACCACTCCAGTCCTATGAAACTGGATTTCGGTCCAAACGTTGTGATAACTAAGTACTATGAAGCGTGAATGGAAACAATTTTTACCCCAGGTGGTAACCAATCCACTGCTGTTAACAACAGTACAACCAGGCTGTCGGATTCTGGGGAGTCTTGGCCAAACGCGCAGACAGAGGGTATTGGAGACCTCTGGTCAACTTCGCCCAAAAACCAAAACATTTTTTGGAACGTTAAACATAAATTCCCTCTTGCGAGCAGGAAAATTGCATGAATTGGAGAAAATTTTAAAAGAACAAAATATTCAAATATTGGCACTCCAAGAAACAAGATTAACAGATGAAAATACAATGGATTTTTGGGAACTATAGACTTTTCAAAAGTAAAACCGATAAACGAATTCTTAAAAATTCACCACATTTGGGAGTTGCTTTTGCTATCCGTAAGAATATATTAAACTCGGTAATAAATGTGAATCCCATAAATAATAGATTGATGACAATTACACTAAAATGAGCGAACCAAACATACACATTGATCAATGTACATGCGTCAATTAACAAGGACAATATAACAGATTGCAAAAAAGTAGATGACTTTTGGGAAACATTGGAAGAGAAAATATTAAAAATTCCACAGAATCATGTTTTAATCCTGTTAGGTGATATTAATGCACAACTGAGCAAAGTTAAGAAATATAAGAAGACAATTGGCAAGTATCCAGCGCATAAGTGGACCAACCGAAATGGACAACGACTAGTTGAATTTTGCAGACTATTTAACTTCAAAATTATGTCTACACATTTTAAAAAGAAACCATAAAAAATGACATGGCGTGCACCAAACTCACTTCTAGGTGAATATCAAATTGATCACGTGGCAATTTCTTTTTTTCACCGTAGAGAAATTATGAATGTCCAAGTTAGAAGAGGTGCAAACATCGATTCGGATCATTATCAGACAAGAATTAAATTGAAACCTAAACCCAGGAGACGTACCAAAAAAGCAGCCATCAATATTGAAGTTTACCACCAATAACATTCCGTCAACATTCACAGAGGAATGAGAAAAGAAGCAATCACATAATTGACAAGAACTCAATAGTAAAGTAACTGAAACGGCACAAATGTTAATCCCTCTACAAAGAAAGAGAAAAGCATCCTTGGTGGAATGAAGAATGTGACAAAGCTATTGCAGCGAGGCACCAAGCATACGTTAATTGGAATAGTCAAAAAGCAGAAAAGAACCATAACGCATTCTTAGTGCACAGGAAAGAAGCAGCCAAATTAATTAGGAAAACAAAAAAGGAAATGTGAAAACGATCAATTAATTGAGATTGAGAAAGACTTTGAAACAAACAACACGCGGAATTTCTACAAATCTTTTAAGACCAAACTCATTGGGTACCAACCACAGAGTCTCTGCTTTAAAAGAGAAGATGGTCAATTGGCACTAAACAACCAGGAAAATTGCAGAGAACTTGCTAAATATTTTGAGAAACTTCTTAACTGCCCAATACCAATATACAGATTTCCCCCACAAGAACCTGAACAATCAAATCCAGACTCATCACCACCGGATGAAGAAGAAATTATTATGCAGATTAAAATACTTAAAAACAATAAGGCAGCAGGTGAATATGGAATTGAAGCAGAACTCCTCAAGGTGGCAGGACCAAAGACCATAAAAGAAACCACAACACTTGTGCAAGAATTGTGGCAAACAGAACACATTCCAGAGGATTGGAAGACTGCATTAATCCACCCGTTACATCAAAAGGGAGACAGAACAGACGTGAACAATTATAGAGGGATTTCATTATTATCAGTCTCATATAAAATTTTATCTCAATGTCTGCTCGACAGAGCGCAACGGCAACTAGAACCGAATATAGGAGAATATCAAGCAGGATTCAGACCAGGCAGATCATGTCCAGAACAAATCCTGAACCTTAAGCTATTCCTTAGACACCAGAGAATTTGTAGCAATGATTTAGTGTGTATATTTGTTGACTTTAAAAAAGCTTACGATTCGGTTGACCGAGAATCACTATTTGAAATATTGAAAGAACAAGGTTTAGACCGTAAAACTCTTGCACTTATTAGACAGACACTAACAGATACAAGGGCTAAAGTTAAATTCATGGGGGAAATTTCTGAATCCTTTGAAATTAAGACAGGAGTAAGACAAGGAGATGGACTTTCTCCACTACTCTTCAATTGTGTTCTTGATAAAGTAATACAAGAATGGCGTAAACAGAAAACAATTTTTAAATGTAATCAACCAATCATATTAGGAAGAGGAAAATTGAAGATTGATTGCCTAGCATATGCTGATGATCTAGCAATCTTAACCCGTGACGTTGTAACAGCACAAAAACAGATTGAATTATTAAATGATATTGCAGAGAAAGTTGGTCTGCAGATTTCTTTTGAAAAAACGGAATATATTTCATGCAATAAACAAGCACCAAAATACCTGGAAACCAAATATGGAAAAATTAAACGAGTTTCACAATTTAAATATCTTGGTGAAATAATTCAGGAAAATGGAATTGAAACTAAAGCCAATAAAAGTAGATGCCAAAAAATGGAAACAGCATTTCGGCTTACTCACAACACTTATAATAAAAAATGCATATCTTTACATACAAAATTACGACACTATAACACTGTAATTAAACCAGAGTGCCTCTATGGAGCAGAAACATTAATTTTGAACAGAAAAAAAGATATCGAAAATATAGTGAAAAAAGAATGCAAAATTATAAGAAAAGTTTTAGGTCCACAAGTCATAGGTGAAGCATTTAGACTCAGAAGTAAAAAGGAAATAAAAATATATACAGACATTCATAGTGATATTAGAAAACGAAGGTTAAAATTTTATGGCCATATTAAACGAATGAACTCAAATAGGCTTACAAAACAGATAATGGAATTCTACGAAAACAGAAGTAAAGCTCCAGTGGATACTATGAAGTGGATTGATGAAGTCAAAAAGGACTTAAAATTGGCAGGAATTACTAAAGAAGATATCCCAAACAGATATATATTTAGAATTAAGGTGAATAAGTGGCAAGTTGACCAAGAGGACAAACCGAAGAAAAAACTGGAACAACTTGGACAGATGATAGAAAACAAGCTCATAGCAAAAGAATGAAAGAAATTTGGGCTCAAAGGAAACGCCTCTAAGTACTTTGCGTAGTCCTACATGGGCTCATCCGCAATATAAAAAAAATGATAATAGTAATAAAAATGTAACAATAATAACATTATGATGATCTTGAAGAGGATTTTCGGGCTGTAGGCCGTGGACGTGAGGCTTGTAGTTCCCCGACGTTTCGCCAGAGACTGCGTCTGGCATCCTCAAGTGTTGTCTTGACACTGGCAATTCTGACTGACTCAGTGTTGGCAATGACTTGCATCGCCCAGGGTGCTGTTCTGGGGCTAATTTAGTCCCTTGACAGCCAAATTCTTTAGTGGTTATCGTTTTTGGGTTTACTCGCTAGTTCAATCCCATTTATGACTTTAGCGTTTTTCAAAAATTATCATGATGTTAATTTATTTGTTAGTTTAGAGATGAGGTGATTCACTATCCCAGATAGGGCGTCATAAAATCGTGCCGCTGGACAAGCAGAGAGTCCGAAAGCCAACGACACGATAGTGAGCCACACTACCTGGGCAGTTTCACAACACTCATCTCAAAGGTCTGATGCATCTTGAGGAAATATGTTTCGGTGAACAGCACGTTGTTGTAACGCTTGTCCTATATTATAAACAATTGGATTGTCATGATTCTGTATGACATGAAACATGTCTTTGACCTTTTGTTCAATTGTAGTCGCAATATAGGGCATTCGCGTTAGGTCATGAAGCCTGCTGATTCTTGTGCGTGGAGGAGCCGACAAGATGATTTTTAAACATTTGTTTTGGATAACTTTTAATTTTTGTTTGTGGCATGCGGCCAGAATGCTCCAGGCTTCACTCCATACAGCAACATGCTGCGGATCACAGCTTTATATAATGTGAGCTTGATCCGAGTAGATAGATTATTCGACTTGATAAATGTGATATAAAATTGCAATTGCAGCATTAGCTTGGTGTTTTAGTTTCTGAATATGAAATTTGAACGTAAGCCTCTGAGTCCAAATGGACTCCAAGCTACTTAACTGTAGTATCTGATTCGAATTGGCGTTCCCCGAGTGAGCCGGATGGGAATACATCTGTGGGTTCTCCTATATAGCACAATTTGATGTATTATTTGCATTGACTTGGATATTCCCACAGATGTCAGCCAGGTTACTTCCATGGCGCTATATTGAAGCGGCGTTTTCGTGATGGTGTGGATGTTACAATTTTTAAGTAGTGCCACGGCAGATCTGAGGCCTGATAATACAAACAGTTTCTCATCTAGGGAAGGCTTAGCTTATATGGCTATTGGGTACGGAAGGAAAGTCGGACAATAGATAAATGTGTACAGGGATAGTGTGAGAGGACCTGCACCCTGGGGGACTCCATCCCGGCAGAGGCTTACAGTCAGAATTATACCCATTAACCGACACAATAGAAGTACTCGGTCACTGACGTATTTGCAAGAAGTTTAACTCTAAGTCAGCCGAAAATGTAAGTAAATTTGATTAATTTGGAGATAACGTCCCATTTAACCAAGTTGTATCGAAGGCTTTCTCAATATCGAGGAATACTGCCAAAGTACATTTCTTAGCGTTTGAAAGCCCGTGACAATATTGTCAATCACAGTCGGGCTAGCTGGAGCGGAGTACTGTGCGATTTTATGCATTAAAGCCAAATTGATAATTAGGTAGAAGAGTAAGTGTTGAAATTTCTTGTTTTAGAAGTGCCAAAGTTCTTGGTGTATATGCACAAGAGGAAGGCCGTGAAGAAGACAATGAAGAATTTTATAAAAGATTACGAAGAAATGTTATGTATGCAATTATATATGAATAGGAAATGATTACATTCTCATAATAGGAGATTTTTTAAATGCCAGCGTGGGCAAATGCTCAAGTCAAACAGATAATATTGGAACATTTGGCGAACCAACCAGCAATTAGGAATGGGACCAAGATTAACAGATTTTGCTATCTCCAATGAACTGAAAAAAAGCAATACCTTTTACACTCATAGAAACATACATAAATATACCTGGCCAGAGTACACGAAGACATTCAAAATCACATCATTGATTATTTCATTGCACTTAATAAGATTTTTAAATTGTTTCGATTTTTGTCCGAGCCTACAGAGGAATATGATATTGGTTCAGATCACTACCTAGTAGAAGCAAGAATAAGATTTCCACCAAGATGGTTAAAAAAGAAGAAACAACAACAGAGCATAGAACAAAAGTACAAGGTAAAATTATTTTATGATGACAGCATTAAATGGTTATATTCGAGAAGAATTCAGCAATATATGGCTACAACTCCAGAAAGTAATGATGTCGAAGAAGAATGGAAAAACATTAAAACGATAATTCAAAATGCAGCTAATGAAACTTTAGGAAAAGTAAATATACAACAAAGAAGAAATAGAACTCTAAAAATCTGGGATGATCAAATAAAACAATTGATTGAGAGAAAAAATGCAGCTTATAAAAAATATTTGAACACAAAGAAAGTAGAAAATGAAATAGAATTCAAACGCTGTAGAGCTATTGTTAAGAGGGAAATAAGAAAGAGACATAGGAAAACATGGTTAAATTTTGTTACCACATTTAGAATCAGATTTGCATAAGCTCCAACCTAATGCCTTCAAAATATTAAAACATTTGAATAAAGATATTAAAGAATCTACCAAAATTAATTGCGGAGTAACAAAAGAAGATTTTTTTCAATTATTATAAAAGTCTTTGGACTGACAATAGCTATGAAGATACAATTTCCGAAATAATAATGAGACAGATTCCATAATATCATTGGAAGAATGAATACAATAGTTTAAAGAAATTAAAAAATGGGAAGGCAACTGGCACAGATGGCTTGAATTCTGAATTGTACAAATATGCAGGCAAACAGTTCCATGAAAGACTGTTGTCCCTTCTTTAATAATGTATTCAAAAATGCAGATATACCACAGGAATGGAAGACAAGCATTGTTATACCCCTGTTCAAGAAAGGAGACAAGAGAAAAAATGGACAAACTATAGGGGAATCAGTTTGTTAAACACATGCTACAAAATTTATGCAGACATTTTAAATGGAAAATTGAAAAGTTTCAGTGAAAAATTCCTTATGGAATGTCAAAATGGATTTAGGAAAGGACGATCTTGTATTGATTCAGCATTTTCTGTTAAACTATTGCTTGAAAAAAGAAGAGAATTCAATTTAGAAACACATTTTGCTTTCATAGATTTTGAAAAAGCATTCGACACAGTCAAGAGATCAAAACTCTTAAATATATTGGAAGACAGAAATATACCAAATTTACTTCGGCAGAACATACAAAATATTTACAAAGACAACACCATAAAGATTAAATTAAATAACAGATTTTCTGAAGAAGGAATTATAAATCGTGGTGTGAGACAAGGCTGCCCCCTATCCCCAACACTCTTTGCAATTTATATCAATGAAGTAATATGTTGCTGGAACAAAACATATAAATTGGAATAAGAATATCAGAAAATAGAAAATTAAACACCCTATTGTTTGCAGATGACCAAATAATAATAGCAAATTCCGAAGATAATCTACAGAAAGGTCTGTATGAACTTAACAAAATTACAGAAGAATATGGATTAAAGATATCTACAGAAAAAACAAAAATTATGGCATTTCAAGGTGTAGATCCTGTCAGAAGTAAAATTGTACTGGACAATAAAATTTTGGAGCAGGTGAATAATTTTACATATCTAGGATGCAATATCTCATATGAAGAAGAAAAGGATGTAAATGCAAAAATATCTAAATTTTTAAGAATTTTAGGGTTAATAAATTCTATCTTCAAGCCACAGTTAGTCCAAAAGCATTCAAGACTGAAAGTGTATAAAACACTGGCTCTTCCAACTCTTTTGTATGGTAGCGAAGTATGGACGTTGAAACAGAAGGATATACAGAGACTTAGATCTGCTGAAATGAGATATCTTCGGAGGACTGCAGGATACACACTACTAGATCACAAAAAAAATGAAGACATCTTAGAAGAATTACACATGGAATCTTTAGAAAACAAAATTTCTGATTATAAGTCAAGATGGATACAACATGTTCATCGAATGGAAGATCACAGAATACCCAAACTAATGTTAAGATATCAACCTACAGGAAGAAGAAGACCAGGACGTCCACTCAAAAGACTTCTGGATGGTGTTTCTCTTGAGGCCGAAACAGGTCAACAAATGGCCTAAATTCGTGAATGTACTATGATGATGATGATGAGACGTGCCAAAATAATTTTCTCCATTATTTTGCCCAGCACATGCAGCAGACTGATTGGTCTGAGATTGTCTGGGACGGTAGGATCTTTCCCAGGCTTGGGGATAGCTATAATTTTGGCCCTCTTCCATACTTCAGGGAAGTAATGGAATCGGAAACAAAGTTTAACTATCTGGAGAAATAGGAGTAAGGCTTTTGGCGGTAAATGCTTTACCGCCAGGTTTGGTATACGGTCGTGGCCAAGGGCTCTTTTGGTAGGGAGAGACTGGATAACGGCTTTCGATTCTGAAAGCCGTATGTCAGGAAGGTAATGTGGGATTGGACGCTCAAGAAACGCACTAACAGTATGGTGTACTTCATTATCATGAGCTGGTGTTGTGAGCTCATGTGGTTTAAACCTATCTGCCAAATTTTCAGCTAGGATTTGGGCCTTCTCCCCAAGGAGATAGGCCCAATTTCCATTATACTGAATTGCTGAAGGAGGAGCAGGAGCTCTACTCCTTCGTATACGCTTAAGAATATCCCAAGGTGGGGTTTTATTTTCCGTGTAATGTTGAAGGGACTTTGCCCAGTCAGCATTTCTCAAGGCTTGCAGACGGGTTTTCACCAAATGAGCATAATGATTGTATAGCTGTTTGTGTTGATGACTTCCGAAATCGCGGTACCATTTTAGGTACCGTCGTTTTAGAATTAAATAATTTTGGAGTTTGGGATCTGTGCTTTTTGTCTGTGCAGTTTGATTGATTCGTGTTGTTGCTAGTCTTATGGCCGTTTTAATACTGGCCTGTAATTCAAGGACACTGTGTTCAATTTGTTGCGTAGACTCGGCAGAGAGTGTTGGCTTAACCCATTGGTTAGCAGTGTAGAGTAAGTCTGCCAGTCTGTGTGATCATGTTGTAAGTTAAGCGGGGAGGACAATAAAAATGTGGGTGAGATTTTAAATAGTATTGGTGTGTGGTCAGAGTTTAATGCGTCTATTACTGTAGTGACGTGTGGAGAAATAGGGACATTCTTCGATAGCACTATATCAAGAATATCAGAGCGAATACCATAAGCTGTGTGCCTGAAGAATGTATGTTCCCTTGGTGCAGAGATTTCTATGTTTAGATGCTGGCAATAATTTTGTAATGTTACACCAGCTGCATTTTGGACACGACAATTCCAGTAAAGATGTTTTGCATTAAAATCTCCCGCTAACAAATAGTTAGGGGAGACTGATGTAAGAATATTGAGGTCGTGTCTCGTTAGCAGTCTGGTGGGAGATTTATAAATTGTTGCTATGAAAATATTTTCGCGGTTGGAAATTGGTAGAAGGATGCCAGTGGCTTCCATAAATTGGAGCCTTGGAATAGTGACCACTCTGTGGCCGAGGGTGCGCTTTATACAGATAGCTGTGCCACCAAGGGACCGTCAATTCGGTCATTTCTATATGTGTAGTAATTCGGAATTTGGAACTTTTGTGCGGTTTTAAATGAGTTTCATGTGTTTAGAAGAATGTCAATATTTCTTTCTTGTAAAAAAGTGATTAGCTCAGATTTTTGATAGGCTACACCATTGGCAATGAATGCTACGACATTGAGATAGCTTCCGTGGGTGAATCTATCCATCTCCGAAACATAAATTTGCCAGCTGGGCCATGAACATCATTCGCTCCATAGGAGATCTAAAGCTTGCAAGAGCAGCTTTGATTTCCCTGAGCAAATGCTGCCCATGTCCAGTAGGTTGCATTACCGTACCAAGACGGGCCTGAGCAGTGCTTGTAGAGCTTGCATTTGGAGCAGTATTAGGAGTTAAAGCTTGTCTGAATGACACATTAGGCCTAATTGGCTTTGATTGAAAGCTTCTGGGAGTTTGGATATTTGACGCAGGTACTGTATTTTTTTGATTTAAGGTAAGGTTCCTGTGCTGCTTTATAGACTTCACATCCTCTGAAGGAGGCAGGATGTTCTCCATTGCAATTCGCACATCTCAGCAAGGACCGATCAGACAAGGCAGCAGCCTTGACTGGGCAGTCCTTGTGACTATGCGTGCCAGCACAAACCCACACATCTTGGGTCTCTATGACAGGCCGAAAAAGTGTGATTAAAGTGCTGACATCTAAAGCACTGCTTTAACCCAGCCCTTGGTCAATAAGGGACAACCTCGACTACTGTGTAGAGGAGACGGTTCAAGTTGTAGATTTCCTTACCAGCATCACTATTTTCCAGTTCTAAGATGAACAAAGGACAGGGAATTTCTTTATCATTTTCTTTTTTGTTATTTGTTTAATGGATTTATGAGGATAATCCATACTCTTGAGTTCGTGTTCAATTTCCTGGACTGAAGTGACTGCTGGTAGTCTCCTCAACACTACCCGAAGTGGCAGATCTTTCTTCATAACAAACGTATAAAATTGTTTGTTTGCAGTTTTGAAGAAGTTTTTTAACATTTCAAAGTCTGCACTTTGGAGGCATGGTAACGCATACCTTCTCTGGTATTGACAACCTTTAAGTCGCCGGTTAATTTTGATTTTATTTCTGAATTCATTTTAAATAAACCGGCATGCCCTATAACTGTAATGGGCGGCGGTCGAGATTCCTTAGGGATACTTTGTTCGTTTGAATTTCTTTCATTTCCAGTTTCGGTATTTGTAGAATTTATATTTTTATCATTTGGTTGTGAAGGTCTGCGCTGTGCCGTAGTCACAAGGAAAATTCCTCTCTTTTTGCGATGCAACAGTTTCCTTTGATGTGTGGAAGGTTGCAGGGATCAGCAGTGTCCATGCAATCTGCTAGTAAAGCAAATCTATTTTGGGTGGACACCGCTGGTGCCATCGCTACATGCAACTCACTTGTCAGTCTTTTCTTTCTTTCTGATCTTCTAGAGCCATCTTGTTGGGATGGTCTGTCAGTAGATACAGAAAGTCTGTCTTTTTATTCTTATTTTAGGTGATGTAGCTTCCTCTGTAGCTACATCGAAGAATGCTGAGGTTTGGATGTCTATGGTAAATCTTTTGAGTTCATCTAATAACCCTTTTAGGTAGCTTACTAGATCATCTGAATTCCTATATATTACATCTACAGATTTTATGTACTGACAAGTAAGCTCATAAGCATACTCGGTACGCTCGAAGTCTCTATATGTCTGGAGGTAACCCATAATAATGAGGAAAGTACCTCTGATTAATTCCGCAAGTTCTGCTGGTCTAGAGCCAGCTCTTAAATTTTGTTGTTCTATGAAACGTTTCAAATTTGACACAGATTTCCTCCCAGGCTCCGAGCGTATCGGTTTCTGCTTCTTCCACATCAACACTAACATTTTGTGAAATGGATTGAGCCATAATTTTTTGGTACTTACCAATATCACTTAACACTGAAAAAACACCAACACAAAAAACAACGAAAAATAGAATTGAACCTTTTTTCCAAACCACTCACAGTCTAGAGTTGCTTTGGTTGCAAATTTAAACCCAAAAAGAAAACCACTAAATAGAATTTTTCCACTCAGGGCGTGGCCCTTTGTGGTGGTGCGAACACCACGCACACTTGTGATTGGCTGTCAAGCCTCGCTGATTATTGATTGTTTTCCAGCACCCTAATAGACACAAATCACTAAACCACTTCACTCAGGAGTCAGTAGCACTTATCAGCTAGTCACTGGGCTTCAGTTGGAAGGTGGAGCACCTGATAACTCGCAGAAAATTTATTTTTTATTTTATCCAATTTTCGTGTTGTATGCTGCCTTCAGAAACTACGTTGACTGCTCACAAGCTCGCTCATGAATGTAGTGCTGGTAATTCTGTCCCCTGTCTGTCCTATTTATACGTTCACCGCGATGTGTTCGTCAGTTGTATCTGCCTTCTGATTGGTCAGCGTTAGGGACTTCCATCGCTCCAATGAGATTGCTGTTTGATGGTCTAGTCGACTGTACGTTATATCTGCCTTCTGATTGGTCAGCGGTAGGGACTTCCATTTTTCCACTGAGATTCCTGTATGATAGTCTATTCGACTGTGCTTGTAGAGGTTTACATTTTTCGTTTTTTAGAACCGGTATCCATACTTTGTTGACTTTTAATGATTCTTCTTTTCTGTTGAAACTGTTTTATGTTTTAATATTTCGATGGCTTCTCGTTGTAGACGGGTAAAATAGTGTGCGCAGTTAGATAATATGTCTGTATTCTGGTATTGTACTCTGTGGCCATCAAGTAAAGAGTGTTCTCCTACTGCCGACTTATCCATTTGTTTAAGACGACTGTATCTTTCATGCTCCTTAAGTCTGGTTGCGATGGTGCGTTTAGTGGTGCCTATATATACTTTTCCACAACTGCATGGTATCCTGTATATGCCTGCTGTCTGATGAGGATGGAGTTGATCCTTTATAGGTCTGAGAAGGTTCTTGATTTTCTTGGTAGGCCTGTATACTGTCTTTATGTCTTCTTTCTTTAGTAGTTTTCCAATGCGGACCGTTACCCACACGGACAGGTATCTTCACAAAACCTCGAATCATCATCCTAAACAAAAATCTGGAATCATCAAATTATTTACAGATCGAGCCAAAAAACTTTGTCATCCGGATTTATTAAAAACGGAACTTCAACACCTCCAGACGGTATTCGAAGCCAATGGATACACTAGGAAAGAAATCAACCGAGCCAGACGATACAACAGCAACAGCAGCAAGGAATCAGAGGAAAAAACTTCAACCAGGGCATTTTTACCGTTTGTCAAGAATGTAACGGACCGCATTGGAAAACTACTAAAGACAGAAGACAAAGACAGTATACAGGCCTACCAAGAAAATCAAGAACCTTCTCAGACCTATAAAGGATCAACTCCATCCTCATCAGACAGCAGGCATATACAGGATACCATGCAGTTGTGGAAAAGTGTATATAGGCACCACTAAACGCACCATCGCAATCAGACTTAAGGAGCATGAAAGATACAGTCGTCTTAAACAAATGGATAAGTCGGCAGTAGCAGAACGCTATTTACTTGATAGCCACAGAGTACAATACCAGAATACAGACATATTATCTAACTGCACACACTATTTTACCCGTCTACAACGAGAAGCCATCGAAATATTCACACATAAAAACAGTTTCAACAGAAAAGAAGAATCATTGAAAGTCAACAAAGTATGGATACCGGTTCTAAAAAACGCAAAATGTAAACCTCTACAAGCACAGTCGACTAGACTATCATGCAGCAATCTCAGTGGAACAATGGAAGTCCCTACTGCTGACCAATCAGAAGGCAGATATAGGGTACAGTCGACTAGACCAACAAACAGCAATCTCATTGGAGCGATGGAAGTCCCTAACGCTGACCAATCAGAAGGCAGATACAACTTACGAACACATCGCGGTGAACGTATAAATAGGACAGTCAACGGACAGAATTGCCAGTGTCAAGACAACCCTTGAGGATGCCAGACACAGTCTCTGGCGAAACGTCGGGGAACTACAAGCCTCACAATCACGGCTTACAGCCCGAAAATCCTTTTCAAGATCATCATAGCAACTCCGGCCGTGAAAGTCTACGTGAATACAATAATAACATTATTGATATTAGCAATATCAATAACAACATTTATAACAATGATAATGTTATATTTAAAATGGTAAATTTAAGATCATTAATGCCTTATCTCCATTTCACCAAGTACAATTTTACAAAACGTCTAGTATAGACGATATGTCTCATATTTTATTAAACTGAAATCTACCATCATGCTAACAACCATATCGTGAAAAAATAAAAAATAAATAAAATAACGTAAAAATGCACATATAGCTATAGAATTCACAGTAGGAAACATGTACTTACTCTATTTTTATATTTTAAATAATAAATTTAGTAATAACAAAAATGTAGGTTAACATTGCTCGAAATAGTGAAAAATAAAACCATTCAAAAATATAATAAATAATCCCAGGTAATTTCTGATGGAGAGCAGCATGACTTACGAGAAATATGGCCAGTACGGGCACATATTGTAAAATATTCCCTTATTCCGTCCAATTTGCAAAAAAAAAAAACTGATATTAGGTTAAGTTACGATTAGTCAGCAAATTTAGGATATGTTGCATATTTAATAGTTCATAATTGATATGCGGATGACGTATTGCATAATTAAAAATAAATATATCGGATTGATTACAAATAGATAAATTTCAATTCAGAATAATTGAAATTGTCCAGTACATTTAGAGAGAGAAACTACATTTGTTAAACTATGGCCATATGTATTCAAGTTTACTGATATAATGCCTGATACCATGAAAATTTACCAATTATCTACCATATTTAAAATTACATTGTTTTAGGTTGAACACCTCACGTAAGACTAAAATTGGATGGTGATTTATCTGCCACAAAGCTATTTATTACACGCTTTATATTAGCTTGACCTGTATCTATCTATGTATCTATCTATCTATCTATCTATCTATCTATCTATCTATCTATCTATCTATCTATCTATCTATCTATCTATCTATCTATCTATCTATCTATCTATCTATCTATCTATCTATCTATCTATCTATCTATCTATCTATCTATGTCTATCTATCTATGTCTATCTATCTATCTATGTCTATCTATATATGTCTATCTATCTATCTATCTATATATCTATCTATGTCTATCTATGTATCTATCTATATCTATCTATGTCTATCTATATCTATCTATCTATCTATCTATGTCTATCTATATCTATCTATCTATCTATGTCTATCTATATCTATCTATCTATCTATCTATCTATCTATCTATCTATCTATCTATCTATCTATCTATCTATCTATCTATCTATCTATCTATCTATCTATCTATCTATCTATCTATCTATCTATCTATCTATCTATCTATCTATCTATCTATCTATCTATCTATCTATCTATCTATCTATCTATCTATCTATCTATATGTCTATCTATCTATCTATATGTCTATCTATCTATCTATATGTCTATCTATCTATCTATATGCTATCTATCTATCTATCTATATGCTATCTATCTATCTATCTATATGCTATCTATCTATCTATCTATCTATCTATCTATCTATCTATCTATCTGTCTATGTAACTGAATCATTCAACGCGTTTTTCACCCAATTAAAATAATTGGATCGACTTGAAATTTGCTTACGGGACATTCCATACGAAATCGGCAAAAAAATTGTGAAAATTGAACTCACATCTTTAAAAGTTTACCATTTTTTTACAGTGGAACTTTATGATATACTGAATATCTGAACCGAATTTCAAGTCTTCGCTTGGTGTAGTTAAAGAGTAATAGAGCTGTCAATTTATCGTATTGTTTTAAATAGTCTCTTTTATAAAATACATTTCTCGAAGTATATCTATTCTATCAACTTGAAAAGATAATCATATTATAGATGATATTATGCTCTATCGCTTGAAAATTAGTATATTGATATTTACGTTTTTCTGAAGGGTGTAAATGCAATTAATATGCAATTGACCTTCCTCACCAAAATTTGTATAAAATCAAAAAGTGCCACATTATTACCTGAACATCAGTTAATTTTTTGTAATTAGTATTAAAGTGGAGTCTTGAAAGGAAACTACCCAAAATAATTATTTTTCCTTAAATCCCCTATGTGTAGACTGCCCGCAATATCTTTAGCGTGAGTGGAGATCGCTCGCTCGTATAAACAATGACGGAGCTACTCTGTAATAGTCCTTTGCGCAGTTACAAATATGTTTTATTGTTATCATCATTACATTATTTTTATTATCATTATTACAATTATTACATCATCATCATCATCGTGGACTAGTGGTTACTCTGCACACCTCTGATTCCGAGGTTCGCGGGTTGAAACTCGGTAGGAATCAATGGCATTTTAAAGGCGTAACAATTTTGAATGTAGCTTTCTCCAGAAGGAAGGAAATCCGTGAGTCCCGTGTCGTAAATTTATGGTACGTAGGAGAAACTCGCGCTTGAAATAAATTGCTACATAATAAACGTCATTAAATTTAACAATCTTTAGTGATATATTCAGTAGGCGGTTAATTTTGTGTTGATTTTGGCTAATGTATAGTTTAATTTAAATTACTAAGCGCCTACGAATTCAAGCTGGTAGGCCTATTAAAAATATTTTCTAGAGAGCAGTTTTGTAATGTGTTGTAATATTTTGTACTTCTACCCTACACCAATGTCTGATGTTGAGTATTGTAAGTAATGTTAAGCTATCGATAATAATTTATAAAAAATTTTCATGCTGTTACAAGTAATATTTAAGAGGTATACATATATTTTATTGGCTTGGTGTCACTTACTGATCTTGCATCCCCTACTCATGACATACGATCTCGTATCTAAGATGATATTAAAATGCACGATAATATTAGCTTTTATTATAAGCTAAATTATTGTTATAGTATTTAATTTAATGTCTAAACTTCCCATTATTCTCCTTTTATAACACAAAATGTATATCTCTACGATTATTCTCTCATTCCAGAAACATTTAAGAAATTGTAAAATTATATATTAACTCATAATACTGTTAATAACTATTGTATACTAATATATGCATAATTAAAATTATATTTAACTTCTAACTCACCATTCAGTCTTTGTAGATCTGCAAACTTGTTAGTTAAAAACAATAAGATATTATTTTTAATTTGACTGTGACATTTAAAATGACGAGATGCATTAAACAAACATACTGATGTAAATCAACTGTCTAGTATGTAATCTGAACTTGAGAATTGTTGATGTAAAACAGATGTTTAAGGAAGACTTGCTGACATTGCATTATTATCGTTTGGTAGGAAGTGATACGAGTATTAAAACATTCGGTTTTATTTGGAAGTGATATCTTATAACAATACTATTTCGTCAAAGTTATCAGGGTACAATACAATACACTGGATAAAAAGTTATTTTAAGACTGAAATTAGTAATTATAACATAATAAAAATTTATACCAGTTTATTCAATTAATGACGAAATAGTTATTATATAATATTACATTTAAACTGTAGTGAAAAATTTGTAACAAAATAAATAATTTGTTTTAAAAAAGGACACAAGATTACGAGTATTTGAGAATAAAGTTCTTAGGGAAATTTTTGGATCAAAAAGAGATGAACAGACAGGTGAATGGAGAAAACTACAAAATAGTGAGCTACGTGATCTGTATAGGAAGCCAGATATAATAAAAACAGTTAAGTCTCGTAGGCTGCGGTGGGCAGGAAATGTGGCACGTATTAGAGGATGAAAGAGAGGTGCTTGGAAATTTCTGGTAGGAAAACCGGAGGGAAAACGCCCAGTTTGAACACTAAGAATGAGGTGGGAGAATAACATTATACATGATTTGAGGGAAGTAGATTATACAGGGGATAATTGGAAAACGTTAGCTCGAGATGGGATGTATGGAGAGCTTATGTCCGCGCTGCAATGAACCTACAGGTTCCACAGAGCCAGTGAGTGAGTTAGTTATAAATAATTTATTTAATAATTCACAGTAAACGTAAGTAACAGATCTCTTTACTTCTCACTTCAGCAATAAAATTTGATAAATAAATATCTACTGCGTAAGAATTAAAATATCGCCACTTTTATAAATTTACGGTACTGTTCCATTAAGCAGAACATATAATAATCTACCGTATTCGATTTAATGGCCAGTTGAAAAAGTCATTGATGAAGCTCTTTCAATAAAGTACGCGCGCGACCTTGGTTGTGAAATGAATCTGCTGCGCCGTGGACCAGCGAGTTTTTTACGAAAATAGAATAAAAAACATTTATATTGTCTGAAATATTCAACTCTCCAAAAGGTAATTGCTGGAAATTAATCCTTATTACGTGAGTAGTATCCTGTATTTTTTCCGTTTTCATTTTTTGATATGTACTGCAGAAAACCGCCATAAAACAGAAAATTGACACCGAAAATAAAAATATCCTAATTATAAAAATAACACCCTTAAACTACATGATATCACCTATACAAATATGTTTGAAACAATTTTTTGCTGTTTACTGTTTCAGAAATATTAGTTAGTAAACGTTTTAGTTTATCATATTTACGATAATTTTAGATCATCATAACTACGAACCTATAAATGATAACAATTAAATTTCTGTATTAATACGTTTATAAATGTATTCACTATATTTAGGGATACATAAAATTAAAAAAATAAATTGCAAGATTTTTTGCTGTCCGATTTGATATGGATTGTCCCATACTTGTAAAGGACCCGTGACAATACAATAATTTCTTTTTTATTTTCTAAAATCCTGGCCAGAATCATCAGAAAATCAAAAAACGTGTCTTTGTATTTATGAAACGGAATCTTTGAACACGATTTTCACCCACTTAGAGACATTGGATCGACTTGAAACTTTGTATACAATGATTTCATATTTTATTTCTAAATTCCTGGCCAGAATCATCAGAAAATCAAAAAAATTAAAACTGGTATAATAGGTTACGGACTTGTCGACTTTTTAGTCAATCGTTGTAAGAGCTCAGTTGGTAGAGCGGTGAACTAGTGGTACGTAATTTCAGTATTCCGTAGGTCGCTGGTTCGAATCCGGCTGGGAGGATTTTTTTTAGAAGAGTAAAACTTTTAGCTCATACTACATTAGTATGGAATTTAAAGATATTTACATTCTTATCTTATTCTGTAAAATATTATCATCATCATCATAGTACATTCACGAATTTAGGCCATTTGTTGACCTGTTTCGGCCTCAAGAGAAACACCATCCAGAAGTCTTTTGAGTGGACGTCCTGGTCTTCTTCTTCCTGTAGGTTGATATCTTAACATTAGTTTGGGTATTCTGTGATCTTCCATTCGATGAACATGTTGTATCCATCTTGACTTATAATCAGAAATTTTGTTTTCTAAAGATTCCATGTGTAATTCTTCTAAGATGTCTTCATTTTTTTTGTGATCTAGTAGTGTGTATCCTGCAGTCCTCCGAAGATATCTCATTTCAGCAGATCTAAGTCTCTGTATATCCTTCTGTTTCAACGTCCATACTTCGCTACCATACAAAAGAGTTGGAAGAGCCAGTGTTTTTATACACTTTCAGTCTTGAATGCTTTTGGACTAACTGTGGCTTGAAGATAGAATTTATTAACCCTAAAATTCTTAAAAATTTAGATATTTTTGCATTTAATCCTTTTCTTCTTCATATGAGATATTGCATCCTAGATATGTAAAATTATTCACCTGCTCCAAAATTTTATTGTCCAGTACAATTTTACTTCTGACAGGATCTACACCTTGAAATGCCATAATTTTTGTTTTTTCTGTAGATATCTTTAATCCATATTCTTCTGTAATTTTGTTAAGTTCATACAGACCTTTCTGTAGATTATCTTCGGAATTGCTATTATTATTTGGTCATCTGCAAACAATAGGGTGTTTAATTTTCTATTTTCTGATATTCTTATTCCAAATTTATATGTTTTGTTCCAGCAACATATTACTTCATTGATATAAATTGCAAAGAGTGTTGGGGATAGGGGGCAGCCTTGTCTCACACCACGATTTATAATTCCTTCTTCAGAAAATCTGTTATTTAATTTAATCTTTATGGTGTTGTCTTTGTAAATATTTTGTATGTTCTGCCGAAGTAAATTTGGTATATTTCTGTCTTCCAATATATTTAAGAGTTTTGATCTCTTGACTGTGTCGAATGCTTTTTCAAAATCTATGAAAGCAAAATGTGTTTCTAAGTTGAATTCTCTTCTTTTTTCAAGCAATAGTTTAACAGAAAATGCTGAATCAATACAAGATCGTCCTTTCCTAAATCCATTTTGACATTCCATAAGGAATTTTTCACTGAAACTTTTCAATTTTCCATTTAAAATGTCTGCATAAATTTTGTAGCATGTGTTTAACAAACTGATTCCCCTATAGTTGTCCATTTTTCTCTTGTCTCCTTTCTTGAACAGGGGTATTAAACAATGCTTGTCTTCCATTCTTGTGGTATATCTGCATTTTTGAATACATTATTAAAGAAGGACAACAGTCTTTCATGGAACTGTTTGCCTGCATATTTGTACAATTCTGAATTCAAGCCATCTGTGCCAGTTGCCTTCCCATTTTTAATTTCTTTAAACTATTGTTCAATTCTTCCAATGATATTATGGAATCTGTCTCATTATTATTTCGCAAAATTGTATCTTCATAGCTATTGTCAGTCCAAAGACTTTTATAATAATTGAAAAAATCTTCTTTTGTTACTCCGCAATTAATTTTGGTAGATTCTTTAATATCTTTATTCAAATGTTTTAATATTTTGAAAGCATTAGGTTGGAGCTTATGCAAATCTGATTCTAAATGTGTAACAAAATTTAACCATGTTTTCCTATGTCTCTTTCTTATTTCCCTCTTAACAATAGCTCTACAGCGTTTGAATTCTATTTCATTTTCTACTTTCTTTGTGTTCAAATATTTTTTATAAGCTGCATTTTTTTCTTCAATCAATTGTTTTATTTGATCATCCCAGATTTTTAGAGTTCTATTTCTTCTTTGTTGTATATTTACTTTTCCTAAAGTTTCATTAGCTGCATTTTGAATTATCATTTTAATGTTTTTCCATTCTTCTTCGACATCATTACTTTCTGGAGTTGTAGCCATATATTGCTGAATTCTTCTCGAATATAACCATCTAATGCTGTCATCATAAAATAATTTTACCTTGTACTTTGTTCTATGCTCTGTTGTTGTTTCTTCTTTTTTAACCATCTTGGTGGAAACCTTATTCTTGCTTCTACTAGGTAGTGATCTGAACCAATATCATATCCTCTGTAGGCTCTGACATCGAGAAACAATTTAAAAATCTTATTATTTGCAATGAAATAATCAATGATTGATTTTGAGTCCTGACGATGCCAGGTATACTTATGTATGTTTCTATGATTGTAAAAGGTATTCGTTTATTTTCAGTTCATTGTAGATAGCAAAATCTGTTAATCTTGTCCCATTCCTATTGCTGGTTGGTTCGCCAAATGTTCCAATAGTATTGTTGACTTGAGCATTGCCCACTCTGGCATTTTAAATCTCCTATTATGAGAATGTAATCATTTCTATTAATTTTGCTATAAATTTCTTGTAATGTTTTATAAAATTCTTCATTGTCTTCTTCACGGCCTTCCTCTGGTGCATATACACCAAGAACTGTCAAATTACCTCTATTAATTTTCAGTCGAAGCTCTAATATTCTTTCATTCCAGTAAGTGTAGTGTTGAATTTTATTTCTTATGGTTTTATTAATCCAAATCATTACTCCAGCTTGTCCATGGGTTTTCCTGTCGACACCGCTATATATTGTACATAATTTTGTGTTTCTTTCGTTCCTTTGAGTTTTCTTCTTAGTTTCTGTGTTACTGCAATATCAATGTTTCTATTTTTAAATATACTGTCTAGTTCCTCTTCTTTTTCATGGATGCTTCGGACATTCCAGGTTGCATATCTTACAATATCATTGTGCCGTTTTCTTTTAACCATATTTCTTTGCTGTGGGTCGTCATATTTCAATTCCTTCTGGCTTTTTTCGTGTTGAGACTTGAAAGTAGTTTTGAAGTTCCTTAGGACAGGTTACTGGCCCGACGCTAAGTAGTCCAGTGGTAGGGCTGCTACCTTTTAGTCTCTGGACAGACATTAGGATACCGCATTTACTCAGTACCTGATGGAACGGTTATACCGCCGTGACTCGGTCCTCAGAGCCTCGTTTGTGAAAACGGGTTGTACCACGAGAAGGTGAGGATGAGAATTGGGTAGGAGAGGTTATACACACGTCACTATCCCTTACAACCCTGTAAAATATTAAAACCAAAAAATAAAAAAAATAAATAGTTTAAAAAAACTAAAGCAGCACGCTTTATTAGAAAACCGAACTCAAAAATGAAAAATAATTGTAATTTCCAACACGCTTGGGATAAATTTAAAGTGATCAACAAAAAAATCATCTCCAACACATATAGAATAAAACTAGAATTATCAACAAAAAGAAAAGAATTTTAGCATCAAAAGCGTGTGGTGCTTTTTTATGATTTTTACATGTTCTTCTTAGAGACTTTACTTTTACCAATATCTGTTTATTGTCAAATATATTAATTGATATAGAGCACCCCACGCTTTTGATGGTAAAATTGTTTTCTTTTTGTTGATAATTCTAGTTTTATTCAACATGTGTTGGAGATGATTTTTTTGTTGACCACTTTGAATTTATCCCAAGCGTGTTGGAAATTAAAATTATTTTTCATTTTTGAGTTCGGTTTTCTAATAAAGCGTGCTGTTTTAGTTTTTTAAAACTATTATTTATTTATATATTTAGCCTGGTGGAGTTATGGCCATGTGGCCTACTCTTCCACTCACCAGAACAAACATGTATTACATTAAAATACAAAAATCACCGTAATATTAGATACTAAACGGTTATTTGGCCAAAATGAAAAATGAAGTATAAACAGCTTTGGGGATCCGATTTTAACTCATTCTTTCAATTTTCCAATTTAGTCGGTACTGTTTGATATATTCCAAAATTGACTCACCTCATATAGAACAATAAAGTATGATTTAATAACACAATAATTTAATAAAAATAATAATAATAATGTTTTATTTATTCTGGCAGAGTTAAGGTCATAAGACCTTCTCTTCCAATCAACCAGCACAAATAGAAATATATATTTGACATATACAGATATACACTATACTAACTATAAATAGTTAAAAACACATTAAATGTTGTAATATAAATTCCATGCAGAAACAACATTTTATACGATAATACTTACTTTCTTCCTCACTCTCACTATCAAACACGTAGGTTTATGGCCGCACGGACATAAGCTCTCCATA
Source organism: Diploptera punctata (assembly GCA_030220185.1). Classification (NCBI taxonomy): domain Eukaryota; kingdom Metazoa; phylum Arthropoda; class Insecta; order Blattodea; family Blaberidae; genus Diploptera; species Diploptera punctata. The sequence goes on along the minus strand of JASPKZ010008050.1, from coordinate 478,251 downwards.
CATCCCTATCCTGAGATAATACTTTTATACGATAATAATAATAATAATAATAATAATAATAATAATAATAGTAGTAGTAGTAATAATAATACTAACAGTCTAAATGTAATAAATTATACGAGAAACACCAATTGATATATATACATTACACTGGGTAATGATGAATAACTTAATGATAATTAAAATTAAAACTAATGAAAGAATAACACACAAAGGAAGAACACCTCCTATCTATTATCGGCCTACATAAAAGTACAAGGAAGTTAATAAAATGTATATATATATATATATGTTTGTGTGTGTGAGTGTGTGTGTGTTTGCATTATATAAAAGGCACTGGGTTTAAATATTGATACATCTTAATACTATTTTTAGTTAAATAACAGAAAAATAAATTACCAAGTGTTAAAATAATAATATTAGTGAGATCTCTCTGTTAGTTAATAAAAATATTCAATTTGTTTCTGAAGGATATTATAGTTAGGCAGTCTCTGACATAGAGTGGAAGAGAATTCCATATTCTACCAGGAGAAACTGTAAAATATTGTGAATAATAGGTACTGTGATGAGGAGGGCTATGAAGAACAATGTGCTGATGGGATCGTGTGCTTAATTTATGTTATCAGAGAGCCTAACAGTGGTGTGATAAATAATTAGGTGATGATATGTTTAGTATTTTATACAGAAGAGATAGGGAATGGACAGTTAAACGATCTTGTAGACGAAGCCATGTCAATTGTTCCAGGGATGGTGTAACATGATTAAATCTGCGATTACTACAAACAAAACGTATGCAAGATTTATGAACTCGTTTAAGGCATTGAGTAAAAATAGCATATTTCTGTAAAAATAATATCTCAATAATCAAAAGTGATAAATTGCAAGTGTTTCTACCAACATTTTCCTTAAAGCAAATAGTAAACAATTTCTTATGCGATTTAAGGAATGTATTATTAAGAGTGTTTCGAAGGTGTGGTTTATTTGTTCATCCCAACTACCATTTTTATTCATAAATATTTTTTTTTGTCTGCCCAACTAGAAGGGGATTTAACCCCATTAAGTGACACATGCGATACTGTATTTGTTTTAATTGAAGTTAATAGTCTCCGATGGCCCGTAACGTTTGCTTGTGACTTTCTAGGATTTAGTTGAAGTCCTTATTTCTCTGTCTATGTGTTTAGCGAATCAAGGTCCACCTTAATTTTGGCTACCGATTCATTTAAAGAATATTTGTCTGCGTGAATATAGATCTTGCATGTCGTCCGGGATTAATTATGTTAGAAATACTTTAGGGAGTCCGATATGGCATTTATATAGATTTATATAGACTGAAAAATGCAACGGACCGAGCACCGAACATTCTGGAACTCCAGCTTTTACGGTAGGTCCAAGAAGAACGTAATATAAAATTTCCTACAACATATTGCTGGGCGCTGACGAAGGTAGGAGTTGAACCATTGCGTACATTGTCGGAAAGTGAGAGGTTTTTCTGGTTATGCAAAAAATATGTCCACGTCTTCCGTGTCAAATACTTTGCTAAAGTCAAGTAGTGTAATAATAGTAAGTTTTCGATTTATCAGATCATTCATGTATGTCTTCACAAATATATGCATCCGAACATCCGTGAAGAAATGTCCCAAAAATGACTGTCTATTTATCTCGAAATCTGTCCATGAATGTAAAGGAACAGAAATACACAACTATTACAAGAAGAGATCATAAGAGATATGTTCCAGTAAAGGATAACACAGTATTTAGCGACGACTAAAACGGAAAATGAATTAGAAAAATAATATCAAAGTATGAAAATATAATATGGAGAACAGCAAAAGCAGTTCTTAGTTATAAAAAGAAAAGAAGAAGAATAAAAGGCCCTAGGAATTGAAACGAAGATATACTGTAGAAGCAGCAGTAAAGGGCTAGAAAGAAGCACATCTAAAATATCTTCAAAAATAAATAATAATGAAAATTGGAATGATTATAAATTTAAAAAATATATAGCAAAGGCAAACATAAAAGAAACATATCTGGAATATTGGAACAGATTTTTCTCATCAATTGAGCATGGTACTTATGGAAGGCAAAATATATCATGGAAAGTAATGAGGCATCTCAAATCAACAGAAAGGGATAAAGCTATACTATCATGTATAACGGAAAAAGAATGAATAAGTTATTATAAGGATTTGCTATGGCACAATACAAAAGGGAATACACAGAATGAAAAACAAGAGGAAGGAACAATAGATTTAATAACATTAGAGGAACTGCAAGATGCCATAAAAATAAAAAATAGAAAGGCTCTGGGTACTGATAAAAAATAATATAAATATTTAAATATGGTGGATTAATATTACAATTACGTTTACTACATTTATTGAATATGTATTGGAGAAGAAAAAAATCCAGAAGAATGGAAAATTGCAAAAACTATTTCAGTGTTCAAGAAAGAGCAAAGAAATGAGTGTAAGAACTGCAGAGAGACAAGTTTACCAAATGTTATGTATACAATTTATGCAAGAAATATTAATTCCAGATTGAAAGTATTGAGTAATGTGCTAATCAGTGAGGAATATAGTGGATTTAGACTTGGTAGATCATGATTGGACAATGTTTTTACAATGAAGCAGATAATAGAAAGACACAGAGAGATTAATGTATAAACCCACATGGCCTTTATAGTCCTAGAAAAAGCCTTCGACAAAGTGAACCGCCGTTTATTATGGAAGATAATGCAATAAAAAAGGATACCCGATACACCTAATAAAAACTATTCAAAGATTATATGAAGATACAAAAATAGTAGCACTAATTGAAATAAATGGGAAATTAACAGAAGAAATTAGAACTAACTGTGGTTTAAAACAGGGGTGTAGCCTTTCCCCAACGCATTTTAATATATATTTAGAAGACATTCTTGTTGAATGGAAACAATTGGTGATTAAAAATTGGACGAAATAAAATATTGAATGCATTATGTTTTGCAAATAATATAGTATTAATTTTTAACAGAGAGGTCAGTCTACAAAAAGCAGTCTATCAATTAAATAATATATGTACGTAATATAATATGATAATTTCAAAATCAAAAACTAAATTAGTGGCGTTCCATGGAAAGTACCCAGTAAGAACAAAATTGGCGATAGAAGATAGAGTGTTAGAACAGATTTCACACTTTCAGTATTTGGACTGCGATATAACTTATGAAGAAGAACAAGATATAAATAAGAAAATACGGAAATTTCAACATATTAGTGGAACAATCAGAGAACACCGAGGAAAAAAGTAAGAAAGGTTACGCAGATAAGATTTTACTCAACGATGGCAGTACCAGTGGCGATTTATTGAAGTGAGGCTTGGGTCCTAAAGGAAAAACAAAAAAAGTGAAATTCAGGCAGCGTTTAAATGAGATTCCTATGGGCTATGAAATGTTGTACAAGAGAAGAACATTATAAATGAAAATATTATAGAGGAACTAAAAGTACAATCACTTCTTCAACAAATAGAAGAACACAGGAACAATTGGATAGAACATCTGCAAAGAATGAGAGAGGATAGGATACCAAAGATGGCGCTGATGTATAATCCTAGAGGACGAAGATCGGTGGAAAGACCAAGAATGCGCTAGGCTGAACAGATGTGAGATCGGAACAGGCAAAGACCTAATCCGAGAAGGATGATGGTGATGATGATGATCTGTCCAATTTTTTTTTTTTCCTTTCTCTTATAAATATCCGAATTAATTGTATGCCAATGTTTTACACTTTTTCTAATAAACCTTCATTTCATACTTGTGTTTGTTTATATTATACATATAATTAATGGTCTCCCTAAGCTGACAACAATGTTTCGAAGACAAAGTAGTTTCATATAGAATTATATTCGTTTAAATGTGACAAGTTTAAAAAAGAAATGAAATTGTATTCAGTTACAATAACTAGGAGAAAATTTCAGATTAGAAAAAAATGTACTTAACACATATTTAAATAGGTACTTGCAATTCAATAACACGATTTTAATGCAATAATAAATGTCTGGTTTTACAATGTATAAACTGTAATTGTATATCTTATCACTAGTATAATATTACTTGCATTGCTTTTAAATGTCTGCTGGAATAATGTTTTTAATAAGAAAATAAATCCGCAATAAATTCAGTTTTTAACTGTTAGGACATAATACGAAAGACTTTGTTTCAATATATCCTATTCCAACTAAACTAATGCGTCATATACCACCTGAAAAAAATATATATTGGAGCCAGTCAAATACACATTCAGTCCCTCTCGAATCTTGTTCCTCGAGCTTCCCAGACTCGTTGCTTCTACGGAGACACTTGGCGTATTCAGGGGAGTGGGAGGGAATGCCAAATGCATGCGCGGAGTAGAATACAAGTGAGAGTGACCGGGAGTCCAGTTGGATCAGATTTCCTGTGAGCAGTGAACAGTCTTCATAAGAAAAATAGTGTATACAATGACAGCGAAAGCTAAAGAGAATGTATTCAATAAATTATCTGATGGGACCTTTCTACAAATCTTACACTTTGAATATAGGCCTAAGCTTGTGTACTTAGTACTGTAAATAAAATGTAATCTGACAGCACTAAACGTGTGTTTAGAATTTACATCAATTTATTTCCATGCGAAATCGTCAAGAAAATTATAAACATTATGAGGTTTTCTTTAATCAATCAATAAATGAAATATCAGACTATGCATGGTCATTACGGCATAACTTATTATTTATTTGTATAAAATGGTTAAAATGGTTAATTATACAGTAACCGAATCTACGCTGTTTAGTAAAATGTTAATATCAACATACTAATTTTCAGGCGACAGTGCAAAAAATTGCATATATTATGACTATCTTTTCAAGTTCAGGGAGTAGTTAATACTTTGAGGAATTTATTTCAAACAAAATATTTTTTTTAAATACGATAAATTGACAGATCTATTATTCCTTATTTACAGTATATCAAATTGAGATCTGAAATTCAGATTAGGTTTCAGTGCACCATAACTTCTAACTATTAAAAAATAGTAAACTTTTGAAGATGCGAGTTAAGGTTTCATTTATTTTTCTGCCGATTTAATATGGAATACCCTTAATGTCTTATAGATTTATATTTTAATAATAGTAATAATAATAATAATAATAATAATAATAATAATAATAATAATAATAATAATAATAATAATAATAATAATAATAATAATAATAGTAATAATAATAATAATAATAATAATAATAATAAATTATAATAATAAAGGATAATTCGTAAAAGAAGGAATTCCTTAGGTCATTGAGAAATATATGGCTTCGTACATGCAGTAAACATTTCTTATGTAGCATGACCCTACTCACTGCGAGAATCCCGGGACTTCTTATTTTTACCGGTACATGTGACCCTTGTGATCCGAAAAGTCCCTAACGATTTCTGAGAAAACACTAATTCTTTACTCTCTTTTGTAGGTAATCTGAAATATGTTGACCATACAACAAAGAATAGACATTGTAAGTTGGAGACTCAATGGACTGCCCTTCGCTGAGGTAGAATAACTGTTTTGCCGACGACACCAAACAGAAGCCCGAACCCGAACAACCATAAGAGGTTTGGTGAACAAGTTCAAGAGAACTGGGAATATTTGTGACGAGAAAGGTTCTGGATGATCATTGATGTTACAGGAAACTGTGCAGTCCATACAACAGGCGACTCGAGCAGTCCAAGCATCCCCCGGTACTTCGTCTCAGTAGTTGGGAACACGACATCCCAAAAACCACTTGGGTGGAAAATTCTGCACTTCGTACTGAAGAAGAAGGCTTACCACATCCAGGTGCTCCATGATCTTCAACCTGAAGACTATGCGGCACGCATGACCATGTGCCACGACTTAATTGAGGCAGTGAACAATGAATATTTGTTGGCACGCGTCCTATTCAGTGATGAGGCTATATTTTATACCTGTGGCCTCGTCAATCGCCACAACAACAGGATATGGGCTGATGAACAACCAAACATCACTATGGAATTGGAACGTAACACTCAAAGGTGAACGTATGATTGGGCCTCACCCATTTACGGGCTATTCTTTTTTCTGAAGCAACAGTCAATTTAACATCGTACCTGGACATGCTTGAGCTATTGCTGCAGCCCCAATTGTTTGCCGAAAACATCCTGGATTCGGTGTGTTTCAACAAGATGGCGCCCCACCACACTTTGCGCAAATTGTGTATGATTACCTCAACCAGACGTTCTGAGGACGCTGGATTGGACGAGGCTCACCATGGATTTGGGCAGCAAGCTCGCCTGATCTAACGCCCTTGGACTTATTTGCATGGGGTTACATCAAGAGTCAGGTTTACAAGGTCAAGATTAGGGATTTGCAACACCTGCGTGAACGCATTTCGCCATCGGTGCGTACAATTATCCCAGCAATATTGCGGTGTGTGTTTAGGTGCGCTGATGAGAGACGGCAACTCTGCTTCGATATGGAGTGCAGTCATGTCGAACTACTGTGATTTCATCCAAATACAGTGTCTTGTTTGATACTACAAACATTTGATTTGAATTAAACTGCTCCTTCCCAGAAATTATTAAAAACTTTTCGGGCACTCTATATATATATATATATATATATATATATATATATATATATATATATAGGCCCTAGTGATAAACGTATGTTTTTGTGGGAGCATAAACATCAAAGGCCATTAGTGACGTATCAATTTTTACGTTTCAGAAATAAGATTTTAATTTTTTATTTCTATATTTTTTAAGATCTAACTCGTCTTACTCATTTCGTTGGAGAGATTATTTAAACGAAATAAATCATTCTAACTTACAAATTGAATCACTGAAAAACGACCAATGGATTCTAACGCAACTGGTATCAAATAAATGAAAACAGTGCTAGCAGTCATATCACATTTAAACATGGGGCCACAACTCTATAACTTTCGAGTAATTAATAAATTACTGTTTGGTTTGGGCGATACCTGATTTCCTGTCACGGTTAGGGCTAGCATATATCATTCCGCATTCACTACCCCGTCTGCTTTTGTAGAGTAATCAACAGAGCGTCTAGCTGGGAACACGAAATCCCGGGCTCGATAGCTACTTTTGACTATTTTCTTAATAATCAGTCACGTTCAATAATCCGTAAAATGGTATTAATATTTTTCTTTTTGTGCGTTTACATTATGAAGCAATGTTCCAAGTTGTGAAGAGAAAAGTAGTAGCGTTATAATCTCCAATGTATTTTACCTTAATTGAGGGAAGTTCTGTTGTAACAAAGTATGTACACATACTTCGTAATAGCTGCCTCTGTATCAAAATAAACAAGTGAATAGCGGGATTTAGCAAGTAATATATGCAAGTTGTACATATAAAATGTCAATATTATTAATTAAAATAGGCGATTTGGAAATACCTTTAATGGTTAATGAAAAAAAAACTAATTTTACTTAATAGAGACTGCGAGTACCAATAGGTTCGGACTTTTTTTCTGTCCGCTACCTCACCTCATATACAAGCGAACGCTATCGGTAAGGGAATATTATGTTATGTCCTTATTGTTTAGCTGTACACGGTTTACGAAAGTAATATTATAAGTGAATAATGAAAGTTTTGTCTATTGACTTCGTTAGCTATTGATTACACATTTGTCTCTCAGATGGATAAAATTAATTTACAAGAAGACGTCGATGATAACAATGAAGTTACAGGAGTGGGTAATATAAAATTAGTAAGACAGTGTGTATTGAATGAATGGATTATTAACATTCATATAAATAATGTAAACATGATTAATTTATACTATTAATAGTAATAATAATCCGGAATTTTATTATTTTTATTATTATTTTGTGTGATTTAGAGTTTCATTTTACATTATAATTTTCAGAATAATTGGTAAAAATGAATGTTATAGGAAAATTGGAAAATGTAAGATTCAAGGAAAAGCTGTTCTGTTTGGTCAGCAGGCTGTGGACACGTTTATGAATATGTTAGCCGACTTCACATTGATTGAAGAATAAGAACTGCACATGGATGGTGAAGATGTAGAGGTGGCAGAAAGTGCCATACATGAGGTAAAGAGGCGAGGAAGACGAATCTTCCGGTTTCATGGAGATTAGTAGTGGAGATCATAATTCTCCAGATAAAAGCTAAAATACGAACACATTCAACAGAAGTTCAAATAATATCAGTACGTCTTGACAGAGACTGCCCTATATGGTCTTCAGAACTTGTTTCTTCAAAATAAAGGACCGAAAAATTTGCGAGGGAAGAAACTATATATATGTTACAGGGAGGCGTTCGTCTCGATTAATGTGAGTTGATATCGGTGGACTTCGATATATTTCGGGAAGCTAGAATGAGAAATGAGTCTGTCATAACCCGCACATTGTAAGAATGGCAATATCAAATTAATGAACATGACAACAATAATTACCAAGATTAATAACTGATTATTTTTAAAATGGTAGTCGGAAGTAGGTATCAGACCTGAGCCTTCAAGACTGCTCTACGAAAGCAGACTGGGTAGTGAATGCAGAATGGTATTTGCTAGTCTTAACTGAGACCAGATGTCAGGTCTCTCCCCAAAACTAAACGGTATTAAATTAAATACTTGAAAGTTAAGGAGTTGTGACGTTATGATTACAAGTGATAGGGCAGGCAGGGGTAATTTCTTTTAATTTCAGAATCCATTGGTAGTTTTTTAGTGTTTCTCCTTGTTACTAAGATCTAAAGTCTATAGAATGTCACAGGTCTTTTCGGAACACTGGTTTTCATATGCTGTAAGGCGAACTTATTTTACACGAATGTTGTTTATATAAAAATCTGATGGCTATTATATCATATGATCATTTTTATATTATTTTAACATATCGAAATAATTTATATAATAATTTTAGTTAATAAATAGCCTACTGTATTGTAATAGGAACTCGGTACCTAGGTTGTATGCGTACATATTCCTGAAATACATTAATGAAAGTTTCACCAGTTGGAATAGTTTAACTGTAAGCCCCATCATGAAATGCCTCTTGTACCATTTCATCAAATGCTCGTCCTATTTTCCCCAATCTTTTCTCCTTTCCCTTTTTTCACAATTATTTTATATTTCTTTCCTTTTATATATACAAATACAACTACAGGACTCATACGCAGACACAAGGTGGAAATTCAAAATATCCTACCTCGACGGATATTGCCCCCGATTCATCAGAGTGGAATGCAGAAACACTACAGTCTACGCCAACGACGAAGGTTAATTAGTACATATTTTGTGTTTTTTAAACCTAAATTTGCCTTTTTAAATTAAATTTACACATTTCGTTCCAGTTCAACGTTCCTAGGTCTCTGAACATTTTCAGAGATCTTCGGAATGTTATCAGAAAATAGAAATAATCTAAGAACATGACAATTTTATTTTATACTCAATTGATATATATACTATATTAATTAACTTTATTTATTATATACATTTTCTTAACTATTACATGCATTTTGATATCAATGATAGTGATGTGTCATTACACATTTTTAAAAATTCTAACCAATATTTTTATTGCTTACTTTGCATTTTATAGGTAATTTAATCTACATCTTGAATGACCTAAAACTCTGAGATCTAGTGTTATTACTAAGAGGAAGCTACTAGAGCAGCGCAAATCATTAATGAAAATCTTCCGTGTTGTAAGCCTATACAAATTTGTTACATATTTATCTAAATGTCAGAATACGTTGTGTTGGATCTCCTTTGGGAACGTCAGATAATTCTGGCAGAGATCCTTCACTGAAAGCACTATAGTGGTCGATAGTTGATTCTACATGCAAATAAATGTTGGGACTTTGTAAAGTTCTAATCTAAATTCGGTGCAATATTCATCTAAACAATCACATTTCGAGAATATCCATGCAAGTAATTCTGCCCGAGGGCAGATCGTTCACTGCAATCATAGCATTTTCATGCTATGGTTGCAGCTTTACTAGGGAATTGTAGGTGTGGTAGCTTCCCGTTGCTTTCCACACTGGTGAAAGATGATGATGAAGAAGATGATGAAGATGATAATGATTAGGATGATGGCCATATGATTTATGGGACCGTTTGGGCCTTAAAGTTTTCTTGACATTTGTCTTACAGGTGAGGAAAAACCCCTATAAATACCTCACCCAGAAAAACTGCCCCGACCGGGGATCGATCCTGGGCCCGCTGCGTGACAAGGCACGCTATCTCGAGACCACAGCGGTGGACTTCGAGAATATAAAATAGGGTATATGGCCGGGTGACTGAGAACCTTGTAATCTCACACATTTGAAGTATTTCGGCACCTGTTCTGATCCTCGATAATTATAAATAATTGTAGCAAGTAATTTAAAAACGAACGTCGTGTGGCATGACCATCCTCCCCTAAAAACATTAATAATAAGATACATTTGGGGAATATATATTGAACCGTAGCTGTCTCGAGCGCACGGATTAGCAACCATGATATATTGTAATAAATTACTATTGAATATGAACCTAGCCAGCATCGAGAACACTATATTTCATTCTAGTCCGGCCCCTGGAATATAGCACGTCATCAAACATGAGTACTTTATTATTAAATAAACATGAATAAAGTAGACAAAAATGTGTTGAAGTTCTTGGTGTAAAAGAAATGGTGATTCCCAGTGTTATAACTCGAAGAGCTGCAAGGTATCATAGAATTAACAGACTTCTTGCCGTTATGTAAGATTTTTTCTCCTTCAAAGAATTAAATTTATTTTATGTCATTTATAGTTTTATTTTCATTTTAATTACTCTATTATATACTTTTTATTTTATATTCGCTAAATTCAGACTAAATCAACAATAGTTTTTATACAGTAGACCTAATTGTATTGATAGCACACTATATACTTATTTATTCTATTTAAATTTTGTTGTTAGACTACCGTAACTATAATCATTGTAAATTCTATTTAACCTAGTTGAGTGATAGATAATAACTTAAGCCCGAATAAAAAACTATCATCATCATCACCATCATCATCATCATCATCAAAATCACCATCACCACCATCATAATCACCATCATCATCACATCATAATCATCACCATCATCATTACATCATAATCACCATCGCAATCACCATTCTCAACGCCATGAATCTCACCATCCTCATCATCATTCTCAATATCATCATCCTCACCATTCTCATCATCAGCACCATCTATATAATTCTCATCATTCTCATCATTTTCATTATTAGTATTATGAACTCTGAAACACTTACTGGGCAGGTGCAATATGCCGAACCTAGCTGTGTTCTACAGAATATAGGACAACAGCCGAAGCAGTAAATATTACCGCAATAAAGAAACGCACAGTAGAGACAGAAAGTGAAAATTTAATAGCATCTAGGCCTAACATAATGTGAATTGAATCTGGTCCGCCGGAGTAGATCGAAGGGATTCTACCGACGATGCCTCGCTGATGAAAAGTGTCATTTAAATAAACAAGGAATATTGATATATCTGTAATTTCAGACATACAGGGTGTAACAGGACCTCACCGACAAAATGATAGGGATGATAGGCCATGCAGAGAGGATAATTTTTTGTGAAGGAACATATAGTTACAAACATGTCGTTTATGAGTTATGCGCATGTATCAAGGTGTAGGCGCCACGCACTAGAACCAACCTGCTCGTTTATCTGTGCCGTCAGCCCTCACTCTGTCATAGCAATAGGTGCCAGTAGGTTTGGTTTGTTTTTGTTTTGAGAATTTAATCAGCATGCAGTACGAGTTGTCTGAACTCAGAGACATGATTATGTGATACGATAAGGCGATACGTCGAATATACGAGCAGCGGTATCTCAACAGGAGACATCCACACCATACTACATTTGCTGCAATACATGGACGCCTTGGAGAAACGGGGAATCTTCGTCCTCGGGCCGTTGGCGTCGGGAGGCGTGAAATGAGAACACCAGATTTTGAGGAAGCTGCGGTTGAGCGAGTTACTGTCGAACCTTCAACCAGCATGCGTGCTGTGGCTCATGCTATGAACGTAAGTCACCAGTCCATTTGTAAGATATTGAGAGAGTACAACTTACACGCATACCACCTTCAGAAGGTGCAGGCAATAGGACCACAACATTTTGTACCTCGTATGAACTTTGTACAGTGGTTTCTAAATCAGGTTGTTCACGATGTTGCCTTTCCTACACAGGTGTTATTCTCAGATGACGTCTATTTTTATGCGTGTTGGATACTAGAATAGTAGGAATAGTCACATCTGGGAATAAACTAACCCATATTCAATTGCTGTTCGCAATCACCAGCAGAGGTTTTCAGTCAACATTTGGGCTAGAATTGTTGATACTCATCTGCTTGGACCTGTAATTATGCCAGCAAGATTATCTGGGACAGCTAATCTACTGTTCCTGCAGACCACCCTTCCTGACCTGTTTGATAGTGTACCGCTAGTTTTGCGCCGAAATATCTTGTTCCAGCATGATGGAGCCCCAGCACACTTAAGTGTCGAAGCATGAGCACAACTGACCCTCAATTATGGGACCGGCGGATTGGACGAGAAGGAATAGTTGTGTGGCCAGCGCATTCGCCTGATTTAACGCCCCACGATTTTTTCTTTGGGGGCATGTCAAGAGTATGATCTACGTAACTCCAGTGGGCACCAGAGCTCAACTGATTGACAGACTAAATGCTGCATTTGACGACGTCAGGCAAAATCCTGCCATGCTCGGTCGTGCTGGCCGATCGTTGCTGCGACGATATAAAACATACAGTGAGGCACAGGGTAGACTGTTTGAACACTTACTGTACAAAGATGCATTTTTAAATAAAATTACATGTGTAAAATTGTATGTACTGAATTTCAACCCTTACGGGTGAACAACTTAATCTGTGCATGACTCATAAACAACATGTTTGGGGCTGTATGTTCCTTCACAAAAAAATGATCCTCACTACATGGCCTATCATCCCTATCATTTTAGTATAAAATCCGTTTGAAATTTTAATATATGTGTTTTATCCTATAGTGGTAAAAATATCAATTTATTTCGAACGCATTAATACATTTTGAAATTTTGTTAGCTCATCTACTGTATTCCTTTTGTAATATAGTCTATATAAAGTTCAACAGTCCAACAGTAATAACAACCTTGGCCTTTCGCACAACAGCCTTCCACTCAGTTTTATATCAGGCATCCATTTCTAACATCAGAATCTTCGGATCACTCTCTACATCATCAAACTAATGTTTCCTAGAGCGTCCTCTTTCCTTCCACCGTCTATTTTGTAGTATATAATTATATTTATATCATTGCTTTATTACTCGTTCTATCAACGTGTCCAAATCCATTCTTAAGCTCTTAACAAATTCCACAATATTCTCATGTCCCAATAATTCATCAGTTCTTTTATTAAATCTATTCCCCTATTCTACTTAAATAAATACTGGACCAAGGATTTTATGCATTATTTTACTTTCAAAGACCCGGAGATGTGTCCATCGACTGTTGGATATTCCATGATACGGCCTCATTAGTAATAATAAGGAGCCTTATAAGTTATAAGTGTTTACATATACATAATGACCAAGAGATTCTATTACTTACTTATTGGGGCTGTAGATCAGATTTGGTAGACTATTAATTTTAACTCACGCCCCAAATGGGAGTCAATGGTCAATCACATTTCGATGAATTTTGTCTTACAACCAATGACAATCTTGTTTCACCTCGCTATTTATCGAATTCTATTTATTAAAATAAACAAACCTCCTCCTTTTTAATATCCTGAACAGGTCAAAGCATTATTTTGCAGTTACTGATTCTCCAACAAATACGTCGAATATAGCAAATAATTAACAGATTCCTTCGAACTACTCTTTTGATAATTGTTTTTAAATAATGATTTTACTGAGTTGTTTCCTAAAAAAATAATTAATAACCTATAATGTTGGTTATAATATACAATTAGATGTGTTTCATTTTTTTTCACTAGAGTGCATTCTAACAATATTACGATCTTAGTGGGTTATCGCTGTTAGCGATCCTATTTGACAATACATAATATGGTCAAGTTGCAACGAATAAACATGACCACACATTTCTGATTTGTTTTGAAACATCGCCGTTTACACTAAATATATAAATAATTTAAAATATCGGTAACTATATTTAAATAGTGATTTTTGAGTGAAGAGCTTAATTTTATTCGTTGAATAGTCCTAACAAATGCCATTCTTATTTCAAAATCCTAAATTTGGAAATCGCTCGTGGCATTACATATGATGTTTTGATAAAGAACCTATGTCCAGAGGCGTGCGGTTTCGATACTGCAATGGCGACGGTATCGACTCAAACTCTCCGGTTTAATGTCCGCAATCAAAATTTTCAGAGGGCAAATTTTCAGTCATCTGATCACATATCTTCGTTTACATACTGAAGACATTTCACTCTATCAGTTTGAGATGCCTAACGTAAAGCGGAAGATTTGACTCGATCCGGTGTTCATTACAGCTTCAAAACGGGTGGGATGTGATAATGTGTTCCTCGTCAGAATTTTGCTTAACAAGTCCCTCCTATACAAGCATCATAATATTGTGTAACAGATACTTACTTATTCTAGCGCAAAGGGTTGATATGGATACCATAACGGGCTACAGGATACAAATTATTTCTATTTATATAATTGTCTTCCATTACATCTTCGATTACATCTCACGCTGCAAACATTTTTACACCCATTGCGACATCTACCGATATAGTTCGGTAATAAATCCTACATTGCAGAGTCACGTGATTTTTGGAGGAATTTATTTCAGAACTTATGCTTCAGACTACTATATCGTTAACATGGCGGAATTACCTTTATGGTAGGTTCGTTTTAGGTTAGCATCCGTTACGTTACATTACGGTAGGTATCTATGTTTGGGATCCTCTACGCCGCTGGAATTCATGAAGAAACCGAGAGCGACGGAACTAGTACAGCCGGCAGATATTACGCTAACATTACAGTCCTGCTCTAACCACAGCTGATAGCTATCATTTAACGAGCCATTATGTTTATGTCACTTTTTAAATTTATTTAGCCTGTCTCCATTTCTATTTAATTTGTTAGCTATTATTCTTTTCTTCTGAGAAAATATTATATAAAGACTTTTTCAGGTCGCTAGTAATATTGTTCAACAGCAATTCATCCGTTTATAGCTGGGTTTTTAGCGATTAAACTTTTGAGGCTTTTGTCATAAAAATATTCTTCAAAATGCTTACAAATCTTCATTGGTCCTATTAAATAGACTCCGCAAATTACAATATAATATATATATATAACTCTCAACTGGCAGCAATTTTTGTTTTCTTCGGAACCAAGCTCGGTATATAGGAAAAGTGAAATCGAGTTCTATAACCAACAAAATCAGAATATTAGGCCATATTCTTTATAGTTGCATACATACGATTTAAGTAACAAAATAAATAAATATATATTCTGTAAATCAACAAAATCGGACCATAACAGATTCGAGACCCACGGCCTAAAGTCCATCACGGATGACTTGTTCCTTGGAATTTTCCATCCTAAAAATCCATCGTCACCGGCCGAGTTTGAAGCCTCGAACGTCGGGATTTGAGACAAGGAACATAACCACTACATCACCTTAGCATCAGTACACTTAATATTTACACAAAATTGATTTGTGTACGTTTAACCATTGCAGTCCATAGATTTTTAGATTTAAAATATATTTTGCCACCTTTTTTTTTTAAATTAATGTAATATATTGATCCCTGGTATAGAAAAATAACATCATTCTTAATTGGAAAACAGACATGCATGTTTAAAACTGTTTAAATATAAGTCCATAATAGTTGTTGTTGTAGCTAAGAAAATTCAATGAGAGTAATATAGCATTAGCATTTCCATATCAAAATAAGTTAATTAACATTCACAAAAAAACATTAGATACGATTGTGACATTATTTATAAATGAGTTAAAACATGTATCCTCGGTTTATGTTCTCATCAGGCAACTCCATTTCTTTGACAATCATGACGTGATCTCATAAAACTTGAGAAAAAATTCAAATCATAATTACTACTTTAAAGAATGTTAAAGCTAATTTTACAGCTGTATCTAAACAGAAGGATTTGAAGGTTTCTATGTGAACTACATTTTCTATAAACGTATTCCTATACGTAATAGAAGAATCCGAGTATAAACTATCAAATAACTCCGGTTTATTTTAAAAAAATACTGTATATTACCGCTCCTTTAATGGAAGATTCTTATTTTTAAGATTACCTAATTTGCATATAAATTGACAAGTTTTCTTCATTACAGTGCAAGTGAATCCAATGGAGTGGTACTTGTAAACCTGGGATTTAACCAAAGTTATCAATGTTTTTATGGTCAAATGAGCAACGCCACAAGTGTCGATTTAGATAATTTCTTACAGACTTAGGCAATTCCGTAGCCCAAGTAGTTAGATTCTCGCTCTCCACTATTAGGTCCCGAGTTTGCATTTCGGTCATTTCATGTGGATGAATCGCAGCCAGAACAGGTTTTTCTTGGGGTTAATTTTTTTTCTCATGCCATAAACTTAATTTTACCATTTTTCTCTAGTCGAGCCATTCATTTTGTTACATTTCCCTCCATCTAACCCTGTGTTGACGTTAAAGACCAGGTCAGCTAGCATACTTCTTTTTGGTTATCATTTTATTTTAAAATGATATTTTTTGATGAGAAATGTGCCGACATTGTAAAGAAAAGGTAGCTAGCAAAAATGAGATGGTTACACGAGCCAAATGAGGTAAATTTGATTCAATTGGGTTGTGTTAGACGGGAAACCACGAGGTTACTAAAGAGTAAAAAGAAGGAATAAATGAGAGAGAGGATGATCTTGAATTGAATGCCAAAAATAGGAACATTAGAGAATTATATCAGGGAATTAGAATAGAGAATAAAGGGTTTAAGACTATAACAAACATAATTACGAATGAACATGGGATATGATTGCAGATTCTAGGAATACATTAATAAATGGAAAAGTTACTTTAAAATGTACATTATTAAATGTACATACAGAACAGAATATTGAAGAGGATAATTTACAGACAGTAGAAATGCTAATCGTAGAACCAAGTGCATTAGAGTTTGAAATGGCGATAGAAAAATTGAAGCTGTATCAATAATAATAAAATTCATTGAAGCTGTATAAAACATCAGGTTCAGATGAGATCCCAGCAGAACTGATAGCACCAAGGAGAGAAAAGTTGATGGAAAAATACGCCAGTTGCTTAATATGATTTGGAATAAAGAAGCTCTTCCAGATAAATGGAAAGAATCGATTATCATACCAATTTATTTATAAGAAAGGAGATAAAACTGATTGCAATAGCTAAAGGGGCATCTCATTACTTTCAACTTCATACAAAATTCTAACAAAGATATTAGCAAGCAGATTACTCCTTATATTGATGGTATTCTAGGAGATCATAAATGTGGATTTAAAAGAAACATATCTACAACACATCAGATTTTTAATATAAGGCAGATTTAAGAAAAGAAATGGGAATATAATGGTACTGTACATCAATTATATGTAGACTTCAAAAATGCATACGATTCAATTAAGAGGGAGAAGTTATATAGTATCCTGCTAGAGTTCGGAATTCCTAAAAAGTTAGTTAGACTTATACGAATGTGTCTAAATGGCACAAAGAGCAGGGTGCGTGTAGGCAAACAGCTTTCGAATACTTTTGAAATCCACAATGGGTTGAAGCAAGGAGATGCACTATCTCCTCTATTATTTAATTTTGTACTAGAACATACAATCAAATATTTAGAGGATAAAGAAGGCCTAAAACTCAATGATATTAATAAGCTGTTGGTTTATGCTGATGATGTAGTACTATTTGCCGATACTAAGGAGATACTAAAGACCAACACGCACACACTACTGTGTAACACTAAGAAATTGGGACTGGAAGTAAATATCAATAAATCTAAATATATGGTCACACATAAAAATACATTATATAATGGAAATGGACAGCTAAAAACAAATGGGGAAATTTTGAGGAAATGGCTGAATTCAAATACCTAGGAACAATAATCACAAACAGGAATGAGATACACAAGGAAATTAAACATAGGTTCAATTCTGGAAATGAGTGTTATTATGCATTACAGAGACTCTTCACTTCCAAACTCCATTCAAAAAAATTTTAAATTGAAAATATAAAACTATTATTCTACCAGTTATATTATATGGATGCGAAACATGGACTTTAACTTTAAGGGGGTAAATGAGAGTACGAGTATTTGAGAATGAAGTTCTTAGGAAAAATTTTGGACCAAAGAGAGATGAACAGACAAGTAAATGGAGAATACTGAATAACAGTGAATTACATGGTCATTATAGGAAGCCAAATATAGCGAGAACAGTTAAGTCTCGTAGACTGCGATGGGCAGGACATGTGGCACGATTGGGGAATGAAAGACCTGCAAGAAGCTTCTTGTAGGAAAACCAGAGGGAGAACGCCCTCTTTGTAGACCAAGAATGGGGTGGGAGAATGACATCAACTGTGATTTGAGGGAAGTAGATTATACAGGGGATGATTGGAAATCATTTGCTCAGGATAGGGATATATGGAGAGCTTATATCAGCGCGGCCATGAACCTACGGGTTCGATAGTGCCAGTGAGTTAGTTAGTTAACAATGATCTTTAGCATATAAAGTTATTATCGTTGCAGTTTAAATCTGGGAAGGAAAGGGCCGATCAATTTTGCTCAGTGGCAAGTTTTTTAGGCTTGAGTTTCACTTGTGTGCCATAAATCAATGATACGTGACCCACAGCTCTAGTTACATTCTATAGGTACCCATACTAAGGATTTTAACGGCATGAAAAATACATTGACCCAGAAATGTTAATATCCGCAAACCTTGGAACCAGAAGTTAGCATGCTAACCACTGGTCTACCAGGACTGACCCAGCATCTTATTGCTTCAGACACCTTCAATAATAGGGGCTTCATCTCATCCCATACCTCTACCAGGCATTACACCGGACGCGACTAGAGAGTACTTAGTAAGCCTAAAGTGAGAAAAATGCAGTATTTTTTTTTATTTTCCAGCTATATTTCAATTTCGCAACAAATAAACTCTAAGGTTTTGAATATTTCTTGTGATACAGTTGTTTTAAACTTGAATTATCAATTAAATCTTCAAGATTAGCCGTCTGTTTTCTGAATTTAACTCCGTTATTAGCTGAAGTGACATCGAAATCTTATCATAAGGGTGTCACGTAGTTGAAGCATCTACGCGATGCTCACGTTTTAAACAGTGGGAAATTTCTGCTTGATCCTGAAGGTGTGTGTAAATAGATCAATAGTAGGTCAATTTTTAACTCTGGATCGCACACGTACTTTTTTCTCCACACAATGACGTGGATGTCCTCCCTGGATGATTGGTCAATAAAAATGCAAAGGCCATCTCCGAGACAACATGGAAATTAAGACATAACACGCCATTCAGTTATTGATTCATACTAAACATGGCGAATATGGTATGGATGGTAATTGTGATGGCCAGATGATGTTTGGGGACCATTTGGGCCTGAAAACTTCCTGATATTTGTTTTACAGGCGAGAGTAAAAACCAGAAAACCTCACCCAGGAAATGTTTCCCGACCGGAGATCAAAACCGGCCCATTGCTTACGAGGCAACGATGTTATCCCGAGACCACAACAGTAGACTCATCTAACAATAATGGAATTTAATTTGTTTAATATATCTACTAAGATTGCAATATGTAATGATGCATAAATGGACTGCATGTATGTGTGCGTGTGTATGATTCCTTGTGCGTGCGTGATTCACCGTATGTGTAGGCTAGGCTAATGTTTTCCAGTAGTAGTACCCAAATTAATGAACGGATCTTTTAAAAAATGAAAATGTTGGATTTTCGGACTATACAAACCTTTCATTGTTGAACAAAGGTTGTCAAATTATGAAAAATGAGAGCACAATATTGTCACGAGAGTCGATTTATATTGTAATAACTACCATGATGCTCAGTGAATAAGAGAGTAATTCAAAACCTGATAATATACAAGGATGTGAGTAATGAATTATACGTGTATGTGTAAAAAGCTGTAGGCTATATTTGCACAATATATTACATTTAGACAACCGCAATATAATTAGGAAAGGTAGGTGGGCTCAACTAAATTGGGACTGGAAGTAAACACCAATAAAATGAAATATATGGTCACACATAAAAATGCATTATACAATGTAAATAGATAACTAATGAAAAATGAGGGAAATTTTAAGGAAGTGGCTGAATTCAAATACCTAGGAACAATAATCACAAATAGGAATGAGATGCACAAAGAAATTAAACATAGGCTCAATTCTGGGAATGCGTGCTATTATGCATTACTGGGACTTTTGACGTTCCAACTCCTTTAAAAAAACGTTAAACTGAAAATATATAAAACTGTTATTCTACCAGCTATATTATATGGATGCAAAACATGGACTCTTACTTTAATGGAGGAAAGGAGATTACGAGTATTTGAGAATAAAGTTCTTGGGAAAACTTTTGGACCAAAGAGAGATGAACAGACAGGTGAATGGAGAGGACTACTTAACAGTGAACTGTATGGTCTTTATGGGAAACCAGATATTATAAGAAGAGTTAGACTGCGATTGGCAGAACATGTGGCGCGTATGGGGAATGAAAGACGTGCATGGAAGCTTCTTATAGGATAACCAGAGGGAGAACGCCCAGTTGGTAGACCAAGAATGAGGCGTGAGAATAACATTAACTATAATTCGAGGGAAGTAGATTATACAGGGAATGATTGGAAAGCATTAACTCAGAATAGGGATGCATGGAGAGCTTATGTCAGCGCGTCCATGAACCTACGAGTTCGATAGTGCCAGTGAGTGAGTAAGTAAGATGGACTAAACTTGATATGAAACCAAGAACATCGTTGCAATATGTAAGATTCTATTCCTGAGATAAATATGGAACAAATTCCTCTTCACCGTGTCTGTACTAAGAAAATGACGTTCCCGGAGAAATAAGGTGTTTTTATTTCAGCATTGATCCCAAATATTTCAGCTTAATCCTTAAGAAGATTTAAGTTCCTAACCAAATCATTAATTTCTGTCTGTGTGAACTGTTGAGGCTGCTGAAAATTCTGTTCTTTGAATACATCTAAATCACTGCTGCTGTCTTGAGAATTTTTCTTCAGGATCTGAGGACGATTCCTTTCCAAATGTTTCTAATGGTGACGATCCAGGAAGACCAGGACTATGTGATATGGATTTTTTTGCTGACATTAAATTTGGATAAATTGTTTCTTTAATGTTTTTTTTGTAGCCTGTAACATCACATTGTACGTAAATATCAAACTTCCACATGGTTTCGAGGCTGATGCCAGTTCATAGGATTAGCAAAAGGCATACTCGCCTTTTCCTTGACTCCATTTCTTACTATTTTGGAGCTCATTTTTTGTCAAAATCTCCACGCTTCATGTGGAAATAGGCATTATAATTATTTTTAACAAAATTTTAATAGTTATTCTTCTCATCATAACAACAAAATCATCACAGATATGGCAAAACATATCAGGGTTATTTTTACAGTTTCTGGATGACATATTACTTCAAATGACACAAATATGTAACATACCACAGCTACTCTCAAAAATAGGTACTCACTAAAATAACTACAAACTGAACTAAACGTACAGTGATTGAAAATAAAATAAGGCACAAGATAAAAATTAAAAAATTAAAATACTTATACCTGTTGGCAGGTACCGTCGTCCTCAACTTTGTTAGAATGATGTATATAAACTAATAACTGTAGGCCTTTTGGAAGTTAACTTCCATCATCAGCAAGATCAATATGCGCTACTAGTACGTTAAGACGCCGTAGACGTTTCAGGTCCTGATGCGTTTCCAGTAGGAATTGGTTGTTTTTTAAGTATCTCATATAAGGAATTTTATGTTTGGGGTGCGTTCTCATTCAATATCCAGTTATTGTCGACTTGTTTCTAGATTTCAAGTTCTTCCAGTAGATTGATTTTAGCTGGTTTTCTTTATCGGTGAATTATCGATAAAGTGTGTTCAATTGTGTGCATGCGATGACCAGCGTTAATTACACTGGTCGACAAAAATTCATTTTTTTCTTTCACAAGAATAAAAATATGATATTTTAGAAGTATTTTTCACCCTGAATTGAAATATCATTTCAGTTTTTTCCTATCAGGGAAGAGTTTTTTGTGATATTCATTTACATTTTTATAAGTTTTAATAAAATCCATCTAACTCATTCTAACTTACCTAGAAAGTGATAGATAGTGATTTTCGATCATATTTTACATATAGAACATCTCTCTTCTTGATCCAACAGTAGTCAGCCAGCATATTAGAACTCCACTTGCTTTGGTACCTCTTTGCCATTGCGGAAATTCGCTGATGAAAACGCTCACTGTGCTCATCAGAGACAGCCCCAAGATTTTCCGGAAATAAATCCGGAAGAAGAGAATACTAAAATAAATTTTAAAAAAGTAGCTGTCACAAAAAAACTGTGCTTGATGGAAAAATGTTGACTACATATCTGAATTCAATATAAAAATGCACTAATCTGATTTCTTGTGAAGAAAACCTT
The DNA here is from genome assembly GCA_030220185.1 of Diploptera punctata. NCBI lineage: Eukaryota > Metazoa > Arthropoda > Insecta > Blattodea > Blaberidae > Diploptera > Diploptera punctata. The sequence continues at coordinate 455,529 of JASPKZ010008050.1, read as the reverse complement.
GTCGACCAGTGTTATGTGTTTGGCGTAGCTTGATTTGCCACCCGCGTACATAAAATCTCTGACGTGTTTTATAAATCTTATATTGAAGTTTCAATTTGTCCTGCCTATATAAAATTTATTTCAATCTTTACATGTCAGTTTGTAAACTCCTTTACTATTGAATTTGTTATGTTATTCTATGCCATTATATGTATTATGTTGTTTAATTTGTTATAGGTTTTATAAGCTTTGTTTATGTTTTTGTTTATTTCATTCAAAGTTCTAGCTAATTTTGTGGTCTCATTTCCTGTGCATGTCAATGATATCCATGTTTTATTGTTAACGGATTTTCTTTTAAGTTTAGTTATGTTATGTATATCATTTTTCTTTTTTTGTTTCCTTACCCGTTTATCTATGATTTGTTTATTGAAACCGTTACATTCAGCCATGTTTTCAAGATATTTAAATTCTTTGTTATAATTTATTTTGTTTAGGGATAACTTTAACATTCTGCAATTAAGCTGTTAAATGTGCTTTTTTTTGCTGGTATGGGTGTCTACATTTGTTGTTAATGGTGAGCATATCATTTGTAGGTTTACGGAAAATGTTTATTTCAAGTTATTTTCTTCTTTATTTTTTTCGTTATCGTAAGGTCTAGATAGTTAATTTTATTATCAAGTTCAATCTCCTCTGTAAATTATATTTTATTATGCATTTTGTCTAAGTTCTAGCAGGATTTCATTTTCTTTTCTGTTCTCATTCTAATAAGTAATCATGACATCATCAACATATCTTGTGATTATCTTTATATTAAAATGATTTATTAATTTTTCGTAATGTTTGTTTTCCAAATCTTTTAAAAATATTTCCGCTAATATACCTGTGGGAGATCCCATTGGGATTCCATTAGGATTCCATTTTCTTGTTCATATATTCCGTTATTAAATTGAAAGTAATTTTGTTTCATTATTGTTTTAGTGGTCGTATATAGTTGATTTATGTAATCTTTGTTCAAATTACTGTTTTCCAGTTTATGTTTTATTATGTTTAAAGTTTAATTTATTGGAATATTAGGGTATAGGTTCTTTATATCAAATGACGCCAATTTTGTATTATTGTGTACTTCCATATATTTGAGCTTAATATGCTAATTCATACGTTCTTTAATTGTATATTGATATTCTAATTTGACGTCTTTCTTAAGTTTCTGAGCAATTAATTTAGAAATTTTATAATTAGGAGCGTTTATGCAGTTGACTATTGGCCGCATTGGGTTGTTGCTTTTACGTATCTTAGGTGAAGCTTTCATTATTGAATCAGTTTGATTGTTATTTAAGAACTGTATTGTATATTTAATAGATTGGTTGTTAGTTATAATTAGAGCGAGGATTTATATGAAGAAAATTTTACCAAAATATGAAATCAAAATAAGAAAATATGAAAAATATGAAAATTGTAACACGAAAATATTATGAAGCTATTATTTATTAACGTTATTACATATATTTTCATATAGATACATTTGGTATAATATATAGGATCCAACAGCATGTAAATGAGACAAGTAGACCATATTTGTGGTTCAAAAATTATGATATTCACTATATTTCTTATTTTAATTAGCTTTTCATTAATTCCATGCCCGTAGAAAGATCATGCTTACGATTTGAAACATTGTTAATAAATAGATAAGGTCTACTGGAATATATATATAAAACACAATCCAACAATCCATTAATTTATTAATTGATATTTAATTATGAATTTCAAAATCAAAGGAACAAAACATAGCAATCAAAACAAACAGACTTGCATGAAATATAGCACTAAAAATTTAGATTAGGTACAATTTGGCATGATTACTATTCTCATTGCATAAAGATATCAAACTCCAGTAATTGTTTTTATTATTAATTGAACATTTCAAATATAATTTATCTTCCAGTAATTGTATATGTAGCAATAACCTTAAATTAGTTGTTGGTATTGATATACGTATATAAAAAAGAATTAATTATTTATTCAATTATATTTAATTATGAAATCCAAGAAACAATACATAACCAAAACAGAAAGCTTTCCATGAAATATAGGACTGACAAAATTGAGACTATGTACAGTTTGGTATGGTAGCTATTTACATTGCATAAATATACTGAGCTTCAATATATGTAAAAGTGAGGAGGCCCTTGGGGTAGTAGGAGGTTAAGGCTCCCACTTTTTCTTGACAATCGGTACTTGATGTCAGCCGGGTTGTCAGCCCTGCGTGACGGCCGCCTTTACCCCAGAACAAGCGTCTGGCACTCATTTCCGTTAGAGGCTGAGTCGACCCCAGGGCCATAGTGCCGCCAGAAGGTTTTGGTCACTTTAAAAATCCAGACCCCACCGGGACTTGAACCCTCGACCTTCCGACTTGTAGCGCAGTGCCTTAACCACTACGCTACGGCGTATGTACATGTAACAATAACATTAAATTTAATTATAATTGAGTTGTGGTTTTTTATTTTTGGTTTTTGCTGATACCTATAAAAATCGAGTTATAGGAACAATTTAATTTTGACACAAGAGATTGCAATTTATAAAATGTAGGCTAAGAAAGAATATTATTTAGTTATTTTAAATATATTTCAAATATAAAATGAACATACCTCTTTACTACAGTAAGTACCATCCGTGGTGTAGCATTTAAATGCTGAAATCCAATCACGAACTCCAGTTTTTGGCATCTTGTTTTTCACTAGTAGCAACAAGAAGTGTCTGTACACAAGCAAAGTGAAGAAATTGCCTAGGTAAGAGTGGGTGGTCACTAATCTACTATTGTCCTTAAACTTATCAATCTGTCATCAGTTCATCATGTTCTCGTTCCAGCGGGCCAAGTTACGGATAAACCCCATCCATCTCTTGACTCATCTTGCTGTTATTGCCGGTTAACGGTATTTGTTTTGTTCAGAAAGGAATTCTGGAGAATTTCCACTTGTCTAACGATTTACAATGTCAAAAACTTACAGAGGTACAGTCACTTCAAAAATATTTTTAACAAATTCCTAGAAGTGTTATTGGACAAAAAAAATATATATTTTTTTAAATGTTGAAAATATGAAGCAATATGAAATATTTGCTAAAATATGAACTTTTTGTCAAAATATTATGAAATATGATTTTTTTTTTGGTCCCATTCAATTCTACACTTCATAAAACGTGAAGATACTTTGTCGCAATGCTCTCCGACTTATAGTTTAAAACATGAAATTTCATAAAATTCCGCGCTCTAGTTATAATCATGGGGGGCATGTTTTTGTTAATTCTTTTAAAGTTCTATTAAATTTAGCCGTGGGATCTCTGTCAACTTTTAACATTTATTTTCATCTGTACATTGTTTCGTTTTTTTAATGAAATCGTATTAGTTCATTAGTACTGTTATGTTGCTTTTGTCGGCTTTTGTGTGCATTACGTTATTGTTCTTGACTTTGGATTTTAATTTGTGAAGATGTTTTAAATTTTTCTTTTCTTCATTATTTATTGTAGGTGAAATTTCATTTTAGATCTTAGCGACTACATATCTTGAATAGTCTTTATTATTTATTTGTAAATTATTAATTGCTATTTCGCATTTGATTATCATGTTTCCTTTTATTCTGTTAGTATTGGTTGTGGGGAAATTGAACTTACATCCATTCTTAAGTATTTTAGTTTCTTCTTTATTTAATGTTAATTCTGTTAAATTTATTAATCTTCTAACTTCTGCAGACCTATTGTAGTTGTATTTATAGTTTGTGTTGTATTTATTTGAGATTAGTTTTTGTAGTTTCGTATTGATCGTTTAGTATTTATTTTCTATAATTCTGTTAATGTCTTCATGTATCTGTTTTTCGATTATGCACCAGCAATCACCGAAAATTTTGTTTGCCTCTTGTGATTGGTAGTATAGTTTATTATTACAATTTTGTTTCTTTATATATACGAATTTTATTTCATTTTTTATCCATTTTATCTCGGCATGCTTTTTTGTTTTTATGGCTGAGTAACTTTTATTTTTTATTTTAATTTTGGCATAGTTTGGAGTAATATTGTGTTTTATACATTGCTTGTTAAAATATATATTTGCTATTGTTTTATGTAGCGTCAATTTTGTGTTAAAAATTTGAACTTTGCTTTAGTCTGACTGACTATAGAGCCAATACAATAGGACATGTATTATTGTATGTTACATTGGTGTCATTGTTGTCAGACATATTCGTTTCAACAATGAAATTCTTAGTATTTATAGCTCCATGATACAATATTTATGCACCTAACTATATTAAAATTCTTAGGCCTATAGGCCTGTTACGTATATTACAATTTTATATCCAATTCTTAATTGTAAACAAATGGCACGCGCTAAAAAAAAAGATAGCAGTTTTGAGAATAGCACATAAAATATAGTAAATTAGACATATTTTACAGGAACCCAAGAATCATGCATACCATTGTAATAGAACTTCTTCACATCGCTGACACCGATATCGATTTGTCAACGTGTGTGAAGAGTTCACAGTCTTCTGCCTGTTTGAGTCAGGAAGCTATGGTATTGTTTTGACCACAAGAAGGGTGAAGGAAGATTTGGAAATGGCATCCAGAAAAGTCTGCTTCATCTATTTTAAATTTGATTTTAAAAGTGTCTGCTCAACTTTTAATACATATTTGCAATTTTATTGTGAAGTTAGTGATGTTCCTACTTCGCGCTGCTTTTATTTTCACGTATGAGAGTGCATTTTTCCTTTTTACCAAGTCTTGTCTTGCCACACATGAAAAGCTTTTTTCCAGAAAATATGTGGTATTCTTATTAGTCCCTGTAATGTCCGGATAGGTTATTTAATTTTGCTTTTAAAATGAAAATTAAACTTATAGTAAGCACTGCACTAAATACAATCTATTTCTATGTTATTTTTAAAGTACAGAATTTAAAATGATATAATCTAATTTTAATTAACTATTTAACTTAGAAAATTGTCCATTGTTGTTGAAGTTTAACTCAATTTTAAAGTTGCGCTAAATTTAATAATTATTTTAAACGCGATATTTAAATGCTTATAAATTTAAAGCTAATTACTGTTGCCCATTGTTGAGACTTCTAATTAAAAATTGTGTAAAACGTTATAGAAATGTGTTAGAATACACATAATATAAATCCAGACTATTTAAAATGAATAATTTAAGAATTTGATTATTTTGTGTGTTGATAGTAGAATACATTTTACATGCTACTTGCCTCGGAAAATGCCTATAAGGTTATTGATATATAAAATGTGTTAAGATAACACATAAAATATTGGATTGAGTATCCATATTAATAATTGAATTTATATATTGTGCAAAGATATCATTATTTATGCTTGATATAGCTAAAATAAAACTGAAGTAATTTATGAATACAAGGTTATGCGTTTTCTATAGGAACTTATTGTATGGATAATCTAATTTATTTGTCAGATTTCAATTAAAGCTGATCACATCTTATTGAATGGAATTGATGCTTAAAATTATCTCCTCAAATGAATAGTTATTTTATGATTTAATAAAACTCGCTCTTACTTTTAAATTAGAAAATTTATTTCATAAGATTATCATTTAAATATTGCTTACTCTGTGTTGATTTTGTCTTCTCCTCATTGCTTATAATAATAGCAAGTATTTGTTTGTAGCCTAGAATGACTTTCATTTAAATGTAATTTTCTCAATGATTGATAATTTGAAGCATATATACATTGACTTAAATATTAATAAGTATAAAATAAACGAAATAATCAGTAAATACAATGTGCGCATATCGAAAAAAAATGGCTTTCGAGGGATTAAACCACAGAAAATGCAAAATAATTATCAATAACGAAATGATAGAACAAGTAAACAATTTCAACTACTTATGTTTTTTTAATAGTAGTAACTTAATGTTATAGTTATTGATGCTCTTTGTTTCCTTCTTTTTCGTTTACACTGTTTTCCTTCTTGTTTTTATCTTTTTTGCTAACTTCCTTTTATTATCATACACAGACACAAGTAGAGGACACACACCCAGACCCAAGGTGGAGATTAAAATCTCGTATACCGCCGGGAATCGAACCCGGGTCGCCGAAGTGGAAGGTACAGACTCTACCGACTACGCCACAGCGACGGTCAGATCTTACGTATCTTATTGCCGATAGAATGTTATGAACTTAAAATTAAACAAATTTTATAATTCTTAACAAAAAGAAGAACTCTAAAAAATAAAACATCAAAATTCTATTAAACTATGGCAGTACCCATGTAACATATGCTTGTGAAAATTGGACACTTAATAAATCAGATAAAAGGAAAATAGAAGTAACTGAAATGAAATTCTTACGTTCAGTAGTGGACTATATATTGTTAGATAAGAAATACGAGGCGTGTTTTAAAAGTAAGTTCCGTTTTCAGTTATAGCCGTTTCATGGCTGCAATCATAATTTTGTGCATGCGTGTTTTCTTCTTCAGTCTTGAGGCAAGCTGGGCATGAAGGTTCAGAGCATCAGTCCATGTGTGAAGTTATTTGTGATTAGTTGAAATGTTTAAAGTGATCGAGCATCCCGCCGACAGTGAGATACGGTCTGTTATCCGTCTCTTGAATGCGAGAAACATCAAACCAGCTGACATTCATCCTAAACTTTGTGAGGTGTATGATGAAGATGCTATTAGTGATGGAATGGTCAGGAGATGGGTTAGGAAGTTCAACGAGGGCCGCGTCTCTGTGCACGACGAACAGTGTACCGGTCGGCCATCTTCGATCAATGACGATTTGGTGCGTGCTGCCAATGAAAAGATTAATGAGGACAGGAGGTTTACAATTTCTTTGCTTTCCTTGAATTTTCCACAATTGTCATGGAGTTTTCTCTACAAAATTGTGACAGATCGATTACGATATCGAAAATTGTGCTTACGATGGGTACCCAAGATGCTCACCGAGGAACACAAAACCAAATGAGCTTCCAGTGCATTGAGCTTTCTCACACATTCCAGTGAACAAGGCGATGCGTTTCTTGACCATATCGTGACAGGTGACGAGACTTGGGCGTATCGTCTCTCATGTCACATGAATCGAAGCAGCAGTCCATGGAATGGAGGCACAGTGCATCGCCAAGAAAAAAGAAATTCAAACAAACCATGTCAACACGCAAGATCATTTGCACTGTTTTTGGGACCGAAAACGAGTCTTAATTATCGAATTCTTGTCTCGGGGTGAAACCATTAATAGAGAAAACTATTGTCAGATCTTGAAAAAAGCTCCGTCGAGCAATTCCAAAAGACGTGGGATGCTAACCGATGGAGTTGTGTTGCTTCATGACAACGCTCGGTCACACACAGCTCGTGACATCAAAATCTCATCACGAAATTTAGCTGGGAACAAATTGACCACAGCCCGGATTTGGCTCCGAGTGACTTTCATCTCTTCCTTCACCTCAAGACGTTCCTCGGGGGCCAATGTTTTGATGGCGACGATGAAGTGAAAACAGCTGTGGGAGTGGTTTGCATCGCAAGCGGGCGGGTTCTACAATATGGGATAGAAATACTTGTGCCCCGATTCGATAAATTCCTCAATAACGGTGGAGATTATGTTGAAAAGTAATTGAAGTGTGGGAAATAGAATGCAACAAAAATGGTTTGTAAATATCTTCTCGTTTAATTACTACAGCCTTTCGGAACTTACTTTAAAAACCACACCTCGTATAATGAAGAAATAAGAACCAAATTAAACATCTACAATGTTATAGATAACATTCAAAATTCAATATATTATTGGTGCAAACATATAGAAAGAATGACACTTTAGACTACCAACCCAAAGGAAGAAGAAATGTTAGGCTCTCGTCTAGCATAATTACATATGAACCAATAAATCCCATAAAATCCCAGTAACTACCTCTCCATGTGTGTAACAAATCGTAGACCACAAACATATAACCTAGATGCTACCAACCTTCGGAGTAAAACTTAGAAGAATAATTTCGGCTCGCTAACCAAACAGTATAACATATCTTCGGAATAAAATCTTAAGAGTATCTAAATTGTAATAATATCCTGTAAAACTTGAATATATATTTATAGAATTCTAACAAATATATTAGTAAGCAGACTTACTCCCTATATTGATGACATTCCAGCAGATTAACAATGTGGATTTAGAAGAAACAGGTATACAACAGATCAGATGTTTAGTATAAGACAGATTTTAGAAAATAAATGGGAATATAATGGTACTGTACGTCAACTATACGTACACTTCAAACAAGCATACGATTCAATTAAGAGGGAGAAGTTATATAGTATCCTGCTGAAGTTCGGAATTCCTAAAAAGTTAGAATTATACGAATGTGTCTAAGTGGCACAAATAGTAGGGTGCGTGTATGCAAACAGTTTTCGGATAATTTTGAAATCCACAAAGGGTTGAAGCAAGGAGATGTATTATTTCCTCTACTATTTAATTTCTTACTAGAACATGCCATCAAATCTTTAGAGGATGAAGAAGTCCTACAACTCAATGATATTAATAAGCTGTTAGTTTATGCTGATGATGTAGTACTATTTGCCGATAGTAAGGAGATACTAAAGACCAACACGCACACACTACTGTGTAACACTAAGAAATTGGGACTGGAAGTAAATATCAATAAAACTAAATATATGGTCACATATAGAAGTACATTATATAATGGACATGGACAGCTAATGACAAATGAGTGAAATTGTGAGGAAATGGCCGATTTCAAATACGTAGGAACAATAATCACAAAAAGGAATGGGATGCAGAAATAAATTAAACCTAGGCTCAAACCTAGGAATGCGTGCTATTTGCATTACAGAGACTCTTGACGACCCAACTCCTTTGGGGAATATATTTTGTATTATATATAACTTTCCTAATTAGAGGATTGCCTTAAGGACAAAATGATACAGACAATTAATTTTTGGAATTGATGAAATACATTTTGTAAATACATTTAAAAAATCAAATTGTAGGCCTAATTGAAGTATACATACTATGAAGTAGAAATTTGTAAATATGGTTTCTTAAAATTGAAATTAATCCTCTGATGGGAGCGATGGCAATTTTAGAAAGATACACCCTGTCCAAATCTAAGGAATTCCAAAATTTGGCTAAGAATCTTGGTATAGTACCTCTTGCCCCGATCATCAATCCTGTGACAGTTATACTATCTAGTTGGTATTTATCTTTGTAATAGTCAATTGTTGGCTCATATATGGCTTTCTTTTCAGAGTCAACTTCCTCAGGTTGGCCACTATGAGTCTCAAAACGGATTGTGGGATCTAATATCATACCAATTTTAGAAGATGGTATAAATGCAATAATATCTATTCGTCTGTTACTTCCATTAGTGGCCACACCATGAACTTCCTCATAAACTGTGTATCCAAAATTTCGCAAGGCTTCTGCCATCATATTTCGAATAGTGTGATGCCGAATGTTTCTCAGTGATTCTTCAAATGGACAGGCCGCAAGGACGTGTGCGAGGGTTTCATGCTCTCTGCGACGTCTACAGAGGGTATCGTCCCTTGACCTGCCCGACAAAGAACGCACCGCCGATACATTGGCTTGCATTTTAATCGTTTTTCTCCATTCGGAACAAGACAGTCCCTGACGATCACGAATCCATTGATTTACCGGTTTATATTCATTGTAGAGAACAACGCCTTTTCCTTTATGAGGAAGTTGACTCCAGAGAACTGCTTCTTTGTCTCTTTGTTGCTTCCTGAGTTTCCTTGCATCTGGTAGAAGACTTCGAGTGTTAATGTTGATGTCACTAGGTTCAATGTTAAGGTCTCTCACACATTGTAAACTTTCCTCTTTTAGGTTTCGGAAAGTAGTAATGTATGTATTATTGTCTTGGTGAAGAATGTGGCAAATGTTTATATGCTGTAATTTTGTTTTCCACGTTGCACAAAATAAACCAAGTCCTTTATTCCTATGTTCAGTGTATAACATGTGATCAGAGACATCCATCGGAAGATGTAAAATTTCCCTAAGTCCACTTCTCAAAAGTTTATCACAATTCACTAAAAGTGTTTTTGGTATTTGATTCGGTGGTACTGTTTGAAACAGGTAAATTAGAGTTGGAGATATGGAACAATTTAAAACTGTACATTTCTGATCAGGCTGTAACAGCGGTGAAGCAATGGGAGTTTCAATATTGTCTCGTAATTTAGTAAGGATTTGCTTAGAATCAAAAGTTATTTGATCTGAAAAGTTGACGCCTATGTAGCGAATATTATCACTGATTTTATGGGCACGAATTGCATGTCCATCAAATTGGAGATATTTTTCACATAGTTTACCTTTCTCGATTGAAAGTACTGCTGATTTGGAAACATTAATTCGAAGGCCTATTTCCTGAAACCTCTGTAGAACAATTCTTCTCAGTTCATTGGCAGCTGATACATCTTTCCCTACAATCATCATGTCATCAGCAAAGCTCATAATTGTTAGATGAGGTTGATCCGAAGTAGTATATAACCATACTGACTTGTTATTGATTTTTCTGAGAGTTCATCGAGAATATGATTAGTTGCAAAGTTATATAAGGATTGTGTAAACGGAGAGCCTTGTAGAACTCCTCGATTGATAGTAATTGGTTTAGTTTTATTCTGATAGGTTTCAATCTGAGTCGTGTTTCCTTCCTGAAGATTTAAATAACATTAAGCTGAAAATATATAAAACTATTATTCTACCAGTTATACTATACGGATGCGAAACATGGACTCTTATTTTAAGGGAGGAAAAGAGTTTATGAGTTCTTGAGAATAAAGTTCTTAGTAAAATGTTTGGATCAAAGAGTGATGAACAGACAGGCGAATGGAGAAAATTACCTAACAATGAACTATATGGTTTTTGTAGGAAGCCAGACATAATAAGGAAAGTTAAGACTCGTAGACTGCGAACTGCAGGACATATTGCAAGAATGGGGAATGAAAGACGTGCATGGAAGCTTCTTATAGGAAAACCAGAGGGAAAACGCCCAGTTGGTAGACCAACAATAAGGTGGGAGAATAACATTAATTATGATTTGAGGATGTATATTATACGGGGAATGATTGGAAAACATTAGTTCAGGATAGGGATGTATGGAGAGCTTATGAGCCTTCGCGTTTGATAGTGCCAGTGAGTAAGTTAATAGATTAATTGAATGATTTTGATCATAAACGTAGGCCTAGTTAACACCTGAAAACTTTTATTAGATTAATACAATGGTATTATAATAGCCGTTATTCCCTTTTGAAAATAGGAATAATATATATATATATATATATATATATATATAAAGTTTTACCTTCAGACACATCACTTGAATTATGGAAAAGCAATAACTTATCTGTACGCCAGCAGTCGTTAGTCTCGACAGTCGACAGAACTTTTGCATTTTATCTTCTGAATCATATATTACGAATGAAATGTTTTGAGTGTGAAGCACTCTGACGAGGTGAGAACTTATTGGCATAACCAGTAGATAAAATAAAGTCACCATTTTCTAAAGAGTAACAATAGAATTCTTGGATCTAACAATACACCTTTTTCTCTGTCAATTTTAATGCCAACAGGGGGGTTCAACTTGTAGCTATCGTAAACGCCTTTCGATACCGATCGCAATATCTTGAGCAATAGCCAATGAAACAATAAAATACGAGATTTTGGAATCCAAAAGGTGAACAAGACCGAACTTACTAACATGATGTCTGTAGAAATAAAAAAATATATTTTTTCTCAGTTGAAGTTATATACAATCGTTTCAAATATTTCTGAAACTCTGATACGAGCCTTGCACTTATACTTTTTTTAAAGAGTTAAATCCAATTATGTTTCTATCTTACACAGAATAAGTAATTCCAAACTACTTGAATACTAATTAAATAAAAAAATAACTGCAGAAACGTAGAACAGAAATTTTAAGGGACGAGGAATTGGATTGGGAAGTAATTGTAATAATATTAATAGGTTTAATTAACTTTTTGCTCTGACATATATAAGCACAAGGAATAGACAACATAACAATAACTCTCCTACAAAAAATAATTGACATTATTCTCCCAACAATAACCCACATTTGTAATGCCTCTATAAGGACCGGGACCTATCCCAGACTCTGGAAAAGGCTCTAGTTCGTCCTACACCGAAATCAAACACTCCCACAACACTCGATGATTATAGACCAATTAGTATTCTTCCGTGTTTATCTAAAGCACTGGAACACATAATACACTCACAGTTAACAGACTACCTCATCAACACGACTTACTTGATGAGCATCAGTCTGGTTTTAGAACAGGACACCATACAAGTACTGCACTACTTGACATTGTAGAGGACATAAGAGATTCCATGGATGAAAGCAAACTCACCGCAATAGTCCTACTCGACTACAGCAAAGCCTTTGACACAGTAGATATGGACTTAATGCTAGCGAGACTAAAGACACTACATCTGTCGGAAAACTGCCTTGATTGGTTTAGATCTTACCTCACTAATCGTCAGCAATCAGTTTCTGTTAATAAACGCATTTCTTCCTGGCGCTTGGTGAGGAAAGGGGTACCTCAAGGCGGCGTCCTCGCTCCTCTTCTCTTCTTGATTTATATTAACGACGTGACCAAGAAACTACAAAACTGCAAGCACATCTCTACGCAGACTACTTACAGATTTACACACACTTTAGGCCTGACGAAATTAATGAATATATTGACAAAGTAAACACTGACCTCAGGCATATATCTTTATGGTCCAGACAATATGGGCTAAAACTAAATGTAAACAAAACGCAAGCAATAATTATCGGACATCCAAGACTATTACACTCCATAAACAATGGCAATATGCCGGCTGTCATATTAGATAATGAACAAATTCCTTATAACGACGTCGTTAAAAACTTGGGACTTTACTTAGATTCTAATTTAAATTGGCATGTGCAAGTAAAACAAACATCTAAAAGGATCTTCTCCATAATGCATTCCCTAAAGCGACTTAAACATTTTCTTCCTACAGCTCTTAAAATAATTTTAATCCACACCTTAGTGATGCCGCATTTTTACTACTGTGACGTTCTACTAACTGACATAAGTGACGGATTGTCGGACAAATTGCAGCGTGTATCAGATTCATATTTAATGTTCGAAAATACGATCACATTTCTCCATTATTCCACGAATTGTCATGGCTACATCTAAAAGAGAGAAGAAAATCGCACTGTCTAATTCTCTTATTTAAGATCCTACATACCTCGATTCCCCATTATTTAGCATCCCGTTTCCAGTATCTATCCTCCAACCATAACTTAAACACAAGATCACAACATAGTCTCTTGCTTAATATACCTCAACATAGGACATCACATCACTCCATGTCATATACCATCTTCACTTGTCGCAACTGGAATTTCCCTACCACAAGAAATAAGGGGCTGCCGGACATTGGCATCTTTTAAAAGAAATCTAAATTTATATTTGCTCTAACCTCGACTTCATTATTACCCAGTGTAAGGTATATAATATATATTAATTGGTGTTTCTCGTATAATTTTCATATTTATATTATTATTATTATTATTATTATTATTATTATTATTATTATTATTATCGTATCATTACTGTTGTTACCCTATAAAATGTTGTTTGTACATGAGATTTACATTGCTCCCTTTATTGTATGTTTAACTGTTTTCTAATTAGTATAGTATTGATCTATATTTGTCAAATATTTATTTGTATTTGTGCTGGTTGAGTGGAAGAGAGGGTCTTATGGCCTTAACTCTGCCAGAATAAATAAAGTATTATTATTATCATTATTATTATTATTATTATTATTATTATTATTATTATTATTATTATTATATAAAAATCAATGTTTCTTTGTTTGTTTGTTCATATTCAATGCACGGCCATACCGTTGATCCGATTTTGATGGTTTTTTTTTGCAAAATGACAGGAGATTCCCGGGATGAACATAGGCTATATGGGAGTTGTAATACTCAACCTCTTCACCCATAAAAACACAGTTTGTAGCGAAAACGTAAAATAAAGTCCATATTTTGACGCTTAAATTTCTTACGCTGCCTAAACCATAACAAATACACCAAATTAATGTACACAGAATTGAATATCTCAAAAAACTCTACAAAATATTCCGCGACAGCATATGTTTATCTTTACGGATAACTCACAATAACCATTTTTGCCTTTCATTGATTCCAAGAAGATCGGGATAAGTAGATTCCCGGGCAAGCGTGCTCTGCCGTACCGTTCATCCGATTGTGATGGGGTTTTGTGAAAAAATTTCAGGAGATGAACATTGGCTGTAAGAGAGTTGTAATACTCAAACCCTTCACCCCTAAAATCACTCTTTGTAGTGAAAAACGTGAAATAAAGTCCCTATTACGACGCTTAAATGGCTTACGCTGCCTAAACCCTTACAAATACACGGATTTGAATATCTCAAAGTACTCTACAAACAAGTCCGCGACAGCATATGTTTATCTTTTACACATAACTCACAATAAACATTTTTGTATTTCTTTGATGCCAAGAAGATCGAGATAAGCTGAATACCGGGCAGGCATAGCAGCTCAAGGCTGGTTGTTAAAAAACACATTAACATTTTTTCAGGAGTAGCAGCGCACGCCGGGTATTAGCTAGTAACTTAAAAAAATCCCAAAACAACATAACAGTTGCAAGTCCATTTGCACAAATATATTCGTCTAGAGATCTTAACTGATCCACATTCTTTTTTTTAAACTGTGGATTAAATGATAACTCACCACAATTTTACAAATGAATAAATTAAATACTGATTCGTGTTACTATTTACTTAATTGTTTCCTATTTTCTTGAGCAGAACTCGCAGTGGCAAGTCTTTCTTCAATTGGTAAGTATAGTGTTCCTTACAAATTAAAGTAAATTGTTTTGTTATGATGTTATAATCACCCACTGTGATTGCGTAGTAATGCAAACCCTCTCTGGAGTTGAGTACTTTTCGGTCACCTCAATTGTTTTCTTTAATTTATTTGTTTATGCGAAAAAGATCCGTATGGTCAAACACCGTAATTAGTGGTGAGCGCGATTCCTTTTTCGCAGTGGGTGCATCGGAGGGCTAGGTTACTGCCGCTGTTGCTGGTGAAGCATGTGCATCTGTTAACGGCGCTGGTTAAGGAGCCTGAGTTAGAGCAGTGGTCGATGCATCCGCAACAGCAGGAATATTGTTTTGCAATTTCACTGCTGGTACTTCAACTGTGTGCGACTTTGTTCTATTTGCTGTCATTTTACCTTTATGATTTCCTTTGCGCCTCTAGGACGGCTGCAGGTATGAGTGTTGGCTCTGGAAGTTCGTCTGTAAGATTATAAAAACGTGAAGTTTGAAATTCCATCGCCAATATTCTGAGTTCGTTCAGTATATTATGCTTGTATTCTGAACTGTTTGTGCAAGTTTAGGCAAACTCCTTGATTTGGTTGACACAATCAACGGTTAAGTCGTACGCTGAATTCCTATTTTCAAATTCTGGGAAAGTTTGGAGGTAATTGAGAACTATGACATAGGTGCCGTGAATAGGATTTGCCACCTTTCCTGACTTTTTGCCAGATTTGAAATTATTTCCTTGATTAATTCCTCCATTTTGAAAGATACATTTCCCATAATTTGAGAGTGCGGACCTCGGAGTTAACTGTATCCACATCGGTAGAATTTGATGTCGTCGCCATGGTTCTTGGAAAGGAACCCAAGACATAGTACAGAAACTAATCATTAAAACTGAACACAAACACCGAGTACAAACGGGCCTAGTACTTGCAGTTTAACGTTGCTAACACAGTGATTAAACCACAACTAATAAACACTTTTTAACAGGCACTTCACTTGAGCGCGAACATCGAGTGGGAACGGCCGCCAGAGCCTCGCACGATGTAAAAAGGCACACTGCACAACACTGTACACTATGCACTACGTCGTCGAATATATCACTAGCTTGAAGAACAGGAAGAGGACAAAGTATGTAGCTTTTCACAATATACTATAGGTCACCAGGAGAAGGAGAGAGCTGTCACCAGTAGATCCACTAGTAGCATGATCACATGGAAAAAAATGATGCAATTAGAGAAGCGCGAGCACACGCGCACGCACGCAAACACGCACACGCGCACAAACACACGCGGACGGTCGCGCACACATACACGCGCATATATATATATATATATATATATATATATATATAGCCTATATACACAAATACTTGGGTTGTATTATCAGTAGTAACAAGAACTGTGGTCAACAAGTAAAGGGGAGAATAGCAATGACAAAAGGAGCTTTCAACAAAAAGAGAAGCATTTTGTGCGGACCTTTGGCCTGTTCCCGTTTATGGTTTTAGAAGAGGTACCCGATTTTAGGGCCTCTGTTAAAGAAATGGGAAGTTTGACCTTCACCGAAGTGAACGTCCGAGGTTGGGTTTGGGGTACTGGAGGTATAGGGATAAGTTTGGTTAACCAGTTGTAAGATTCAAGAGCAATTTTGAAAGCAGGGCAGCAACGAAAAGATGCAGGGTGACCGAATCCCCCCGCAATTTAGCAAATTTGGGGTTCGGTGTGCTTTAATAGGACAATTTTATGATTGTGGGTCTCAGCGCAGACAACACAACATTGAGTCCAGCTACACCCAAGAAAGGTGAGGTTGATAGCCTGGCACCTAGATCACTGTTAATCTCTCAGACCTCGGCTTGTAAGGCCTTATAGAATACATTATTAATTTAAATGTTAACGTGTCAGGATTTTAGCGTGACGATTCAAGGCATGCGTTAAAAGAACAAAGAACATTTCAGAATTGAGTTTTTTTTATCTATTTTAATTCTACAACAAGGTTCCAAGATTTTCCTTTCCGAAAGACACCATACTAAGAGTGTTATCTTAAAAAATAGTTTACGACTGGGAGGTTTAAACTCTTTAACCTCGTATCCAGTTATCTGGATTTTATAACTAACGCAATGACGCTATAGAATCCGTACGTTCATGACTGCGCGGACATTGTCTCTCCATACATCCCTATCCTGAGCTACAGTTTTCCAATCATACCTGTATAATTTACCTGCCTCAAACGATGGTTAATATTATTCCTCATTTCATTGTTGGCCTATCTACTGAGCACTTTCCTTCTTTATACCGGCCTATCTACTGAGCACTTTCCTTCTTTATACAGTCTTATCTACTGAGCATTTTCCTCCTTTATACCGGCCTATCTACTGAGCACTTTCCTTCTTTATACAGGCTTATCTACTGAGCACTTTCCTTCTTTATACAGGCTTATCTACTAAGCATTTTCCTTCTTTATACAGGCTTATCTACTGAGCACTTTCCTTCTTTATACAGGCTTATCTACTGAGCATTTTCCTTCTTTATACAGGCTTATGTACTGAGCACTTTCCTTCTTTATACAGGCTTATCTACTGAGCACTTTCCTTCTTTATACAGGCTTATCTACTGAGCACTTTCCTTCTTTATACAGGCTTATCTACTGAGCACTTTCCTTCTTTATACAGGCTTATCTACTGAGCATCTTCCTTCTTTATACAGGCTTATCTACTGAGCACTTTCCTTCTTTATACAGGCTTATCTACTGAGCACTTTCCTTCTTTATACAGGCTTATCTACTGAGAACTTTCCTTCTTTATACAGGCTTATCTACTGAGCACTATCCTTCTTTATACAGGCTTATCTACTGAGCAATTTCCTTCTTTATACCGGCCTATCTACTGAGCACTTTCCTTCCTTATACCGGCCTATCTACTGAGCACTTTCCTTCTCTATACCGGCCTATCTACTGAGCAGTTTCCTTCTTTATACCGGCCTATCTACTGAGCACTTTCCTTCTTTATACCGGCCTATCTACTGAGCACTTTCCTTCTTTATACCGGCCTATCTACTGAGCACTTTCCTTCCTTATACCAGCCTATCTACTGAGCACTTTCCTTCTCTATACCGGCCTATCTACTGAGCACTTTCCTTCTTTATACCGGCCTATCTACTAAGCACTTTCCTTCTTTATATCCTGCAAGGAGTTTTCATGGCCAGATTTCATTTCCCATTCGTGCCACGTGTCCTACCCATCGCAGCCTCTAAGATTTAACTGTTCTTAATACATCTGGTTCCATATAAAAATCATCCAGCTTTTTGTTATGTATCTTTCTCCATCGCCTGTCAGTTCGTCTCTCTTTAGTCCAAAAATGTTCCGATTTATTTAATTCTCGAATACTAGATATATTTTGTTTTCCCTTAATAAGAGTCCATGTTTAGCATTCACATAACTGGAAGAATATAAGTTTAATAATTTTTAATTTAACGTTTTTGAGAGACATTGGTACGAGAGTAGTCCCTGCAATGCACAATAGCATGCGTTTCCATAGTTGAGTCTATGTTTATATTTGCAATTAATTCACGTATTTAATCATCGTTTCCACGTATTTCAATTCCGCCACTTCTCGAATTCATTCATCCGTCGTAAACTATCCATTTCCATTACATAAACTATTTCTAAGGGTTACTATATCCTTAATCTTATTGATATTTACTTCCAACCCCAATTTCTTAGTGCAATTCAATATAATGTGTGTGTTAGACGAATACGTTTTATTCTAACTTCAAAATGAACGTTAATTTAAATATAGTCCTATATTACAGGTTTCAAACGAATTTTATCGGTTGATATCTCTGTGGAAGAACACTGGCCCTCTGAGGTAAACGTTATAATCCCGATTGATGCAGAAAGGTGATAAGAGATGCAGTCATTGTTTCAGCGGTTGTTCAATCGATAACGTGTGTATAAGTTGAGGATGGTCCAATAGAAATTCTTTATAGTCATGTAGAACAAGTTCATGGGCCATGTGTTGTGTGTGAATTCTGAAGAAGCCATTACTCCCATTCCTTGGTAGCACGGTGTGGAAATGCCAGTTGATTGTTCACTCTGACCTCAAGACTGCAAAACACAGCATTCGTGCCATCACTTCGTACCTAATAAATATGTTGTTACTTTATCACTAGTATCGGGAGTTCCTCTCGATTCTCTGCCTTCATAATTTTCAACATACCTTTCCTCGAATAGAAATGTTATTCAACTGCTTATGCTTTAGTAAAGTTTCCCATAGGGTGGGTAATAAATGAGGAACGCAGATAAAATGGTCAATATTCAGATTATACGTACACTTAATTCATTTTCAGTGAAATCCAGAGGAATGAAGCTTTTGAGGTTCTGCCCTTGAAATGATTATTGAAAATATTTTACAAACCTTCATCCATTCTATTTACTAGACACCGAAAATTACCGAAAAAAATTTTTAAAGATTACGGATGTTTGAGAAAATATGAAAAACTAAGGCACATTTTTTACCAAAGAGAAAGAAAGACAAGTGGAGAAGACTACATACAAGTGAACTATCGATACTTATGGTAAACCAGATATAATAGGCCTAAGAACAATTAAATTTCGTAGTCTGTGATTGACAGGGCATGTAACACGAATGGGTAATTTAAGAAGGGCATGGAAACTTCTTTTTTACTAAAAGGAAAGAGCCTAGTAGATAGATCAAAATTAGAGAGTAGAATAATGTTCACCTCGATTAGAGGGAGGTGAGTGATTGGAATTATTAATATTTGGAGAGCTGACGTCAGCGCGACCAAGACCCCCTGGGCTCGATAGTGTCATTGAGATATATATATCCATCCATAGTAATTCTACCCGAGGGCAAGTCTTTCACTGCAATCATAGAATTTTCATGCTATGCTTTGCAGCTTTACTAGGGAATTGTAGGTGAGGTAGCTTCCCGTTGCTTTCCACACCAGTGAAGGATGATAATGATGATCATGGCCATATGATTTCGGGGGCCGTTTGGGCCTTAAAGTTTTCCTGATATTAGTCTTACAGGTGAGGAAAACCCCAGATGAAAACCTCACCCAGAAAAACTGCCCAGACCGGGGATCGAACCAGGGCCCGCTGCGTGACAAGGCAGCACGCTACCTCGAGACAACAGCGGTGGACTATACATATATATAAAAAGGCTCTGTGAACCACACTTATTTCATAATCAAACTAGGCATACAGAAATCAATTTACGAGTAGTAAAGTACCAACGAGTTCTTTTACCATGAAAATTTGACCACTATAATGTAGGTTAATCAGAAGAGAATATTTTTAAAAAGTTTTTTATTTTCGCAACGAATCTCAGTACATGCTTTCAAAATAAAATGAGAATTTTATTCACAAAAAAATCAGGAAAATCGCATTATTTGCATATAAGTGGGGGTTTAACTGAAAAATCAAAATGTAAAAATCGTTCTATCGGTTGCCATGATTGTTTTGTCCCAACCAATCTCGCATATAACATTTAAGTAATCATCAAATCGGACATTAGGAATGGTTGTTTACCCGAAAGCTGAAATTTTAATGGAAACATTTTCGGCGCTTTATCTGGTACAATTTTGTTTGTTCTAAAGTAAAGTAAAGTGATCCCACTATAGGCCCCAGGAGGCCCTAGGGGTAATAGGAGGCTAAGGCTCCCACTTTTTCTAGACAATCGGCACTTGATATCAGCCGGGTTGTCAGCCCTGCGTGACGGCCGCCTCTGCCCCCAGAACAAGTGCCTTGTACTCATTTTCGTTAGAGGCTGAGTCGATCCCAGGGCCATGGTGCCGCCAGAAGGTTTCGGTCAGTTTAAAAATCCTGTCCTCACCAAAACTCGAACCCTCGACCTTTCGGCCTGTAGCGCAGTGCCATAACCACTACACTACGGCGTGCCCTTTTGTTTGTTCTCTGGATAAAATTTGGTATATAAGATTAAATCATGAAAAGAAAGATACACTCGCTAAACTAGCAAAAACGTGACTTGCTAAGTAAGTAGCTGCGTGAAGAATTTTATTATTCTTGTAGAACTTTAGATCTGCACCATGGGCTGTACGGGAATGTGGACATTTACTATACTAACGACAAGAATTTAATAATATTATTAACAGGTCTGTAGGGGTCCAAAATAAAAATGTATATTTTCTTCCATTAGCTCAATGTCTTTATCTCAGGTGATTTCAGAAATAGTTCCAAGCCATGATCGCAGTTTCACTATATTTTATTATCCTCATAAAATTAAAACTAAACTAGAATGGTGTGGACAGCCCTTCACCTACCATCTGCCTCTTACTTAACATCCACATGTGATATTTACAGAGATTGACGATAGTGCAGTCAGTATAGGGGTGAAAGTTGGTTAACATGTCGAATCACCCAGCTCTTACAGCCGATTTTCTCCACCTGAAGCAGTTATTATGGCTATACAAATTCCTCCAGTTCTCGGGTGGGCTCCGTTCCCATTCTGGCCGATATTCCATAAGAAAATGTCTTGCCTCGTAGGGACTCGAACCAGCGCGACAAGGCAAGCTGCATTTGAACGCTCAGATACGACGCGGACTTAAACGTTTCCGTAACAACTACAAAACATATCTGAAAAACCATAACAATAATTATAGAATTTGGTCGGTAAACAGACCTCGTATTTTTAAACTGGTATGGATTTTCAGGTTACTTTAACATGTAACAGTATAAATTAAAAAAATAAAATGTGCAATCCCAGTCTTGATTCAGACTTTGTTCCACTAATTAACTATTTGGAACCTAAACGAAATAAATATATTTATTAAAAAGTGACCAAATGAGAAGAACATTAAAATTTCCTCTCATTCTTCCTTTTCTTCTTCCATTTTCTTCCCTACATTACCATTATTAAATCAATTTCCTTTCTCTCTCCTGTTATTGTTATTCAATCCTCGTTTTATTCTGTTTCCTACAGTTTATTGTTTCCATTATCCCACGTTTTTCTGCGTCTTCCTGCAGATTTTCATCCCAGTGATTTTGCTTGTGTGTACTGATATAACCTAAGTTATTTACACATCCGATTACAATGTGGTAGTCTAGAAATTTATTTATCCAATATTCTTGGTTATATATAAATTATGACACTATTACAATTTGATATTCATAAATGTCTAGTTTTATTTTAGTCTAATTTATCTACTTCATGAAGCATGGTTTTTAAGTTTAAGGAATGAATATACTTTAAGTTTATTTTGGATTCAATCACACATACAGTGCTGGGATTTTCTGTAGGCAGTGCCGCCTCGTGACCTAAAAATTTACCTGGGCTGACAGAAGTCAATAATAATAATAATAATAATAATAATAATAATAATAATAATAATAATAAATAATAATAATAATAAATAATAATAATAATAATAATAATAATAATAAATTATTTATTATTATTATTATTATTATTGTCCACCGCTGTGGTCTCGAGGTAGCGTGCTGCCTTGTCACACAGCGGGCCCGAGTTCGATCCCCGGTCGGGACATTTTTTCTGGGTGAGGTTTTTATCGGGGTTTTTCCTCACTTGTAAGACAAATGTCAAGAAACCTTTAAGGCCCAAACAGTCCCCGAAATCATATGGCCATCATCATCATCATCATCATCATCATTATCCTTCACCGGTGTGGAAAGCAACGGGAAGCTACCACACCTACAATTCCCTAGTTAAAGCTGCAAAGCATAGCATGAAAATGTTATGATTGCAGTGAAAGACCTGCCCTCGGGCAGAATTACTATGGATGGATGGATTATTATTATTTTTATTATTATCTTCATCTTTATTATTACTTAGGTCGATTATTGGGTTCTACTGTGGCAATTAACAGAGATGGGTAGGAGGACATTGCGGTTTTAAGCAGCATCCAGTGATAATTGTTCAGAATCTCGGCAACCTACTCTCCGAATCAGTCATTTAAAGAAATGGAAAAGCTAATTTTGATATAGAATGAGGAGTCAATGAAGTAACGAAATCAATAAGTATGCTTAATTTAATCTTATTAGCCCAAAACACCATTAAATAAATAAATACTAATCTACTATAAGGTAATCTCTGGTACGGCTAATTTCTTGATATTGATCGGCATCCCTGGTTAGCAAGAAGTAAGAGCCATGACCGACCATACTTGGTCTGTGTTTGTTTCCATTGCATTGTGATGACCAGTCTGTTTTAGATGGTAACCATGGCATTCTTCTAATCACAAATATGTGGCGTATCAAGGAAAGTATCACGTATCTTGAGTTTACCCTATAACACCGTTTCGTAAATATATTTATAACACAGTAGTCAATAAAACTTTATTGTAAGGATTTTAAGAATGGGTCACTCGAAGAAAAACGTATAAAACAAGTCTGATGTTTACAGGAATGCTATATGTATTGGGAGAATAAAAAAAACTACTATAAGGAAAAAAGTAATTCAATTAAAGGGACTATTTAACTCCTGCCCCAAATGGGAGTCAATGACCAATCACATTTCAATGATGTTTTATTTACAACCAATCACAGTCGTGTTTCGCCTAAAATTTACCAACTAAAATTTATCATAATAAAGAAACATTTTAACATTCTGAATAGGTCATAGCATTATTTTCCAGTGACTGACTCTCTATGAAATGCGGCTACCAGATTGTATATATAGTGCATGAATGTCAACACGTAGCGCATACGAGAGATAATATAAAAACATTTGTAACAATTGATTATACCACAAAAAAAAAGGAACCACTGTTTGCACTTTCTTAAACGAATTATTTTCCAGAAAATAACGCAGAAAAATATAATTGACATATTTACATCATATGACATCAGAAATTAATTAATACCTATAACGTTGGTTAAAAATTTCTCCACTACGGTGCATTCTTACAACATTGCGATCTCATGGCAATAAATAACATTACGATCTGGTTCCACTGATCGAAAAAAAGAAGCAAATGAAGCGTACCAATCGTTTCTCATTTATTTTCAAACATCACCGTTTACATTAAATATATAAATATTTTAAAATAACTATAGTTAAATAATGATTTGTGAGTATACAGCTTCATGTTATTCGTTAAATAGTCCTAACAAATGCCACTCTTTATTTCCAAATTCTCTAGATAAATTCACTCCTCACCTCGTGAGTCGTGAATTTATCGATAATTTGGAAATCACTCGTGGCATTACTTATGATAAATATAACTGAGAAGGAAGGGGAAGTTATGGGAAGAAACAATAAATTAAGAAAGACAATTATGATTTGGAAATTAAAAGGAAGAGTGACAGACTACGGAGTACAACCCACATGGGCGAAGGATATCAAGAAGCACATACCGATAAAAAATGTGAGAGATAAAAACTATCTACACTCAGGAAAGTGGAGAAAAGAGATCAACTTCCATCGAGGAAACCACCGATTTTTTATTATTTCATGCTTGGAATTATAAGATGTGTGTGTGGTTTCAATTTGCCATTAAGCTTTATTTCTTTATTTTGATGACTAAAGAAACAACAATCAATAGGTTTAAATATAAATGCTATGAAAAAATGAACATCGATTCAGTAAGGTTTTAACCAACGAATTTAGAGTCCAAATTGCGAGCTGGATAGGCATTAGAGTACTGTGACTGGCCATTTTATCTTTCTGGACGCGGTGTTCAGAGGAGTCTGCCCTCCTTGTCTGAATAAAGAACTAAATTAAAGAACAATCCATCGTTTTAACTACGTTCATAATGTGTCATATGAAACCAACTTTAAATTGTCTAATACCAGAAAAAGAGAGAGAGAGGATGAGACGAGATGAAAAAAAGGTGTTAATATAAATATTGTCATCGTCACCACCGTCGCCATCGACACCATTGTCACTATCATCACCAACATCACCACCACCACTATCATCATCACCATTATTATCATTATTATTACCTATATATATGAAAATTCACGACCTCTAATTATTTGTATCGTAGTAATTACTCAATTAGAGCTCATTTAATTAAAATGTAGATATCCATTCTCAATTGTGGCAATAAATTCCAGGAACAAAATGAAGAGATAAATACATATAAAAAGCTGTACATTTGAACCGCATCATGTTTACAGCGTATAATTAAAAAGTTTTCATTCAATTAATTTGTATAGTAATTTTCATCTCGTATGTCTTTTTTCTTTTTTTATCACCATTTGTAGCCATTCTATTTCCGGATATCTACTCTCAGGTAAACAGAAGACCATATTGCACAACATTTTGTTTGGTTTTGTAATTTATTTTCTCAAACTTTATTAATCTACTCTCTTAGGAATTTTCCTTATACTGTATATGAACAATGCTATTTCTAGAACAAACTCATGTATATTAGAAAAATATATATATTAATATTCATTTCAAAATAGTGATTATATATATTTTAGTTCAAATGACTTAATATTCAAATCAGTTATTTAAAACTATAAATGAAATTTCCTCAATTTTTCTTAAAATGCTAATACTATTAGAGTCAATAGTAAAGCAATCCCAGTACAGGATTTAGGATATTCTTAAATTAGTGGGAAACAAAGGCTCCCACCATTCTAGACAATCGGCATGAAATATCAACCGGGTTGTCAGCCCTGCTTGATGGCCGCCCGCAGGACATTCGTCAGGTACTCATATCCGTTAGAGACAGACGAACCTAGGGTCTTACTACCGGTGGTATTATCATAAGTAATGCCACGAGTGATTTCCAAATTATCGATAAATTCACGACTCACGAAGTGAGGAGTGAATTTATCTAGAGAATTTGGAAATCAAGAGTGGCATTTGTTAGGACTATTTAACGAATAAAATTAAGCTGTTTACTCACAAATCATTATTTAACTATAGTTATTTTAAAATATTTATATATTTAATGTAAATGGCGATGTTTGAAAACAAATGAGAAACGATAGGTACGCTTCTACTGCTTCTTTTGTTTATCACTGCAACCAGATCATATTATTTAATAATAATAATAATAATAATAATAATAATAATAATAATAATAATAATAATAATAATAATACTTTATTTATTCTGGCAGAGTTAAGGCCATAAGGCCCTCTCTTCCACTCAACCAGCACAAATACAAATAAATATTTGACAAATATAGATATACACTATACTAATTATAAACAGTTAAAGATACAATAAATGTAGCAATGTAAATGTCATGTACAAACAACATTTTATAGGGTAATAACAATAATGATACGATAACAATAGAAGGAAAGAATAGATTGAATATATAAATAGAACGTCAAACGACAGAAAATAAAGTATTATTATTATTATTATTGTTATTATTTATTGCCAAAGGAACGCAATATTGTAAGGAGGAGCTTTCTTTAATATGGTAATTATAACACTGATAAATATTTGGTGAAACACGACTCTGATTGGTTGTAAAACAGAAATCATTGAAACGTGATTGGTCATTGACTCCCATTTGGGGCATGAGTTAAATAGTCATAGAAAATAATAAACCGATCCTAACGGAATATGACATGAAGATTGTGACCAAAATAATGTTGATTTATTTTTTTCTTTCTTTCTAATTCTTAGTTTAGCCGCGTCCTTTTATGTACTTTTACGTGTCCCATGCCACCCGGGCTTTACAGTGATATGACATTTTAGTTCAATTAATTATCCTACTATGGTCCACCACTGTGGTCTCGAGGTAGCGTGCTGCCTTGTCACGGAGCGGGCCCGGGTTCGATCCTCGGTCGGGACAGTTTTTCTGGGTGAGGTTTTTATCGGGATTTTTCCTCACCTGTAAGACAAATTTCAGGAAAACTTTAATGCCCAAACGGTCCCCGAAATCATATAGCCATCCTTATCATTATCATCACCATCATCATCCTTCACCGGTGTGGAAAGCAACGGCAAGCTACCACACTTACAAACCTCTAGTAAAGCTGTAAGCATATCATGAAACATGTTATGGTTGCAGTGAAGGACCTGCCTTTCGGGCAGAATTATGATGGATGGATCCTATTATGAATACATACAAATTTAGACACACACACATGTATATATGTATATATCCTGGTTGAAAAAACTAGTTATAACGGCTATGAGACCCAACATTTGACCATATGTCACCCCATTCTGCTTTTTATTTTATTTAAGAGCCCCACCACCATCCCCCTGGGTTTGCTCGGGTTTAATGTCCGTATCCCCAGGTCTGCTCTTCTCCCTATTTATTATCTAGCGTGATTTATTTATTTAATTCATTATTCTTTTACAGAGTGCGTCTAGTTGAAACTTAATCTAAGGTGTTTACAGTTATATTACGTTATGGTTTCTTTGTCTAATTTTGTTTCTTATACAATGTAACAATAATATACATAAGATGGAAGTATTAATCTTATATCTACTTAACCTAAACTTAATATTACAATTTACCAAGTATGCTTATTGATATATTCTAAGTTCAAATTCTACTTATTCTATCATTGATTTCCTCGTCTTCTCTTATTCAGTTCGTATGCATAGAGCTTTTTGGGTATACTCCGCGATCAACTTGTTATCTTTCTACATCCAGAACCGCAAATGAGGAGGCCAGGCCTCGTTGCTGACTTGCACGGCTATTTCCAGTTGTCTTCTGATAGCCGCGTGCTTGGCACAGTGGTATGGTTAGAAGATCATACACCTCTGCAATTATATGATGATGTGAGGCCAGCAGCCGCTTAGGCCAAGGGTCTTCTAGGCCTGTCGCGCCATGGAGTATTTTTTTAGTTATAGGCCTAAGATTTTTTACAGGTTATTCAGGGATATTCATTGAGTGTTCTGATTATTATCAATCTTTAATATCCACTGAATTATGACAGCAAAATGTACTTCCGTTAGACATGTAGGATGTCTTCTTAGACAGGAATAAGGAAGTAGGTTATAATAATAGTTTAAAACTATCTAATCATAACCTGAAATAAACACTATAATAAACGGCAATATCAATATTAATGAATACTGGAAGAAACGAAGTTCAAAACTCTGTTTTTGTTAAACACTGTATTGTAAAATATAGGCCTACTGTACTCCCTTCAAATAACTTATGTTCTGTTTCGTAATTTGAAGTAAAGTTATTTGATTGCGCTAGCCACTATGCTACAAATGCGGGAGATAATGAGCATTGTAATTTGTTCAGAGTTTCTTTTTTTTATGCAGTGCCCGCTTGATCATCATCCGTCACGAATTAGGCCTTTGTAGGCCTGTTTCGGCCCCATCTAGCAGTCTTTTAAGAGGCCTTTGAGGTCGATGCTTATGTTTATATTGAGGGTGGCCGACAAAACTTAATCTTAGCATCAGTACTCCTTTCAGTCATCTCCTTACACGACGTAGGTTTTAATTCTTTCTTCAACAAGAAGCGACCATGCGCCTGAACACTAAGCCTCAGAAGTATAAAGCATTCAATTTACTGTCATTACAAATGTTAATCAATTCTTGCAATAAACATATAACTTCTACTCTCAAGCGTGTTTACTAAAGCAACTGTTCTCAAGTTTTCATATCTCGCTCATATTCTTTATAAAACGACAAAATGGAGTGTCAGATAATGGAAAAGGCATAAATATTTGGATTCTTAGAGATAAGTTACACGTGAAAATACCCAATTAACTATACGTTTCAAACAAATATGTCCGCAAAATGAAAGTTCTGTAGAGTTTTGATCTCTCTTTACATTATAATGAATATAAAGCTTAATGAAATGTTTTGTGAAGATGACAGAAATTTCCAACTAACAATTAAGCCCTACTGACTAAAAGGTCCATACAATGAAACTATCTGCGTAACAAAGTTATGCCAGTATACACTGCCTATGTTTATATATATATATATTTTTTTAATATTACGATAATAAGTATGTAGCCTATTATTTAAACACAATGGTGCAAGTATAGATGGGATCTCATTAGGGATAAGTAATTTAACAGTACACTCACAAAAATTTGAATATTTCTGTTGTTGCCAACACGGTCCAATTTTGAGTTCTTTGCTTAATATTCCTCTGGGGTGTTGGATTTTTATAAAGATAAATTTAGTAAGTACAACACTTATTAATCGGTGAAAGTCAAGTTTATTATTTGTGCTGACTTACTACGTAGATACAAGTAAAACAGGAACAAATATTTGAATCAAAGTCCATTCCTAGGACTAGAGGGGTCTTGAAGTGTATTGACTTCGGAACAGGCAGCACGTGGTCCTCAATAACCACGTAAGTGTGCTCAACGCACACGCAAGCCTAACACGCACTGATGCTACCTAACGCACACTGCGATAGTCGAACACACACTGAGAGAGAGCGTTGTAGTCATCTACAGACCTGAGTGATACGCAGAAGTTGGCAACATTATTCAACAAAATGCTACCAACACAAATCAGCGTACTGTATTCAGGCGCTACAAGCGGCAGTCAGATGAACTACATCATTAGCGTAATAACCGACGGCAGGTGTCTGCTATTACCGACAGAGAGAGCGACTCTTGTCGCAACATACTGCCCCTCGTTGATCTGACCAGATCAAAACTTACACAATTTTACAACAAGAAAAAAAAAACATTACCAATGAAAACAATTTACAAAAAATAAACCATCCTGAAAAACAAAACAAATAAACAACCAAAAAATACACAATAAACTCAATAACAATACATAATAAAGTTAGAAATGGCTCTATATAATGTATCAAGAGTTCAATTTGGAATTGGGCACAACTTCAAAACTGCCCTCTTCATTATTGCGGTATTTGTTTTGACAGAGACCACACTGCAAATACCATCGGCACCAGGGTGCAATCCAACAATGATACCTGCCTTCCAAACTAAGGGAAGCAAGTTATCTTCCTTTAGCAGCACTAAGTCTCCAATGCTAACATTCCAGTTGTTAGGCTTAGTCCACTTTCCTTTCACTTGCAAGGAATGCAAATATTCCTTGGACCACAATGTCCAAAAATCCTCGTACAGACGTTGTACCATGTTCCATTGGGTAGACAAGGAAAAGGGTTTGATGGAGAAATTGCTTGGAAAATTGTTCAAACTCCTACCTATCAAAAAATGACCGGGTGTAAGATATGATGCATCGTCATGATCATCATTTAATTTACAAAAAAGGACTTGAATTTAAAACTCCTTCAATTTTTACAAACAGAGTGTTCAACTCTTCAAAATTTAGAGCTCTACTACCAATTGTTCTTTTCATTAACTGTCTGCAGGATTTTATTCCAGCCTCAGAAATGCCATTGAAATGTCGGCTGTGAGGTGGAATAAAATTCCAGGTCAAATTTAGATTAGCAAAATTTTCCTTAATCAATCCTTGATTATCCCTGAGGAATGACACGATTTCATTCTTTGCGCCAATAAAATTAGTGCCATTATCGCTCCATAAAGAATGAGGAAGACCACGTCTGGCCACGAACCTGTCGAAAGATGAGAAGAAATCAGTGGTACTTAAACTTCTCACTATCTCCAAGTGAATGGCCCGTGTCACAAGACAAACAAATAGAGCGATATAAGCCTTGAACTTAACCTTACTGCGGGGATTGTCCCCTTTAATCATGATTGGACCACCATAATCGATCCCAATTTTTACAAACGGAAGTTCACGGCGAACCATATCTGCAGGCATATGTCCCATTATAGGAGTGTGTGAAGGTGGATTACATCTGAAACACCTGTAACATTTGTGAATGACTCCGCGCACAGTGGTTCTACCCCTAGGATTCCAAAATCTTGATCGTAAGGAAAATAATACGGCTTGAACGCCTGAGTGCAGCAGCTTTTCATGCTCAAGCTTTATGATGAGCTTCGTGACAAAACTGGCTGCAGGTAAAATTATCGGATGTTTCTCATTGAAACTCAAGGAGGAATGTTCCAGTCTTCCTCCAACTCTTAGAAGACCGTTATTGTCAATGAATGATGACAAATTCTTAATCTTACTAGAGGGTGATACTACAGAGTGGGAATCCAAATCTGTGAACTCAGTAGGATATTCTGAGACCTGTACCATGTGAATGATTTTTCTTTCACTGGAATTCATTTCTTCCACGGACAATGCACCAAAATGTCGTTCTCCCTGAGAGGAGCGACTGTTCTTAATAAATCTCAACAAATAAGCATATATTCTACGCAATTTGACAAACGAGGAATACCTTTCCAGATAATTAATGTCAACCCTGACTATAAACACATGTAATGAAGGCTTAGCTTCTAAGTCAATTTCATCCGGGATTTCCAACTTCGGAGTTTTAGCATAATCAATTTGCAATAATTTTAAAAACGGAGGACCAGTCCCCCACATTGATAGGTTGGACAATTGTGAGGGATGAACCCCACGAGATAACAAGTCAGCAGGATTGCAATGAGTGGAAACGTGTCTCCACCCTTCAATTGCAGTGAGTGACTGGATTTCAGACACTCTGTTGGCAACAAATGTTTTCCATGTTGCATTGGTTTTACCAGCAGTTTCTGAATGGATCATTTCCATATGACCCATAGATTCATATTCATTCAAGAAATCAACATAATTTTTTCTAAGAATATCGTCCTTAGAAAATCTCCCTTCCATTTGTAACAATCGTTTCAATGCATTGTTACGAGAACTGCCGACCATACCTACATCAGGTTTGATAGGTAACCTTACCACAAAATTACCTGACATATCTCTTCCAACATTTTTTACAAAGTGTTCTTAGCATAATTTCTCTTCAGGAGTGAGCACTTTTTGGGACAATTCTTCTAATTGCCAGAATTTTTTATCTTTACTATTCAACAGATCAACTTGAGTAAAATTAACATGGCGAGGTTTTGTCACAGGTTTCTTGAGTGACCTTTCAGGAAATGGACCAGAAAGCACATATCCAAACCGTGTATTGATTAAAGTAAGGAAACCATTCCTCATTAATATTTGAGGGGACACCACGTGACGATACACATCAGCTCCTAATAACAAATCTATTGCGGAAGGGGTATTAAACGTAGGGACACTCAGTTGTATATTTTCAGGGATGTGCCACTCACCGACATCAATGGGTTGAGCTGGCAACTGGGTTGTGACTACTGGAACTACAGCACAGCTCACATTAACAACAAAACTAGATATGGGAGAGTGAAATTACAAACTACAAGTGGAATTCACTGGGGAAACAGTAGAATTTCCTATCCCAATTATCGGTTTGCAACGATTTGTTTTGACACCTATCCTTTTAATTAGGTCAGCGGACACAAATGATAGCTGCGATGCACTATCCAACAGTGCCTTGGCCATGACCATTCTGCCATTGGCTGCCCTTACCTTGACACAACAGGTAGTGAGTAAGACATTAGATCCTAAGCCTGATACTATTTTCAGCGCAGTAGGTGACAATACATTTGAGCCTTCCCGAGCTCCCTTATTTGCCCTGGCTCCTGGGCACAACAATGAATTATGCATGCCTTGGCAGTTCATGCATGGACGACCCTTACAATCCTTTGAAAGATGTGTAGATGCAAAACACATGAAACCTAGCTTGTTTTCATACACAAATTTTCTTCTATCATCAACAATAAGCTTTTTAAACTTAAGACAATTACTTATTACATGATTATTGATCTTACAAAATTCACATGCTAATGACTCCTGTTCATTAACAATATGAAATGATTTTACTCTATTCCTTGGTTTCTGGGTGCCCTGAGTTTCACTAGTCCTCCTAGATTCTGATAACTCTAACGTTTGAGCCTTTCTTTCCAGAAATTGAATTAAACATAACAAATTAGGTAATTCACTTGAATTGAATTTGGATTCAAACTCCATAGGATGATTGGGTCTTATTTTGCTTAATAGCATTTCAACTAACAACAAGTCTTGGATACTTACTCCGGGTTCCAAGTTTTCAATAGCCCCCAAATTGGCTTTAATTTGATTTATTACATCCCTATAATCGGATGATATACCTGCATCACAATGATTTAGGCTCAATAAATTCTTAATATGTCGGCTTACAATAAGACGTTTATTGTTGTATCTGCTTTCAATTAGTTGCCATGCAATATTAAAATACTCATTACAAATGGCCAAATTATCTAACAATCCCTTAGGTTCTCCTTGTAGAGAGGACAAAAGATAATGAAGCTTCTGTACATTGTCCAACTTATCATTATTAATTACTAGATTGTTAAAGGTGTTCCTAAACGATAGAAACTTGGCTAAGTCCCCCTCAAATACTGGTAATTCTACTGGCGGTAACTTAACCTTACTTTTAGTCGAACTAGTCGAAATTTCAGACTGATTGTCTTGCTCCTTCCTAAATTTAGAGTCTTCAAAATTATCTAACATGTCCTGCATTCTCCCACTGATAGCAAAATATTGAGCTTCAAAATTATTATGCTCTTCAATATGAGCCTCTAAATTCTCAGAGTCTATTTCTAATTCTAAGTATTTTCTCATAATGTTAAATTCTTCCCAAGTATTGGATAACTTATTTTTTCTTTCTATTAATACATTTTAGATATTTGAGTGCTATCAAAATAAGTTTCCATGTTAGTAAGAGCTCTTTTTAGGAACCCTCGTTCCTTCACAGCACGTGCTTCCGACACAAAAGACATATTTGCGTCCAAATTACACAAAACATTATTTAGGGACACGTGGTTACTAAACCAAACAATATTTATCAATCAAATAATTAAAATAACCAAATTATTTTTTGTACCACGTGGCCTATCAAACAAAGAATGCTCGTGTTTTATCAAAACACAACAAAATATACACAAATTTATTCCTCCAAGGATAATTACGTATATTATGAACATATAATAAGCTTACCGGGAGTGGTTTTTGCAAGGATGGAACAGATACACTTACTTGAATCAGTATCAGCTATGTCGTCGCCATCTTGAAAATCACTTATTTCCTGAATCACACGCCAATTTTTGGCACAAAATTCTTGTTACACAATTCCAAATGGCTTAATTTAGAATCCGGCCCGGAGGACCAAAATGTTGTTGCCAACACGGTCCAATTTTGAGTTCTTTGCTTAATATTCCTCTGGGGTGCTGGATTTTTATAAAGGTAAATTTAGTAATTACAACACATGAAATTGGTGAAAGTCAAGTTTATTCCTTGTGCTGACTTACTACGTAGATACAAGTAAAACAGGAACAAATATTTGAATCAAAGTCCATTCCTAGGACAAGAGGGGCCTCGAAGTGTATTGACTTCGGAACAGGCAGCACGTGGTCCTCAATAACCACGTAAGTGTGCCCACCACACACGCAAGCCTAACACGCACTGATGCTACCTAACGCACACTGCGATGGTCTAACACACACTGAGAGAGAGTGTTGTAGTCATCTACAGACCTGAGTGATACGCAGAAGTTGGCAACAATATTCAACAAAATTCTACCAACACAATTCAGCGTTACTGTATTCAGGCGCCTACAAGCGGCAGTCAGATGAACTACATCATTAGCATAATAACCGACGGCAGCTGTCTGCTATTACCGACGGAGAGAGCGACTGTTGTCGCAACAATTTCCGTAATTAAAAATTGAACATTTCACTTATTAAACTGAAATTTCACTCTGTAGACATTTTGAACTTGACATTTCACACTGGGCATAACGAATTACATGTAGGTTACTCTATAAGTGGATTTTATGACATGGACATTTCCAATACTGGATTATTTCATTCATGTATGTTCTGACTTGTGGACAAAAAAGCACCTTTACTCAGAACGAGCCAGACTAAATGCTGAACATGTCCGGATGCCTTTTAACACACAATCATGCTATCTCAGCCTGGTCTGTCAATTTTATTCTTAAATAAAATTTTTTTTACAATTCTCACATCAGTTATTCTCACTAACTGACCAGCCTATTCCAACCTTTTACTTTTTATAAACATAACAGTATCTGGTTCATTGTTTAATTTTTACAATTGATAATTATCCATCTCTCTCCCTCCCTCGCTCTCTCTCTCTCGCTCTCTCTCTCTCTCTCTCTCTCTCTCTCTCTCTCTCTCTCTCTCTCTCTCTTCCATATTTCATTTCCTATAACCAACTCACCGACACTATTGTCCCCGTGAGTTCAAGAAAGTCCGGCCATAGGCTCTCCATATATTCCTACCATGAGCCAATGCCTTCCAATCATCCCCTATATAATTTGCCTCCCTCAAATAATGACAAATTATATTCTTCCACCTCATTTTTGGCCTACTTAATGGGTGCTTTCCCTCTGGTTTTCCTACGACTTTTCAAGCCCCTCTTTCATTCCTCATTCGTGCCACATATCATTCCCATCGATGTCTACGAGATTCAATTGTTATTATTACATCTGATTACCATAAAGATCATGTAGCACACCGCGTGTAGTTTTCTCCATTCACCTGTCTGTTCATCTCTCTTTGGTCCAAAAAATTCTTCACAACTTCATTCTCAAAACTTTGTAATGTTTTCTCCTCCCTTAAGACTCCATGTTTCGTATATAAATGTGAGAATAACACTTTTTTTTTATATTTTCAGTTTAATGTTTTTTGATAGATGTTGGGATGGCAAAAGTCCCTGTATCGGGTAATATCATTTCCAGAATTTAACCTATATTCAATAACCTTTTTGCCCCTCATTCCTGTTTGAAATTATTGTTCCTGCTATTTGAATTCAGCCACTTCTTCAAAATTTCCCTCATTTTTCATTAAGTGTCCATTTCTGTTATATAGCCTAATGAATTTCTATGTGTGACCATATATTTAGTTTTATTTATGTTTACTTCCAGCACAAATTCCTTAGTATTATACAATAGAACGTGCGTGTTGGCCCTTAGTGTCTCCTTCCTACCGCATCATCATATACTAACAGCTTATTAATACCCTTGAGTTGTACGTATTTATTTATTAAAGTTCTTTGGCACGCTCTAATGAAAAACTGAATAGAAGAGGAGTTAATGTATCTCCTTGCTTAACCTATTGTGGATTTGAAATGTATCTGAAAACTGTCATAACAGGGCCAAAAATTTATTTGTGGATTTTTTTCCCAAAAATAGATAATACCGATAGTATTTTATATAATTCTGTCAATGCCCAAGATTCACATGGATTTTTAAAATTATTATTTAAGAGCTTTTCTATAATATTATAGTTTTCCTACAATCCGGTTAAGATACTCAACAAACCTCTATCCTAGAAAAAAAAAACTGAATAACGGAGGAGATAGTGGATCTCCTTGCTTAAACCCGTTGTGAATTTCAAATGTATCTAAAAACTCATAATATGGCCAAAAGTGTATCTATAGATTTTTCTTCCAGAAATAGGTAGTATGGGTAGTATTTCAAATAATTCTATCAATGCCTAAGTTCCACATGGATATATTTATTTAAGAGTTTTTTTCACAATATTATAGTTTTCGTGTAACCTGGAGTGGGTCCTCAACAAGTCTCTATCATCCTCAACATTTTTATTAGTTTCTCTTTTGTTCATGTTAATTAGGTATCACTCCGTCCATCCATTGTTTCTTTCATTTTTATATCTTACATCGTCCACTCAAGTATTATCTTTTGTATTTTGTCTGTCGTCATTCTTCGTTCATGTCCAAACATTTTATTTTCAATTAATGAAAATAGTATAAAGATTTATCAATATCTCAACTTAATGTATGTATATATATATATATATATATATATATAATTAATTCATTACATTTTTATTATTTCCTTTGTAGTTTTCTCATGTTTAGTGGATAGGAGCTTTTCTTCTTTTGTATATTTATATATTTTTTGGTAGTTTTAATTTAAATTATCATTAACTTTATTGAATTAGATCTACATTTATTATTGTTCAGTTTGGTAGAATAATCGTTTAGTATCTAATGTTTTTTATTAAATATAACTTTCCTCATTAGAGGATTGCCTCAAGGACAAAGTGACACAGACAATTATTTTTTTTGATTTATGAAATACATTTTGTAAATACATTTAAAAATTTCAAATTGTAATTGTATTGTGATTTCTGTATTTGAATACATGAACTAAAATAAATAATAAATCTAGATTTCCTTGCAGCCCTTCTCCAACAGTCAATTTCAACAGCTAAAATTCTGTGAGCGTGTGGTAGATTAACGTCCATGTTCCCGCTGCATGAAACAGAATACTGCGTCCTAACATACTATAAATAGGCCTAATTTTTATATGCATATAATATTCTTGCTCTATAACACAGAATTCAGCATACCGATCATACTTTTCCATTCATAGATATAAAACACTAACATACATTCATGTAATGATTAGTCCAATTAATAAAAATAGCTAGCGTATAAAATTAAACAAAGGCGAAAAAGAATTCAAGAGAGAATATTGAGCGAGAAAGTCATGAAACTAGCGATTTTGCCTTTAGCTTATGGTTCACAAAGAGTACAGACTTTATATTTGGGATAATATCACCCACCGCGAGCCGAATCGTAAGATTGCACTTTAAGGACCAGGAATATAACGGAGGCAGAAAAAAAAAAAAAACTGGTAAGAGGAAACCACACAAAGTATGAATCTCTGGTAAAACTGGACTCATATACGTGTAAGTAAACGTTGTTAAATGAGCTAGCTAGAGGACATGGTGCGTGTTCCTGGACTAATGTGCTCGTGTAGAAAATGCGATTTCCGTACCCATTGTTCCCATACTCTCTTACGAGTGAATATCTTATATAATGTATTATCTTCATAATAATGTACTCTTGAATTTTATTCTATTAATTTACTATATGGGTAGCTTATTTTTTCCAGCGGAAAACAGTATCAAACTCTCTGTTGGAAGTCATCGGCAAATAACTGAAATTGGGACTGAGGTGAGAGACACTATTAACAGAAATTCAAAGTAGAGCGATAGGGTGTCTAGTGCTTAGTACGCTCGCCTATGCTTCTGAGGTTCGTTGGTTCAAACCTCACTGATGTCGATAGATTTTAAGAGTGTAAAAATCATGTCATTGTCGTGGGAACGTGTTTAATTTTACCACACGTAAAATAATCTAAGGCCCAAAGTAAGAGGCCACTGTGCAAATTGTATTGTCTCTTACAGGCTCACATTTGAAGTGCCACGATAATGGCATGAATTTAAAAGAGTGTCGTTAAAAAAATAATCCTTAAATTGGCAATGTATCCTATAAGAAAGTTAGCTTATTTTACTTATTATTTTTAGTAAAGTAATGGAAGAATGAATATATAGATGCTATTTAAATTGCTGTCACATTATACAACAATATGCAAATAATTTTATTATTCGATTATGTATAATTGTTTTCATTTGCCATGACCAACTTTAAAGCGAAGCTGGTTTCAGCAGAGTTGAGTGCGCGCCTCCATTTAACAATATATGCCAAAATATATATTCTGTAAACCAGCCAAATGGGACCACGAATTGGACTTGCTGAGAAATTCGCTTAGTTTATGCAGTTCCCGTGTGACGGAATTTATTTATATTATTTTATTAAAGACATTAAATAAATTCAACCTATATATCATATATCATACTTTGCCAATTTAAGAGTTAATAACAAAAACCAAGGAAATTTAATCTCAATTTAAAATTCGACTAGCTACTGAAATAAGGAAATTATGAATCTGTTATATCAGAATTACGGCTAAAACGAGTCAGGAAATTAAGACGATTCGACCTAGGGTGCAAAAATGATAATTTGGAAAATTTTTATTAAAATGTAATAGATGATTTAGCTGTTGGTAATGATGAAGGGATGCCCCTATTGCTGCTCTAAGACATAGTGTTACTCTTTTGCCTGCGTTTAAAATGAGATGTTAACAATGCTTCTAAATCCATCGCTGTGGTTTCGAGGTAGCGCGCTGCCTTGAGAAGCAGCGGGCCCGGTCGGAACAGTTTCCTGGGTGAAATTTCTTTCGGAGGTTTTCCTCACCTGTAAGACAAATGTCAGGAAGTCTTGGGCCCAACGGTTCGCGAAAATCATCAATCATCATTATCATCCTTAATATTTCACCGGTTTGGAAAGCAACGGGAAGCTACCACACCTATAATTCCCTTGTAAAGGTGCAAGCATAGCAGAAAAATGCTATGTTTGCAGTGAAAGAGCTGCCCTAGAGCAGAACACTATATATAGAATATAATTCTTCTAAGAAACCTTAAAATTAAAATCTGTTTTCACAGCACGAACAGTTTACTTTTATTCACAATTAGCAGCTAAATACGCCTATACCGGTAGTATTTTATTATTTTTCCAAAATAATTTACCAGTGCACAAAAATTAACTATAAAGTTAAAAAACGCTTTAAAAGTACATATTTATAATTTCAGAACTTGGTTCAAAGTTAACTAAAACAATGAAATTACTTTACAAATATTGTTAGATGTACCCTGTGTTTTAAATTACAGTAAAATTGAGCCAGAATATTTTTCGTACATAACTTAGTAAAAATACCAAAAATGTAAGACATAATGTTTAAGAAGAGAAAATGTGACTATAAGAGTATAGAGAAAACACAATAATGTGGTCTAGTAAATTACCAAATTTAAGCTATTTTATGCAAAATTATATGTTTTAAATTAAACCTTTTTTTTAACGAATCTGTACATAATTGTGTAATAATTAAATATTGTAGTCCTGACCGGATTCAAATTGGTATTCGTGTAATATTTGGTGATCTACTTATAACCTTGAACTCCAAGAAAGAGAGATAATATGACTGTAAATCTGTTTGCATTTTGTTTATCTATCTATATACCCCGTACTTCCCCGT
Organism: Diploptera punctata; assembly: GCA_030220185.1. Lineage (NCBI taxonomy): Eukaryota > Metazoa > Arthropoda > Insecta > Blattodea > Blaberidae > Diploptera > Diploptera punctata. The sequence goes on along the minus strand of JASPKZ010008050.1, from coordinate 415,881 downwards.
GTGGCGTTAAAGACGCCCCCTAGTTTTCACGATAATTTAGTTACGCTTATATGCCTACATATGGTCGCCATATCGCCTCAGTGAGACACCTAGCAGGCAACTAAGGTATTACTTGGATGGATAACGATCGGTAAAATTTACACACATGTCTCTTTATTCAGGCTTGCGGTTCTTTTTCGAGCCTGAAAATCATCAGAATTGGGATCCACGGCTTAAAGTTCCTCCGCGAGGACTGGTCCCTTGGATTTTTTCCATTCTAAAAATAAAAATGCATCGATCCCAATCGGTTTGAACCCGCGTACCTTGGAAATAGAGGCAAGAAATTAACCAGAAGCCTATACTATATATCCAACTTTGTATAATGACTTCTTATTTTGAATGTTTATTTTTGTTATTCCTATATACACAATATTTTATTTCTTTTAAATTTTTACTATCTTGCTCTTTGTATTTTTTTCATAAAAGAGTATTACATTAAAAATGTAGCCTATTCTTGTAATATCTACCAACTGTTTTGGTATATCCTTCACATTTTATTTTATCAGTTATTCAAAAAATGTTTATCTTCCTTAGTGTAACCCCTCCGTTATAGACATTTTAATTTGGTCCGCACCTCCCGGGCGAAATACTAACAATTTGCAAACACATTTTTCATTTGTTAGGTTCTCAAAATCATGGTTATATTTTCTTCTTATACGATAGGTAAGTTATGTCTGATTTGGGATAGGCCCCTATCACTACAATAATTATTATCCGAATTTACCATTTGTTCTTTTACACTTACCGATATTTGAAGACCGGAAATACGACTCAACATTATTATCAGAAAGGAGCCGTAGTGGTTTGTTCTCGATGTTATGATGATATAAGTCACAGACTGCGATAAATCCAAGTCCATGGCTCTTAAACAAGTTTTACGACGCCCCTTTTTATTCTGGAACCTCCGACTTGATCACGTAACCACGTCTTCAAGGTGGAAACTAATGTCAAAATCAATTTTATAGCCTTAGGTCTAGAGAGATGTTTGCTGTAGGAGTTCCAGAATTAATTATAAATATTACCAAAATATAATATGTGATATATTACTTGCCAAAGAGATGCTTACACCTTTCAAAATATTATAGGCCTATGTACTCGTACGAGGACAAAATGTAAGAACAGGCCTATATGTCACTCACGCAGGAACTTTATAAACTAAGTGTATTCCTAATTAAGTAGAATTTGTGTTCAAACTTTGCAGGCTTATGTACTATATCTTCCGTTTATTAATTAAATTGTAAGTATTCAGATTCGTTGTGAGAAAACAAAACACGGGAGTCGCTAGAGCTAATTTTAAATTTCTGCTTATAACTTTATCCGATAATTATATTATCGAATTCCACTGATTTTATCGTATTCTTTCAATATAATATACGGAGTTTCATTTTAAAAAACCGAGAATTGTGACCGCTAAAGAATGTAGGCCTATAAGTTCCCGCTTCAGGTTAACTTACATCATTTTTGCCGTTGTTATTTTCGGTGTGCAGTAAATAGGATTGGTGAAGAATTGTAAAAAATATTTCCAAAATCTTTTCATGGGTACAACCTCAATACCTACGTTCTTTGGAAATTAGCTAAAATCAATTTTGCTGATACTATGAATTAATGCGTAATTGAATAGCTAACTAAATCATTCCATGGTTTATGGAATCTGTAGATTCAATGCCGCATTTGCTAAGGCACTCAAATGTTCCCTCTCCCCAGCCAACTCAATTCAGTTCTTATCTCCGATATCCAAGTGTCTAAGATTCATTCAAACATTATCCTTCTACCTACAAATAGTTCTTTTTAATGGTCTTTTTCTTAAGGATTCCACAATTTAAATTGTAATATTATTCCTATATCACCCACCTGAGCTATATCATCAGTCCATCTCAATTTCCCTAACATAATAACTCTCACAATATTAGGACAATGCCGGTATTATAATATATATATATATACATTTCAGATTTTCGCGGATTTTAGTATGAATAAGAAAGATGTCTTGGGTTTTTCGCAACATGGATACAATGTTGTCCTCTGACGTTTCGGCACGATTCTATATGTCATTATCCCTTAAGTGGGGATGTGGCGTGGCTATAGGCCTACTGTCTCAAGCTTAATCTTTTATCCTTTCTTTTTTAATATATAAATTTATGTGTTGTATTTTTGAATTCCTTCTTACTAAAGTCTGTAATTTATTAATATGATGCAGATTAAGATTTTAATTGTAAACATAAATGTAGGAATATCTGGTTCGGAGTGTGATCATGTTGATGAATGGATGACGTGATGGCAGGGACGTAAATAATAACACGTGTAAAAAAAGTTCAGTAACCAGCGCTAGAATCAAAAAAGACGGTGAATAGACACTTCAATACATGTACACGAAGCAAGCTATGTAATACCACTGTTACATTATTACAGTATTCAATGATTGTTGAGGGAAGTATGAAAAATGTATGTCGTTCAAAATGCATATCGTAAGAATATATATTATTTTGTATAAGGAGCTTGTATATTAACATTGTATCACAGGAAATTTACAAATAAAGAACTGTTTGACGAACATACCCAGTCAACACTTTTGAAATTCATATTGAAGCACTGTTGAGGTTGTGTAATAAGATGTTAATTATATAATTTTTACCTGGTAAAACGCAGAAGATGAAACATTGTTTTCGAAAGGCCTCCAATATTAGAATAACTTGAAAAAGTTTAATAATGTAGTTGAGGACTCAAAGTTTGCACCAAGACCGGCCATAAATATTGTTAAACCAGAAACAATTAAAAGAAAAAGTATTCAATTCCGCCCCAAAAGAAGGACTAAATCGAATTAATAAATAAACTCCCGCCGTAACAGGACTGATTTACCAGGTAAAAATTATAGACCTATAATTAACATCTTAGAAAATACCCATGTAAGAGAGGTGACATCACACCTGAGTCAACGAACTCCTAAACCAAACAAAGGTAGCTACATTTAATGGTCCCCACAGCCATTTTTGTATAATTTTTATCATGCGAGAGGGATAAATGAAAGATTCCATAAATTTTCCATCTCTTCATAAAGGTCATTTGTAGCACGAAATCACATCTATACTTTTTTATTTTTATATTATAAAGTAAGTTTTTCATTTAGATTTAATTATTACTTTAATATAGGCCTACAACTCGGGATAGTGATATAAAACTGATAGATAAATCGAGTTTGGACTCAAATTGTTCATGAAATCATTCGAAATCTAATGATCATATCAATAAACCTATATTTGTAATTCCATAGGAATTTATATCATAATCTAACCAATTGCCAATATCTACGTAGCGGAAAGCCTTTTGACAGCGAACTCTTTTCCTTTGTGAACAAGTGAACTGGTGGCCTAGTAGAAAATACTCCAAACGATCGCGAAACGTATTGTCCGGTGCGATTACAAACATGTCCCATTCAAAGAGAACTAGTACAATGACTTAAACTCTATATGCGGACATATGTTTGATATTGAATATTTACTAGGGAAATTTCACTAAAACACCCAAAACTCTTAAGTTTGAACTTGTTTACTAGTCAAAGTCTATTTATGATGGTCACCTTCGAAATAATTTATTGCATCTGGAGAAACCCCGTTGAGCCCATTAGAGAAAATATGGAAACTTTGTATCTTGGAGAGGGCGTTGACTAACAAAAAATAATTGATGTCACAATCATAAACATTGGAAAACATCCCTTTCAGTATATTTCCACATATGTATGTGGCCAATCACAAAAGATATAGCATAAATTGTAAACCCCTCTTTATTGGCGATCTAACAACCGAGGTGGAATACAAAGTTTCTTTAAATAGGCCTATAAACGGATCGCCTAATAATATAAGTCTCCCAGCTCTTGGAGGGAGAACATCAAGTACGGATCTTTCAACTTAGGGAGACTATTTAACTCATGCCCCAAATGGGAGTCAATGACCAATCACGTTTCAATGATTTCTGTATTACAACCAATCAGAGACGTGTTTCACGAAATAATTATCAACGTTAGGATTATCATATATTAAGCAAAGCTCCTCCTTTTTAATATTCTGAACAGGTCTGACCGTTTTTTGCAGTGACTGAGCCTATAACAAATACGGCTACCAGATTGTATATAATAGTGCTTACATGTCAACATTTGTAGCAATTGATTATACCACCAAAAAAAGAAACCACTGTTTGCACTTTCTTAAATGTATACGACATCAAAAATGAATTAATATACAGATTGATGTGTTTCATTTTTTCTCCACTAGAGAGCATTCTTACAATATTGCGTTCCTTTGGCAATAAATAGTATGATCTGGTTGCAGTGATAAACAAAAGAAGCAGTAGAAGCGTAGGCTACCTATCGTTTCTCATTAGTTTTCAAACATCACCGTTTACTTTAAATATAAAAATATTTTTAAATAACTGTAGTTAAATAATGATTTGTGAGTAAACAGCTTTATTTTATTCGTTAAATAGTCCTAACAAATGCCACTCTTGATTTCCAAATTCTCTAGATAAATTCACTCCTCACTTCGTGAGTCGTGAATTTATCGATAATTTGGAAATCACTCGTGGCATTACTTATGATAATCACCGCGATTTTTCTCAATTATATAGGCCTATAGTCATATCTCCTAGTGGAGGGAGAAAGGAACTTCGCATAAGTTCCACTTGCTGAGGAAATTATCTAAATCGTCAATAGGTAGTGAATACTTAACATAAAACCTAGGGCGGAAGTGGCTAGCCGTGAAATTAATCGTCCATCAAATTGTGAAATCGGGAATCAGTAATATTGAACCGTATTATTCACAATAATATGTTAATATTATTCGGTATTCCACCGACAGGATAGATCGCCGTTAGAAACACATTAACAACTAGTTTATAAAAGTGTGTAAAACGAATTATAAAAATAAACTTAGTGATCTTCAACTTGATATTATCAATGAACTATTTCTGCATATCCTAGCGTCCTCGTGAACCTGACAAAAGAACTCACCATCTACAGACCCACTGACTGGTCCGGAGCACCTTAAAATTCCTTACGAACCTTTAAAATTTTACCCCCGATTAAAATCCTGTCCCAATACAAACGCAGTATCATTTTGATATGAAACATAACAGCAAAAAGTCCTTGTGAAAGGGCTTGTTATGCGAGGGTTTGTCGTTATGTTGAAGATTTTTCTCAGTACCTTAGCTGTAAGCTCCACTTCGGTTGGTATACAACTACTTGCATTGTATCGTTTGCCATTCGATTAATCATGATTATATTATTCAAATGTCACACGAAGTAGTTGGATACGTCGTTTTTCGAGGAAAGTTTTCTTTTGCATGCTCTGCCGTATTCAAAAGTATCAATTTAAATGGAAAGTTAATGTAAGATTGGCAAGATTTGAAGAGAAAACAAACGTATGAATGATAATTTAAAAAAAGGAAAATTATTCCAAAATTATAGAAAATAATATTATTCACTATTATTACATATATCCTACTTCATTAGTGAGCAATGGTAGAAAATACAATGTTGATTCTGGTGGAATAGTGATTATCATACAATACTTGAGTTTCTAGGTCACGGGTTCAAACTCGGCCGAGGTCGAGGAATTTTAAGGCCTGATAGAAAAATAAGAAATAAAACGAGTTGAAAAATTCAAATATTTTGGAGTTGTATTTAAGAAGTTCCGGAGGTGTATTGCTGGTGGGCCACACCCGGATTTTCAGGTTTTTCTCGGGGTTCTCTCGTTTCCTGAATTTCATCAAAACAGCAATATCCACACCCCTTCCCTTACCAGCGTTTCATGTCATTTCATTTCTCATTCATTCATTTCAAATCACCCTTCACCTCATCTAATGTTAAATATAAAATAGTTTGGTTTGCCAATTCACAGGTGTTGGAATTATGTGGTTGCGGGGAAGTAGTGGGATGCTCGCCAGGGTGTTGCCTCATGACTCCGAGCTTGAATAACAACCAGGGGGTGGCAGAAGGGGGGCCAACGGGAGAGTTTTAGTCATCCTCGCGGCCATAGACCCAAAAAGCCGGTACGTATGATGGGTTTAAAATCTGGTGTGTCGAATCGACCTATAACCTACCTAACACCGTAGAGTAGACATTCACCCTACTCATTACCGCAATGCTGGAAAATCTCAGTAGATCTTGTAGGACGAGGTGCTAGGGCAGTCTACCCTCCCAGTTTGAATATTGAAATAGGGTTATATTTTACAAATTTGGCAGTAACGATGTAGAAATTACATGTTGATTAAATAATGACAGATTCATAACACGATATTAAAATTCTATCTTCAAAAAATGGAATTACTAATGTGTATAGACCAATATACAACACATCAGATTTTTAGTATAAGACAGATTTTAGAAAATAAATGGGAATATCTGGCACTGTATATCAACTGTATTTATACTTCCAAAATAATGCATATGATTAAATTAAGAAGTAGAAGTTATATAGCATCCTTCTGGAGTTCGGAATCCCTAAAAAGTTAGTTAGACTTATACGTTTGTGTCTAAATGGAACAAAGAGTAGGGTGCGTGTAGGCAACAAGTTTTCGGAAACTTTTGAAATTCACAATGGGTGATAGCAAGGAGATGAACTATCTCCTGTACTATTCAATTTTGTACTAGAGCATGCCATCTAAACTTTAGAGAATGAAGAAGGCCTACAACTCAATGGTATTAATAGGCTGTTGGTTTATGCTGATGATAGAGTATTATTGAGCGATAGCGAGGAGTTACTTAAAGGCCAACACGCACACTCTAATGAGTAACACTAAGAAATTGGGACTGGAAGTATACAATAATAAAACTAAATATATGTTCACACATAGAAATGCATTATATAATGGAAATGGACAACTAATGACAAATGAGGGAAATTTTTAAGAAGTGGCTGAATTCAAATATCTAGGGACAATAATTACAAATAGGAATGCGATGCACAAAGAAATTAAACATAAGCTCAACTATCATGCATTACAGATACTCTTGTCCCAACTCCTTTCAAAAAACGTTAAACTAAAAATAAATAAAACTGTTATACTGCCAGTCATATTATATGGAAGCGAAACATGGACACTTACTTTAAGGGAGGAAAAAACAATTACGAGTATTTGAGAATAATATAGGCGAATGGAGAAAACTACAAAATAGTGAGATACATGGTATATATAGGTAGCCAGATATAATAAGAACAGTTAAGTCTCGTAGACTGGGATGGGCAGGACATGTTGAACGAATGGGGAATGATAGAGGTGCATGGAAGCTTCTTGTAGGAAAACCAGAGGAACGTCCAGGTGGCAGATCAAGAATGAGATGGGAGAATAACATTTTCCATGATTTGAGGGAAGTAGGTTATACAGCGGATGATTGTAAAATATTAGCTCACGAGAGGCATGTATGGATATATTATGTCCGCGCGGCCATGAACCTACGGATTCGATAGATCCAATGAGTTAGTTATTATAGACACACACACACACACACACACACACACACACACACACACACATATATATATATATATATATATAAAGTATTGTCGAAAGTGTTATAGGTTATAGCATAGAGAACTAATGTATGGAGTTTAAAAACAGAGAAAAAGGAAAACATTCTGGTACGAGATGATATTTTAAGATGTAGTAATACAAGATTTAATAAAACACCCACACATAGGCTATAAAAAGTAAGAGAAACTATAGAAGGGGATGTAGGGCCTAGATATAATTGATGAAATACAGAAGCGACGGTTAATATGGTATGTAGACACACAAGGATGGACATCACACGATCTCCAAAGAAGATTTCAGATGTTATACCATCAAGGAGAAAGATATTCGGAACAGGTTGACTCACGACGTAGTCGAGCGGTTTGGTGCAAAACTACGGGACTTGCGCCGGTTCAAGTACCTAAGGGGGAAGATATTTTGTCATTAAATTTCGGTCAGAATAGAACCGGTGCCACACAGCAACGTGAGGTATTTGGGTAGGTACAATAAGTAGCGGCTCCAGGTTAAGAAAATCAGCATTAACGGCTGGAGTATCCGACATGCTGACCATATGTCACCCATACTGGCTTGATGATCGCCTACCTCTGTGATTAACACATGTGGATGTGAGGCCAAAAGCAGGATGGTAGGCCAAGGGCCATGTAGTTCTGTCGCGACATGAAAGCAAAATAGGAACACAGATGGAGGAATTATTTCAAGGAAGCCATGAAAGGAAACTCACTGGAAGAAAAGGACTTCATGGAAAGAAGGAATTTATTGGGAACAGAGAAACAGTTGTAATAATTCCATTCAATTAACGCAGTTTAACCTCTCGCCTTGTTGGTATTTTTACGTGTCACAGGTCACACGGACCCAACAGCGACACGACCTGTCGGGAGAGGGATTCAACTTATTATCAGATCCATACTTTTTTGATAACACAACGACATGGAGGCCACCCCGAAAGTGTGATCAGCTCAATGTCAGGGTGCCCCCTCGAGACAACACAACCAGTTATAATAATACTAGTAATAATAATAATAATAATAATAATAATAATAATAATAATAATAATAATAATAATAATAATAATAATAATAATAATAATAAAATAATAATAATAATCAATCCATACATCAATAGTAATTCTGCCCGAGGGCAGGTCTTTAATTGCAATCATAGCATTTTCATGCCATGCTTTGCAGCTTTACTAAGGAATTGTAGGTGTGGTAGCTTCCCGTTGCTTTCCACACCAGCGAAGGATGATGATGATGATAATGATAAGGATGATGATGATTGCGATGGCCACATGATTTCGGGGACCGTTTGGGCCTTAAAGGTTTCCTGACATTTGTCTTACAGGTGAGGAAAAACCCCGATAAAAACCTCGCCCAGAAAAATTGTCCCGACCGGTAATCGTACCTGGGCCCACTGCGTGACAAGGCAGCACGCTACCTCTAGACCACAGCGGTGGACAGTAATAATAATAATAATAATAATAATAATAATAATAATAATAATAATAATAATAATAATAATAATAATAATAATAATAATAATAATAATCAATCCATCCATCCATAGTAATTCTGCCCGAGGGAAGGTCTTTCACTGCAATCATAGCATTTTCATGCCATGCTTTGCAGCTTTACTAAGGAATTGTAGGTGTGGTAGCTTCCCGTTGCTTTCCACACCGGTGAAGGATGATGATGATGATAATGATAAGGATGATGATGATTGCGATGGCCATATGATTTCGGGGACCGTTTGGGCCTTACAGTTTTCCCGACATTTTCTTACAGGTGAGGAAAAACCCCGATAAAACCTCGCCCAGAAAAATTGTCCCAACCGGGGATCGAACCTGGGCCCACTGCGTGACAAGGCAGCACGCTACCTCGAGACCACAGCGATGGACAATAATAATGATAATAATAATACTTACTTACTCACTGGCACTATCGAACCCGAAGTTTCATGGCCGCGCGGACATAAGCTCTCCATACATTCCTATCCTGAGCTAATGCTTTCCAATCATTCCCTGTATAATCTACTTCCCTCAAATCATAGTTAATGTTGTTCTCCCACCTCATTCTTGGCCTACCAACTGGGCGTTTTCCCTCTGGCTTTCCTACAAGAAGCTTCCATGCAGTCTTTCATTCCCCATACGCGCAACATGTCCTGCCCATCGCAATGATAATAATAATAATAATAATAATAACAATAATAATAATGATGATGATGATGATAATAATAATAATGGTAATGATGATAATAATAATAATGGTAATGATAATAATGGATAATGATAATAATAATAATGGTAATGATAATAATGATAATGATAATAATAATAATGGTAATGATAATAATGATAATAATAATAATAATAATAATAATAATAATAAAAATAATAATGAAATCTTAAACATGACTTCCTTCGCGAAGAATGTAAAACTGTGTGTCCAGAGAGGTGGATTTACACACGTCAGAAATCTTCTAGCCTGAAAACAAGAGCCGTTTGAGAAAAAAAAATATCGGTACAGTGCAGTGACCTGATAAGTTTGAGATCGTTATTAATTAAAATACAATCTACATATATAGGTAGATCTTAAATACATAGAGTTACTTCCTAATTAAATGACTAACTCTCTGCACTATCAAACCCATAGGTTCATGAACGCGCGGATATAAGATCTCCATTTATATCTATCCTGAGCTAATATTTTCCAGTCATATGCTGTATAATCTATTCACTGAAATCATGGTAAATATTATTCTCCCACCTCATTCTTTGCCTACCTACTGGGTGCTTTCTCTCTAGTTGTTCTAAAAGAAGATTCCATTCCCCTCTTTCATTCCCCATTCGTGCGACATTCCTGCCCATCCCAGTCTACGAGTCTTAACTCTTCTTATTTCATCTGGTTTCCCATGAAGATCATGTAGCAAACTGTTATGTAAGTCTTCTCCATTCGCCTGTATTTCACCACTCTTTTGACCAAAAAAAAATCCAAAATAGATTTACTTCCACAAAACATAAATAGAGCTACTTTTTTCCCCCAGTTCCTGTTTTTTTTTTTTCAACTTGTCCGATTCTTATATTCGTCTGCGAAAGTAACTCGGAATGGATTAATAGTATAATTAATGTGGATTCCTTATTTCCGTCATATTAAAAAAAAGTTCTGAAAACGAGAACAGTGTTTTAAAACATCCAGTAACTCAAGTGAAATTTTGAATAGTTATGCCTAAGTACAATTGTAGAAATCGGAGAAGGTAATTTACATTTACAACCTTACATATAGTTTATGAAGGAGATTCTAGAAGTTATCTTCTTGCATGGCGTTTAAACCGTCAAATTTCCTTCTGGTTCACTATTCAAATTAAGTTATTAGCCATCCAAGTATTTAGAATAATAATGAAGCAGAAGGTTGTTTTACTGGGACACCGACCTCCATCATGATGTGTAGTAACAGGTCATAAGAAACGTCTTTTTAGTGGAATTTAGATCAAAGCAAATTAAGAATGAAATAAATTCCAACGCAGATTGACATTGATGCCTACCTATAACAACGATAAAAGAAACCTACACGACAACTACGCCTCTAAATCCTTAACGTTTCAAATAAGCTCTTACAAATAATATGTTCTATTTATGCTGCTTGACTATACATTTACTCCACTGTAAGATGTCTTATCCTCTTGAGTCCTGAGACAGAATATTATTGGACCTATATGTAATTGCTAATTTATTCTCATTTCACGATTTCTTTAATTTTCCGTATTTTAATTTTTTTGCAGGAGGAAAAATGCATGTATATTCGTATACAATGAGTTTCCTGTTAAGAATATGGATGTTGTAAAAGTGGTCTATTTTGAATGTACGCAACACTTGGGTGGACCATTTTATGCAGATAATGATAATTGTATTGTGTACAGAGACGTGTAGACCTATAGGCAGAGATATTTAATACGATGATGCAGTATAAAGCTTAACAGAGAAAAATAATTTTATAAAAAGTAAAGTGATCCCACAACAGGACCGGATGCCCTTCGGGTAGTAGGAGGTTAAGGCTCCCACTTTTTCTAGACAATCGGCACTTTATGTCAGCCGGGTTGTCAGCCCTGCGTGACGGCCGCCTTTACCCCCCGAACAAGCGCCTGGTACTCATTTCCGTTAGAGGCTGAGTCGAACCCAGGGCCATAGTGCCGCCAGAGGGTTTATACTGATACAAAATAGGAATAATAAAAATAAAATACACAACATTTACTCACGTCGTGAAAGTTTAGTAAGACTATTTAATAAAATCACAGAAAATACCTCAACATTTTGTTCTGTTATTCAAATTTTTCTGCTTTTTTTTCAATTAAATCGTTTTCCTGAAATATTTCTTAGCATCTACACTGTTGATAGGATCCACAATTCATTAAAGAACTTTTTGATCAAACTCTGTGTATTTGATTTTGAAGGCTGGACAGAATTTGCTATTTTACTTGAAGTTTCAAGAAGACATGAACACACACGCGCACGCGCACGCACGCACACACCCACACACACGTACACACACAACACACACACACACACACGCACATACCCACACGCACGTACACACACAACACACACACACACGCACACACCCACACGCACGTACACACACAACACACACACACACACACACATATATATATATATATATATATATATATTTATATATATATATATATACACTGCTCAAAACAATTAGAGGAACACTATGAACTATGCAAATATTATTTCATTGGATAAAGGTAAAAACATGAAATTAATGAAGTACATTATTTGTGGTTACTTATTTATTTATTTATTGCTCATGTCAGTAAAAACAAATGAATAACGCTGACAATTAACTTTTCAAATAATTCCGCTATGTAAGCAATTGAATCTTGTGCTTATTTTTCAAAGTTAAACACTCGTTATATAGAGTTAGTATCGTGTATGGCCTCCACGACATTCGATGACACTTTGGCACCTTCGCGGCAAGCTCCCAATAAAATTCTGGATTTCCTCTTGCGGGATATTCTCCCATTCCTCCTTCAGAGCATCTCCAAGTTGCTGCAGAGTTTGTGGAGCTTGATGTCGGTTCCTGACCTTCCTGTCTAGAAGATCCCACAAGTGTTCAATAGGGTTGAGGTCTGGGCTGACCGCTGGCCACTCCATTACCTCAATTTCATTCCTCCTTAGGAAATCCCTGGTGACAGCCGCAGAATGTGCCCTGACATTATCCTGCATAAACAGAAATCCAGGGCCTATTCCAATGGCAGCAGGTACTACATGCTCTCCCAGAACGTGCTCGATATACCGGACAGCATTCAGTCGCTGGGGAACAAGTACAAGGTCCGTACGATTGTTGTACATATCTCCAGCCCACACCATTATGGAATGGAACCTCCCTCCGAATCTATCAATTTCCTGTACAGCCTCTGCAGAAAATCTTTCTCCTGGCTGTCCCCACACCCTCACTCGACCATCACAACGTGTAAGGCGATACCTGTATTCGTCCGAGAAGAGCACAGACTCCCACTGGTTCAGGTTCCAATCACCATGGTTTTCAGCATATGTACGTCTTGCTGCTGCCTTATGCCCATTTGTTAAGCATGATTTTTTAACGGGCCTTTTTGGACGAATATTATCTTTCCTTAATCTGTTCCTTATGGTTTAGTCTAAAACCCGGATTCCGGAAGCCATATGAAGGTCATTCTGCAGGTCTTTTGCAGTTTTTGTACGCTGTCGAAGAGCAGAAAGAACAACGGATCTGTCATCCTGGGGGCTTGTTTTAAATTTACGGCCCTGGCCATGTCTTCTACAATACTGACCTGTCTCTCTGTGCCTGTTGCGTAACCTGGGCACCACAGAAGGAGAAACCCCAAGCTCTCTAGCCACTTGTCGCAGAGATTGACCTTGTCGTAAAAGATGTAGAGCATGATACACTTCAAACTCATTTAAATGCCTCATTTTGTCAGAGACTTCAATAAACAAGGCAATAATCATCATTCGTCACTATAGCAGCATTAGGAAGCTTACCAATTAGAAGTGGCCAGTGCCTTCCAAAATAAAAAAAATCTCTACATTTGTTATTTGAGGTAATTTCTCTGTATTTAGGCCATGGATCTTTAAAATTTGTATCCAATGATAAAATTAATAATTCAATTTACATATTGTCCAACTTTCAGCATCACAGCTTTAAAAAACAATTACTTATTCAATTTATTACAAGTGTTCCTCTAATTGTTTTGAGCAGTGTATATAATCGTCGATTTCACATCTATATCGTATGTTAGTATAATGTTCGAGTTTTGAACGATTTTCGCACTTTGTCGTATTTTCAATACGCTTAGAAAGAGGTTTACAAGTGGTGAAAAATTTGAACGTAAGAGTACAAGCCTTTATGAACACTTAGCGCTATGTCGCATTAAAAAAAGTATCACCACACTTGAATATAGAAAGAGTGTATGTTTAAGTGTGTTTTACCCATTTATCGTTATAATTTGTACAATATATATCTTACGATTCAATATAACTTGAAATTAAGTATTATTATTTTTTGTCCAATTCTACCAGGCTGTCTTAAATCATTTGTGGCATTCTCTTCTGGCATTGGCGGAATTGTATTCGTCTTCTCATGTTGGAGTGCCTGGAAGGTGGAGCCACCTCGCTGATATAGGTCTAATTGGTGATAAATGATAACGAAGTACCAGGAGAGTCCTTCAACTTAACTTAAATTTCTGACCATGGATAACGACATGAATAATTTAATCCCTTTAATGAACAAATCTTGTGGTTTGAGCGGGAATCGAATGAGGATCTCATGAACTGTAGTCAGGAGGTCTGACCATAGGTCAGTGAGGCTGGTCAATTTAAATATTATTATAATAGGCATAGTCTATAATTTGTAAATTTGTACAAGTTGAGAGGGAAATTTAGAACAAAAGGACTGAAGGTTTTAACCTCTGCCAGAATGAATAAATTATTATTATTATTATTATTATTATTACTATTACCATTATTATTTTCATCATTATTATTAATGTAATCTAATATAACATAAATAATTTAATGTACTTTTTAATTGTATATAATTAATATAATTAGTAATTATAAATGATTAATATATAATTATTAATATAATATTATTTTAATTTATTATTATTATTATTAATAATATACTTTTTATTATTATTATTATTATTATTATTATTATTATTATTATTCTAAAAGCCCGTAAAAGAAACTCAACTCAAATTAGATACCTCTGAGCAAAAATTGACGGCAAGTTCGTGAAAACTTTTAAATCTGGATGTTTGATATCTGAAATATAACAAAATTCTATTACCACTGACAGTATGATATCCTAATTAGCAAATATAATATCAACCACTGTTCAATGAAAATTTCTTATCGTCGAACTTCAGTCATCTTCTGATGGAAGTAAGATAATCATGGCGTGGCATGATGAAGAGATCATAGTTATTGCTTTCTGCCTGCTGAATGTCGAGACGGTTACTGGGACAAAATCTGCGTGGAATAATAATCTCTATTGGCATCCACACCCTTCTACACGAGAGCGTACAGTATATAACAATAGGAATACATAAATCATTGTTGCGAAATTGCATCAGTAAATTCTTTGAATGACCAGTACACTCATGAATGTTAAATTCAAATGTGAATAATGTTAAATTCGGAATGAAAAATTATACTATATGACAAACAAACCCTGTACTCGAATTTATTTAAATTAATTAAAACACTAAAATTTCCAGGATATAGCTTAATGCGCAACAGAACATTCCTTCGTATGGGGAAGTATTTGTAGCCTGAAAGACTAGAACTTTATAACTCCAGGGCGAATTGAAAAAATCGTAAATGCATGTTTAAAATTTAATGTAGATTAATTGGGGGTGGTAATTTTTTTAAAAAATGCGCTACAATGCAAAATGTAATAAAGGCTTGTGTTATTTCAATTCTTCACAACTTGTAAACCAATTTGGAATATGTTTTGAAAGCATGACAAAATGCGAAATTGGCTTAAAATTGAGAAATTATACCAAAATGGGATATAAATGCGAAATCGACAATTTAGACAAATATATTTTTTTATTTCTTTCCTTCTGGAACTTCAAGAAAACTCTTCTTTGTCATCTTTGTATGCCCATGTTTCCCTTAACAGAGATTTAGGTGCTCTCCTCTTACAGGGAAGAATTTGAACCATACTAATTTACTTACACTTGTTTTCGTATAGATGTCATTTGAGTGCTCCGTGGTCAGCGTTCCGCCTCATACTGACATCTAGGAAACCAAGGTAGTACTAGGACGGGAAAATTCGGTACATTTTGCTTAGAGGCCTTTTCATTCAGGCTTAAGGATCTTTTACGAGCCTGAAAATCTTCAGACTCGGGACCCACGGCTTAAAGTCCCTCCCGGAGGACTCGCTCCTTGGATTTTTCCATCCTAAAAAGTCCATCGACCCCGGCCAGGTTTCAACCCTCGACCCTCGGGACCAGAGGCAAGGAGCATAACCACTAGTCCACCGTCGCAGATTCAAGAAAACTAAACTTGAAAATGGCCCGCAAGAAAACTAAACGTGAAAATGGCCTGCATATGCTGTTGGTTGTTAATCTCACATACCCAGAGTACCGATGAAATTATGTAATGTATTTGGGTTCCTACTACAGCGTCGATACTGATAGATATTACATTAAATGAAATTTAATTGTAAGAGATAGAAGAACCTAAGTGACAGAACAAATTATTGAGGTATGTTTTATGATTTCATTCAAAGGTTTTCCTGAATTTTGAATATTTAACCTAACTTTGTGTATTTCATTTAAATTCTGCTGGTTTTGCAACAATATGAATAATTCATCTTATTTCTGTGTTATGCTTCAGCCTACAAGAAAACATTCTGTTTTGCTGTGTGCTGCTCTAATTTATACTAATTTAAGTAAACGCCAAATAATCATGTATTTTTGTCTCAATATCAATCCCTTACAAATCTAATTTTAATTCCAGAATAAAGAAATTTTAAGTCATTATCTATTATTAGATAACCCATAATAATGAATATGTTTTTCTCCAAAATTCTATAAAATACATGAACGCAAATGTAAAACGCAAAAAAAAAATCGAAATGTATACATTAAAATACTAAATGTATAATTTTAAAATTATAAGAATCACCATCCTTGATAATAAAAAAAATGTAATATGATATTTATAAAATTAACATTTACAGGTGAATAAAAGGTACGTATTCACTTTTTTAGTCCTGCATTTCAATTCACAACAAACAAGTGCTGCATATTGTTAAAAGAGAAAGATTGTTGATTATCTCTTAACAATGACTTGTACATCGAGAAACTCATTTCCACCTCTACCACTACTAACGGTGAATGCTTAAAATAAACTATATCACTGGATTTCAAGTCTCCTGGTAGTTCTTCTAAAGAAAAAATTCACCTGACAGAACATCAGCTATTGAAGACAGCACATCAAAGCGTTTATTTTTACTCAAAACCATTATCTTCTTCAATAGTCTTTTCAATTTCCCCACTCACTTTTTCTAGATCATTTACTACAGTTTTTATTAGGTTCATTTGCTCCTCTAATTGAACTCCTGATTTCTCTATATGAGTTATGGACCCGGATAGGATTCCAAATTTTGATTTTATAAACAAGAGTTTACCTATCAATTCTTTGTTGGAGAGAAGATCCTGTGCAAGTTTGATTTATGTCGCATCGAGCAGCCAAACGTGTCAATTATGTTTTTCACCATCCTTATGTACTCGCTATAGTAATTGCATGCTACTAGCCAAGTCCTCCGCCTTGCTAAAACTGGAGAAGATGGCAAAGGAACTTCAGGAGTCACAGACATGAAATGTGCCACTCGTGAAGGCGCTCTCAGGAAGATATTCACACATCCTATAAGCTGGTCGACTTCAGGGAACTGATTCCGAACTTCATCTGCCACTCTATGTAAAGCGTGTGCTAGACATGCTACACGAATTATTTAGGAGAAAATACCTTTAAAGAGAAGTAGCAGATTTTACCATGTATGATGCAGGAAGAGTAGTACGTTGTCATGTTGAAATTCACTGGGGTATAAGAGACTCAAAAAACTGTCGAACAGTTTACTAATTGTTGAAAAATTAACGTCTTCCAATAGTTGTCAGTTTATTATAAACTGACAACTGGAAAACGTTAAGATAAAACAGCCGCCTTTCATATTTTATTCTTGCATCCCTTCAATGGCTGTATACATCAGCATTATTTAATGGAGGAAAACTGACATTTAAACGAGGTTATCCAGGTATTCAAAAATCTAAATGCTGATCCAGAGATCATTGCTAAAGCTGGAGAACGCTTCCTTCTTGAATTATACAGTTACATAATGTGAAATGTGACAAAAATATGTCTTTAACAACTCTAGACATGCATGCTTCACAACATAAGCATATAAAAGTAAATTTAATATTGCGTCGCTACCACCAACAGAAGCAGCAGCACAACAACCTATCACCAGGTTCAGCAGTGGTATGGGAAAGAGCAAAATGTAGAGCAATGGGGCTGGAAAAGAAACAAGAACGGGCTTATTCCTGTCACCCACTCAAGCCCCCAGCTCCAGAAAGCTTGTTAAAACTTATTTCTAGCAAATGCAAAAAGAGATGTCAGAAAGCCTGTGGATGCAGAAAGGCTGGGTTAAAGTGCTGCGTTATATGCACGAATTGTAGTGGTACCTGCGATAAGTCGCAAGTTCCATCACAGGATAGCGATGGAGAAGAAACGGAGACTATTCTCAAGTAAACGTATGATGAAATCGAGAACGAAGAGGATTACGATGAAACTGATAATCCCATCGCGGATGATGTGGAAGACATTCCGGTCTGTGACGTTTAGATCGGTACTAAAAGACAATGAACTCTCAACACCTGGTTCATCAAGAACAGCGCAGCGAATAAGAATGCGCTAAATTTTGGAACATGTGGATTAGGCCTACAAGGGATACCACGATAGAAAAAAACGCGCCGCTTAATCTACCTCTTTGTATGGTGGTGTGGAAATGAGTCGAAAATAAGTTTTTTTTGCAAAAACGCGTGTTGAACTACGCTTTGCGACGCTCGTACGCCAAAAACTATTGATTTTACGAAAAAAAAAAAAAGGTTATTACATAAATTGTAGGACATTGTCTCTAGTTTCATTTTCTATCTAAATATTTTTATCGTGAATATAGTCGAAAGGAGATATTGTAAACAAACTTATTTTAGGCGCCATTTTTCCAGTATGGCGACGCGAGGGGCAAAGATACGAGGTGGCAAAGTCGAAAATTCGGAAAGAGCACATAGAAATCTATAAAATTAATCATTTTCAAAACTCCCGGAAAACTTTCCAGGTAAACTCTTTTTTTAGAACCAACCGACTGGACTAAAAGTTCCAAGACAATTTTTATAATGGTAGAGAGAGTGGGATTAAATTGTGTTTGAAAATGTACATTTCCTTGGGAAAATGCATAGAACGCCAGAAATGATGTTTGAGTGGTTGAAATTAGCACTAATATATTACAAAATCTACAAAAAAATGCAATATCTAAAACAAAATCAATAGGAAATCATTAAATGCAACAAGAAAGTTGCCTGTTTCAGATCATTTACCGCCAAAACGCATTTATAACTAATTGAGCATTGTATAGCTCTCATAGAAAAAAATATGCAAAAACATCAAAATACACTTGCCCTAATAAATCTACATTCCTTTAATTTACCGTACCGACTATTACGGTATTGATCTGTAAGATATACTGTATTTTTTTAACAATATTCCTCATTCACAGACCCTGATATTGTTAAGAATATAAAAATTGCTAAATTACGTTGTGTTGGCAGTATTATCAGAATACAGGAGCACGATCACATTAAATAACTTATGAATTAAACCTGATGGATGTACAGTGAGATTCTTGAGGGACGCTACCATTCACCTACCCTCCCGTTTATGAGAGAGTGTGGTTTTAGAGGAACAATACACGTTACCTGAAACTAATGCACTCTGACCGGCCAGCAGCTACAATTTCAGTTATCACGAGCCGTTTCGTTAATGCAGGAATGCTATATTTCAGTTATGGTAGCTTACAGTTGAGAACAGTGTCTTTACTGTGAAAACTTATTACTGGTATCTTTCAGCTAGAGAGTGTGTTCGCGAATACTAACTTGCATTTCCAGGTGAAAAAGTTCCTGAACGATCAACAATTCAGAGATTGATAGATAAATTCGAGGACCCGGGCTCCGTGTTGAATAAGAAAGCAAAGAAATTGTACAGTGTTGACTGAAGAAAAATTAGATGAAATAGGCGCCAGACTTGAACATACTCGTGAAAAGTCACTAAAGCGTTTAGCTTAAGAAACGGGAGTGTCTAAATAATCTTCCACGAGGCGAGAAAAATAAGTCAACAAACATTAGATTAACTTAACGAAAACATATCGGTTGAAATTCAAAACATCTCGATTGAAATTCTGCAGCGTGTGAATAGAAATTTATTTAAAAGACTATAGCTGTGCCTTACTCACAATGGAGGGCATTTTCAGCATCACCTTAAGCACAATAACTGTGGTAAGTCCGTGTACTTATGCTAATAGAAAAAAACTGATTTTCATACACTTATCAAATAAATAATAAAAATAATAATACTAATTATAAATATGAAACATTTCAGATACTTCGAAAATAATTATTAATAAATACTGAATATTTCAGATACATCTCAATTAAATAATAATAATAATACTTATAATAATTATAAATATTAATATTAGACCTACATATTTTGGTTAAGGTGCAGTAGAATAACAACAATAATAATACATATTAACATTAATAAATAAAATAATAATAATAATAATAATAATAATAATAATAATAATAATAATAATAATAATAATAAACATTAATATTAGACCATACACAGACACCTTACAGTTTGCGGTGGATGAAACGGAGCTTGGGCAGGTTTTTTGCGGGGTTTATCCCGTTTACCCCTGTCACAAATTTGATTCCACCATTTCTCCATATTCATCTCATTAATTTCGTTTCATATCATCCATCCGCCCCTATGACGGTGCGTCAGAAGTGGTCGGCCGGCAATCTTGTAGTTCACAGACAACTATATTTTTGGGGTTTCATCTCATTTCATCTCATCTCTCGACCCGACCCTGAGTTGGACACGAGTTGAGGATATTTTTCAGATCTTACAGTAAAAACCCCAGTTATCGGGGAAATTATTTGCGGCTTGTATGTGTGCTGTAGTAACCACTTACGATAAAGCAGACAAGCGGTTGCGTCCTTCAAGTAGCCCATTGTAGAAGGCATACAGAAACGGAGGTGGTTAGATGGAATAGATCTTAAAGCTTGTTGTTAGAGGGTGGAGAAGGAGAGCGTTGTGCCGGGATGAATGGACAAAGATCTTCGAAATGAGCTGTAGTGCGTCTATGGTGATTACGAAGAACCTGATTTGTAGTATTCCTCATTGTTGTAAAATATCGTGAAGATGTTTCTACTCTATTTAACCTATAATATTTATATAATTTTTGCAGTGACCGATTACGAAGAGATTTATCTCTGTACTAGTATTGAAATGTATCTTCATTGCAGTTGACTGTTTGTGAAATAGTTCTCTGCATTGATATGAAATTTGCCCTCATTTTAATGACAGATTGTGAAGAAGTTTTCACTCCATTGATACGAAATCGACCTTCCTATACTGACAGTCTGTGAAAATATTTTCACTGCATTAATATGTAATCTACCCCTCCTAATGAACGATTGCGGAGAGATTTTCACTCCATTAATATGTAATCTACCCACTTTCTAGTAACCGAGAGTGAAGAGGTTTTCACTCCATTTATGTATAACCTACACTAGTTCTAGTGACAGATTATGAATATATTTTCACTCCATTGATATGTAATTTAACCTTCTTGTGGTGACCGATTGTGAATAAGTTTTCATTCCATTAATGTGTAATCTACCCCCTTCTAGGTTTTCACTCCATTAATATATAATCCACCCCAAATCTAGTGACCGATTATGAATAAAATTTCACTCTCCAATAATATATAATCTACGACCTTGCAGTGAGCGTTCGTGAAGTGATTTTCACACCCATCAATATGTAAACTACTTTCCATACAGTGACCGATTGTGAAGAGATTTTCACTCCATTAATATATAATCTGTCCACCGCGTGGTCTCGAAGTAGTGTGCTGCCTTGTCACGCAGCGGGCCCGGGTTCGATCCCCGGTCGGGTCAGTTTTCCTGGGTGAGGTTTTTATCGGGGTTTTTCCTTATCTGTAAGACAAATGTCAGGAAAACTTTCAGGCCCAATCGGTCCCTGAAATCATATGGCCATCATCATCATCATCATCATCATCATC
Organism: Diploptera punctata; assembly: GCA_030220185.1. Classification (NCBI taxonomy): domain Eukaryota; kingdom Metazoa; phylum Arthropoda; class Insecta; order Blattodea; family Blaberidae; genus Diploptera; species Diploptera punctata. The sequence goes on along the minus strand of JASPKZ010008050.1, from coordinate 393,889 downwards.
ATCATCATCATCATAATCCCTTCACCGGTGTGGAAAGCAACGGGAAGCTACCACACCTACAATTCCCTAGTAAAGCTGCAAAGCATAGCATGGAAATGCTATGATTGCAGTGAAAGATCTGCCCTCGGGCAGAATTACTATGGATGGATATAATACATATCTGCCTCCCTTTAGTGGCCGATTGCGAAGAGATTTTCACTCTACTGATATGTATTCTACCCTTCCTTATTGTGGCTGATGGTGAATAATCTTCACTCCATTAATATATAACCTACCCTCCTTCTAGTGGCAAATTTTAAGAGGTTCTGAATTTATTAATCTAGTGACCGACGGTGAAGAGCATTTCACTCTCTGATATATAAAATACCCTGGTTTTAATGACCGATTGTGAAGAGATTTTCATTATATTGATATATAATCCATCTTTCTTCTAGTGGCCGGTGGTGAAGAACTTTTCTCTTTCCATTAATGTATGATGTACTTTCTTTCTAGAGACAGATTATGGATAAGGGTTTTCACTCCATTAATATCTAATATATCGTCTTTGCAGTGAGCGATCGTGAAGTGATTTTAACACAATTTATATTTAATGTACCATCCATTTAGTGACCGATTGTGAAGAGATTTTCACTCAATTGATACATAATATACCCTCCTTGTAGTGACCGATTGTAAAGATGTTTTGACCTTTACTGAACTGCTATCTATCCTCATTTGAGTGGCTGATTGTTGAGGAGGTTTTCACTCCATTGATCTGTAGTGTATCCTCCTTGGAGTGGCTGATTACCATGCGGGGCGCAGCGCGACCTTCACACGTTCCCGCCAGTAATTACAGTTGAAACCACGTTGCCACATATTGCAACAAGTTAAAAATCGGGATGGTTTTCCGGCAAAGCTGATTTCTTCATGCGTCTGCTTAAATACAAATCTCTTTGATGTTCAAATTCATAAGAACAGCATCATCATTAGTATTTAACATTAATTTATGGCCGTCACGATTATGTCCACGTTAGAGATACCGTCATAAGCATTAAATTGATTTCAATCTTAATCAAAATTTCTAACCAGCGTAACAAATAGAAACTTCCCTAATTCAATCTAATTTCCGTCAAAACGTACGAGAACGCCTATCATGAAATTTGTGAATACGTAGTTAACCTTTTAAATAATCAATGCAAATGCAATCAATCACGTTAATTATTAAATTAGATATGTAAACCATGGAAGCAGAAATAAATATTTAAAAAGTAGGCAAATACAACTTCATGCTACAATATTTGAAATCGAGGATTGATGTATATTCGAGAAACGAATTCGAATTTTTGAGACAATTTCAAATTATTCATGACCATCATTATATTCTTCATCATCCTTATGTTAATAAATAAATACACGTCTTCAAAAACGGTACAGGAATTAACCACAAAAATATGCTCAATGTGAATTGACTCATATGCGGTGTTGAATTTAATAGTATTATTTTCGGGTAATGTGAATATTGCACCCTCCAGCTGTTTTTCTTTTGAACTAACTAACCAATATTAAAAGTAACTAATCAAAATTTAAAAAAAAAACCAAAATAACATCTAAGTAGTTAGTGTGAATTGTTTTGGGTTAGCTTTTTTAAATATAGTAATGTGTGGTTAGTTCAAATTAAAAACAGTTGGAGGGTTCATTATTCACATTATCACTATTTCCAAGATAAAGACAAATAAACGTAATGTATCAAAATTATATGATAACATTTTAATAAATCCATACAGTGACGGTACTATCAATTGACAAAATGAAATTCAAATTGCATCGTATCTGTTAAAATACATGTTTGTAGTGCGAAATTATTTATTCGTGTTTAACTTTACATTGAAATAAGAACTTATGACATGGTTTCCTGGATGTTTTTTTTTTCGTGGATTTTCCTCACCTGTAAGACAAATATCGGGAAACCTTAAGTTTCGTAACAGTCCCCGAGTCGAGTTTGGTCATCATAATAATTACTCTATCTTATTCGTATTTTTAACGATAATTTATGAGTGAATGGCGTGTATTGTATTAAATGTTCATGTTATCCCGGAGATGGCCCTGACATTAAGCTGATCCCTTATCCAGGGAGACCCTTCAAGTCCTTGTGTGGTAAAAAAAAATGTGAAAAATGTGATCAAGAGTTTAAAAATTCCCTCTCGAAAGGTCGTGTCAGTCTAAGGTCCGAGTGGCACGTGGCACATAAAAGCACCTGAAAGGTGCAAGTAAGAATAAGGAAAATAGAGAATGGATTTTCAATGATTAACCTTGCTTGATTACTTGTAAAATTAATAATTAATCTTGACATAGTTTATTCATGTAGTGGATCAAGTTTCGCTTTTTTCTTTTTGTAAATATTACAGAACATGGTCATTTCATAAAACTGTAAAATAATGGAATGAGACTTAGTATGAAAGAAATTAATATGTACGTTCAATTACACAAGATTGAAACAACTTCTACCGATACATTTCGGCTGTTTATTCAGGGATATAACTGAATACTCAGATTTAGTCTAAGGGACCCCTAACCTCCACTACTTATCAAATGTATCCGAAATGGTACATATCAATAATGTTAATTAGGTACCGGCACTACTCTTATAGTGAAAATACTCACATCAGACAAATTGCTGATAATGACAGCTTTGTAATTCAATACAGGAATTATTTTAATCATGATCTGATTTTGTAAATGTGATGTTCTTCCCCATTAACAGAAGCAGGCCTATATTTTTCTACACTTCTCAAAATAATTTTTTATACAAATCTAATAAGAAGTACCTCAACGAGAAATCCATGCGCAAATCAAACAAGAATTATTTAAAATAAAAATCCAAATGTTAAATCTTGCATAAGGTTTTGCTAATTATCCCTTAGAAATTTCAAGCAATTTCATGAAAATGATTTAAATATCTTCTACAATATAGTACATTTTTGTCCATTTAAAATGTAAATTTATGTAATGTCGGATATTAAGTATATTTGAGTCTTTACATTTAAATGTTCACATGAACATAATATAAATTATCCAGAAAATAAAATTGATTAATATAAAACTGAATATTTCAAAAAAGTTTGTAAAATCTCTCAAATATTTACGACGAAGCAGTAAACTAATTTCAATCAATTATGTTTGGAAATTAATTATAGAAAATTATATTTGGCACAAAATATAAATATTTTTCATTCATAGTGTTCTGCTCAAGAGCAGGTCTTTCACTGTAAACTCAGCATTCTCTACTCTTTCCTTAACTCAGCTTTCCTTTTTGTATCTGCATACGAATCATTTATTTTAATATTGTCTGTCATCTGATGTCTTTTTCTGCCTCTTTCTTTACGTTGACCATTCCTTCTAGGGCATCATTCAGCAGGCAGTTTCTTCTTAGCCAGTGGCCAACTCAATTTATTTTCCTCTTCTGTCTGAGTTCCAGCATTGTTCTTCTTTCACCCACTCTGTCTAGCACATCTTTATTTCTTACTTTGTCTGTCCATTTTATACGTTCCATTCTTCTCCATATCCATATATAAATATCCCGAATATTATTTTGTCACATTTTAAAATAGCCTCAAAATTTCTTGGAAGCCTTAATACACACAAAAATAACCTTATTCAGCTATTTAAATACTGCAGTTATTCTTTTTAATTCTGGTCAAAAAATACGCGAGACTATACAGATAATTAAATACAATTTTGAAGATAATATGGTCTGATTTCTTAGCATATGTCAAAAAAATATACACTGGCAGGAAATAATCTCCGGTGAATTAACCCAGAAACCATTATAGATTACACATTGCCAACAACAATGTATTGAACTCTACGTATTCGTTTCGAATCAATTGTCTTTCTTTCATGAGAATGATTTTTTTACAGTAACTTCACAACGTTTCACCGCAATGATCGAGAACTTTTTGATGAATCAGATTTTCGAATATATAGAAAACTTTTATTGAACGTTGCAAATCTTATTGTTTTTACTTTTTTAGATATTAAAAAAATTAACACATAACACACAAAAAGAATCTCACACAATTTTAACTTTATAGAATTTGGAAAATGCATTTTATAAAGGATCATCATGTCCAAAGCGGGAATCGGTCCGAAGATTCTTCCTTTGTAACAAGAAACGCTAACAACAAAACCAGAATGTCGGCCTCCAATCTGTTCGAGACTACCCAGGGTATTGACAGTGGTATTATTTTATACTATATTGGTTCTTTAACATGTATTTGTGACAAGTAAAATTTGTATCTCTCCGCAAGAAGCCACAACCTTTATAATCCAATTTACTTGTCGAGGTCAAACCCACGATTCTCACGAGACGAGGAGAATTTTGTTTGTTGTACGGTCTTTCCTTCCCTCTTCCCATAGAATGTTTAATACGACAGAGCAGAACGTTTACCTCCAGTCATAGCAGCACTGTTGCTGCGTCGCGCGGATAGGTACAAACCATATATAGTCAGGAACAAATAGCAAATGAAGCACTTACCCAGATTACTTAGGGTAATGGCTGCTCTCCTCGACGCCACAGACTGACGAGAAGCGAGTGTACGCGGGATGACACGGCATTAGTTCGCAAATAATCCACAAACGAAGCAGGCCAATGTTCCGCTGTGTCGGATGATATATGCATAATGTTTAGGTTTGTCTCTGCTAGATTTCGCAGCTTCAGTTACAAACTATCTACAGACCGACTCCTCATACTTACAATCTGTAGGCATACAATATTTACTTTTCAGGAAGTAAAGAAAAATAGTTGTGGATAGGTGAAATTCGTGAAAAAACTATTGAATTAGAAATATTCATTTAATGTAAAAATGATTTTAGTACCCTCTCCTGTATTATTCTCGTAAAACTGTCTAAATTTACTGTTTTCTATACTTTGCTCATTAATGATAACTCTGTATTGAATTTTTTCCTCGTCACATTATTTCTTCTTTACATCTGTGGATCCTAATATTATTATATTCAATAAGCGTTATAACTTATATTTTTATAACATATGGTAAGTGCAGTAGGCTACAATACTCGTATTAAAAATATTCTGTTTCAAGTTCATTATAATCTGCAACAGATGATACATCTAAAGACGTTTTAAAATATTTTTCTGTTTAGATCTATTTATTTGTACGGGCTGATTAATAATGGGGAGTACAATTTTAAAGGCGTATGAATCTTAACAATTACTGTATATATGAAAAAAATCATAATATTATGGGAAAAAGTGTGTCGCTAAATATAAATAAAATTCAAATGTTCATGGCGTAGAAATTAATTTAACTTTAAAATGTTAGAAACTGTTTCCAATTTAAGTTCTCAATTTTTTGTTTGTTAAATTTGTTTGAAGCCGAAAACCTTGCATTTTATAACTAAACTTCCGAAATGGACTCATAATATTAGATCTGTTCTTAACTGACCACCAGGCTTATGAAACCCTAGATATAATGCCATATTCGATAAGGCCTTTCACTGGTCCCAATTCCCAGTCAACTAAATCCAGTTCTTTGTGATTTCATTCTCCCTAAGACAACGATATAAAGTCTAGGGGTTCTGCATTCTGAAGTTTCTTCCATTCTCATTTATCATCTTTTAACCGTATACTTACCCCCTCTAGAGGCCTACATGTGAATATAGGCACTGTGTTCCAAATTTATTCTAGTATAGGCTTATAGATATGAATACAAATGTCAATTTCATCCCCTTTTCTGTTATTTTATGCGTGTCAAGAATTCATTCCTCATATATCACATGAAATTATTTTGTCATAAAAACTTGTTGAATAAAGTATAATTTGTATCACTTTTGCTGACTTTAGAATGGTTTATCTGGCACCAGAACCCCTCATTTCTATCGTCAATTCAATAAATCAAATTCCATACAAGGTAATTATTAAATAAATACATGCATTTGTATTACAACGGCTAATGCTAATACAGAGTTAAAACAACGGGGTTTGAAGTTCATCTTTCAAAGGGGAATAACCCGCCCAGCAACTACGGTTGTTCTGCTAGTAAAGATGGTGGTTAAGTACTCTAACATATAATTTAGTTACACGTTCGTTTTTATGCATATTTTACAAGTGTTTTCCCCCCGTTTTTAATGAAATAATATAATGACATCAAATCTTGCACTGAAGATTCGAACGTGGTATTATCAAAAAATTAAATGTAATTAGGCAAGTGAACGGTGATTATTAATCTGACGAATTATTTACTCAACATCTCATGTGTTTCAAATGCGATTAAAACACGTATAAACGATTATACATGCAAACGCCGAAGGGCATCAACAGTGGTATCTTTTCTCAGTTAATGCTAGTCTTGTGTCAGGGGTTAAAAAAAGCCTCTTATATGTAGCCTGCGTGGTTATATTAAGTAGGTACTTGTACTCGTATGAACTTTGTATGTTTCTCCGGTCGAATATTTTAAATTGTTCATCGCTAGATAGAATTAATTCCTGCTAGGCCATCACTCCAATCGTCTTTGTGTGGGAAAAACATGTCATATTCTTGTAATAAGCAGAAACAAAATTAAACAAGTACATTATCCTATTAGGTTTTCAAGGAGACTCACAACATAAATTAAATTAAAAATTCTTCAGACAAATCGAAAAACACACATTTGATATTAAAAACATTGCACATAGGAATATATCAAATTTAGTTCTACACTTGCTTTTTATTATGTACAGCCGATATTATATTCGAATTGTTTATTTGTGTGCTTCTGTGTGCTTGTGTGTTTGTGTAGGTGTGTGTGTGTGTGTGTGTGTGTGTGTGTGTGTGTGGGTGCGTGTATGTGTGTGTAGTTATGTGTATGTATGTGTGGGTGTGTGTGTAGGTTTGTGTGTGTAGATGTGTATGTAGGCGTGTGTGTAGGTGTGTGGGTATGTGTGTAGGTGTGTGTGTAGGTGTGTGTGTAGGTGTGTGTGTGTGTGTGTGTGTGGGTGCGTGTATGTGTGTGTAGTTACGTGTAGTTATGTGTGGGTGTGTGTGTGTAGGTTTGTGTGTGTAGATGTGTATGTAGGCGTGTGTGTAGGTGTGTAGGTGTGTGTGTGTGTGTGTGGGTGCGTGTATGTGTGTGTAGTTACGTGTAGGTATGTGTGGGTGTGTGTGTGTAGGTTTGTGTGTGTAGATGTGTATGTAAGCGTGTGTGTAGGTGTGTAGGTATGTGTGTAGGTGTGTGTGTGCGCGCGCCATACGTCCCTCATGGAGACATGGGTGCTCCCTAAACTGGAGTTTCTTGACCGAAGCTAATTTAGTAAGGCTTATTACTTTAAAGGTATCAGCGAGTGACATGTGGTCAGCACATCACCTCAGTAAGACATCTAATAAGCAAATGAATTATTATTTGGAAGGAGAAGATAAATTAAATTTTGCTCAGAAGCAATAATATATGCTTGAGGTACTTTTATGAGCCCGAAAATCTCCAGACTCGGGATCCACGGCTTAAAGCCCTTCCCGGAGGACTTGTCTCTTGGATTCTTTCATTTTATAAATCGACCGACCCCGGCCGGATTTGAACCCGTGACCCTCGGACCTAGAGGCAAGAAAACTAACCGTGGCCGACGTGTGCATATGGTCTATATATTTTTAAATACATTTATTTGCGACTTTCTCCATCACATTATAAGTGATAGCCTACAAGTATTATTTTCAACCCCATATGTGTATAGAATATTTTTTTTACATAAACACCACGGCGCGACAGGCCTAAGAAGACCCTTGGCGTACCAACCGGCTGCTGGCCTCACATCAACATGTGTTAATCACAGAGTTGGACAATCACCAGTATAGTGGTGACGCGAATCAGCATATCGGATCCCCAGCCGTTATATCTGGTTTCCTCAACCTCGAGCCGCTACTTACTGTAGCTACCTAAATGCTTCATAATGCTAACTGGGCACCGGTCCCGTGCTGGCCGAAATTACATAAGAAAATTCCTTCTGCCATGGGGACATGAACCAGCGCAAATCCCGTAGCTCTGCACCAAGGCATGATGTCTTAAACCGCTCGGCTTCGCTACGGGGCACTTGTTATGTAAATTGTATAATTATGTACACGAGCCATTTACGATCCTATATTTAAAATTTAGATAATTACTCCGTATTGAATATAATATGTTGTACCCAGTCATTCACTCAGCCTCCTTTGCATATAGTAACTGAATAAATAAATCCCAATGTCGGGCAATAAAAATCACAAACAATTAGAAAGATCATTGAGAGAAGCAGTTATTAGACTTAGGTCATGTGTATACTTAAATTAATCAGGGAAGCGAGTAGAATACGATTATGTAAGAACAATGAGCAAATAAAACGATCCTACGAAATTAGCATTAATGTCAACTAAATGACTAGTCATTAACAAAGGTAGAGAGAATTCAGGTAATGCCATTCTTTCTTTTGCGAAGGCGGAAGTGAACGACACATGTATAAAGAGTTAAAATGTTGACAAACCCTTTATTCTCAGGATTTAACTGGAAATCTCTTGTAAGGCAGAAGTTAACAGCTCTATGTTGACAGTCAGAACACAATAACTGAATTTACGAACGGGGATTTCATCTTGGGACAAACAACGCTAGCAAAAGTGTGGGAAGAAAAAAAAAACTCAAGCGCTAGAGCCTACTACAAGTAAATATCAATGACCTAGGAAAAAACCCAAGCTTAAGTTACTGACTTGTGACCCGACTGTACGTGAAGCCAGCACGGATAAGGCCCAACCTCCGACGGCATAAATCGCCAATAACAAATTTGTAACACCCTCTTGATTATAATATAAGGGTACAATGACCAATCATGTTACTTGTTACGTGTGCCTAAGCACTGATCTCTAGTCCACGAGGCCGATATAGTGGGAGAAACTAGTTTACGTAATAGGCGAGGGAGACGAACCTCAGACACTTCCCCTTGTCACTTGTTACTTACACTTATACATACACCTCTTCTACATACGCTCTTCGACACACACTGGCAGCATTGTCACCAGTGGTAATTTAACTTAATTTTGGACTTAGAATTTTCACCGAAGTGCCTCAGTGTCGCGACTTAAACATTTTTATTAATCGACTGAATATTCAAACTTCACAAGTTAATTCATAAATCAGGAGTCATCGAATAATTATTAAGGGGTAAACCCACGACGAACGCCATCGCCGCCTGGAGATCAGTGCGAGGGAATAAAATTAAAACGTGTACAGTGTTCTACGTTTCGTGTCTTTCAAGACATAATTAAGTGTATTCAACACGATGTATTCTACACAATAAATTCTGCCCGACGAAGTCCTCGTGGAATCCCTGAGTAAGAACCTCGTGCCTACCGATATTTAGACCTGAGCGAACCTAACACCTAAATTCCCCAGTGAACCGGAGAAGTCCTTTAAGAATCCAACGCCCACCAAATCCTTTTCTATCCAAATAAACCTGGGATTGACCTATAACCCTATCCCATATTGCCACCCGACATTGGGGTAAGCAATAATCCATTGTCCCAATGTTTATTATATATTACGATGTTTTCTTTATATTAGGTCTATATCCATACATATGTAATGTGTCTAAATTTACTGCTTGTATACATTTCTATATGTACACGTAGGGCAAACTTTTAAAGGTCATTTTGTGCAATAAGATTTTGTATGATGAGGTTTTAATTTCACTTCTATCATGATTTCCATTCTTTTATTGTGTGTTAATAAAGTAAGACACTGAATGTGAATGAATGTCCTCTAACCTCCCCCCCTCGTCCTCTCTCTTTGGTGTGTGTGTGTGTGTGTGTGTGTGTGTGTGTATGAATTGGTGAGAGGGACATTCAGTTGGAGTATTGCTTTATTAAAAATAAATAAGTACTTCTGCAATTCGTAAAATTTCCAGAGAATTATTTATTTTTGTCCATTTAAATTATGCTAGTAATTTGATTTCAATCAGATTAAGTATCTGTGAAACTCCTTATTATAATATATGTTACTTTTAAATCATATTTAAATATAAATTATTTGTGCGAGAGTGGTAAATATGTCCGTTTATCGTATTGTTGGTAGTGTTTGCGAGAAACAAAGAGAGAGAGAGAGAGAGAGAGAGAGAGAGAGAGAGAGAGAGAGAGAGAGAGAGAGAGAGAGATAGATGAGAGAGACGGGAGGGAGAGAAGTATAACATGTATATTGCCAGAAATAATCTGCATGTAATTAAATAAACAATAAATAGCTTTATTTTACCTGGCAGAGTTAAGGCCTTAAGGCCTTGTCTGCCACTCAACCAGGTTTTTAAAAAAATACAAAATACAAAAAAAAAATAGTCTTACAACTACACAAACAATTACATATTATGAAAACAATACAATACAATCAATGTTTATAATCTATTTTGATTTACTCTAAATTTAACGAATTAAATATATAATATGCACAAGGTAAAAAAAAACGAGAAAAAATTATTAATGGCACAGTATAAATTTAAATAAATAAATAGAAATTAATTATTAGACAACAGGTAACTGTATAAGCATGACTTAAAGGTGCCAAGTGTGCGGCAACCCCTGATATCTTGAGGAAGGAAATTCCAGTAGCGGACAGAGGCTACTGTGAAGGAAGTAGAATAAGAGGAACGGCTATGAAGAGGAATTGTTAGCAGACTGTTTTCTTGTGACCTAGTGCCAATATTGTGGTAAGAGGATCACTTCTCAAATCTGGACGCCAGATAAGTAGGAATGTAGGAATTGAGAAGCTTGAAAAGTAGTGAAAGAGAATGCAATTTACGTCTGTCAGTAAGACGGAGCCAAGAGAGGTTATTGAAGTGTTCGGAAATATAGTCATAACGGCGGATATTGAAAATGAATCGACAAAAAAATGAGCCATCTCTTGAATGCACATTTCTTCTAAGTCATACTCGGCACATCGCTGGGTTCAAAATAGGAAACTAGTCATAATTGTGCAGTCCCTGAGCTATTGTGTTATGTGGCATGAACTGAAGACTCTCCTACGTGTCCTGATAGGTCAGCGGTAAAGCATGCGGTCGCTGTTTCTGTTAATGAAGATCGAAGGTTCGCGTCTTCAATTACGCAATTTTTTTGTGATATTTGTATTAAAATGTTTTATGAATTAAATACATTTTATTTTGACATTTGAATTAATCTATACATTTTAAGTTCATAATTGTTTTTATATTGTTGAGATTATAACAATGTTAAATTATATATTTTTAGACGCTTTTTATTAGCTTGATCTGTATCTGTCTATGTAACGGACCTGTATCTATGTAACGGAATCTTTGAACACACACTTAAAAACATTGGATCGACTTGAAACTTTGTATACTTGTAAAGGACCTATGGCAATGCAATAATTTCATAATTTTTTTCTAAAATTCTGGCCAGAATCATCAGGAAATAAAAAAAAATAAAAACCGGTGTAATAGGTTACGGACTTATAGATTTTTTAGCCAATCGTTGTAAGAGCTCAGTTGGTAGAGCGGTGAACTGTAGTGGTATATAATTTCAGTAATCCGTAGGTCGCTGGTTCAAATCCGAGCCAAAGGACTTTTTTATAAGAGTATTAAGCAATTACATTTTCATGGGATTCCCGGTTTATGACAATCAATTAAACTAAAAATTAAAAAATAAATAATACTTTAAAAAACTGAAACAACACACTTTATTAGAAAACCAAACTAAAAAATAAAAAAAAATAGTTTAAGAAACTAAACACGCTTTATTAGAAAACCGAACTAAAAATGAAAAAATAATTTTAATTTCCAACACGCCTGGGGTAAAATTAAAGTGGTCAACAAAAAGTCATCTCCAACACATATAGAATAAAACTACAGTTATCTACAAAAAATTAATTTTATCATCAAAAGCATGGGATGCTTCTTATGGTTTTTACGTTTTCTTCTTAGAGACTTTACTTTTACCAAAATCTGTTCATTATCAAATATATTAATTGATATAGAGCACCCCACGCTTTTGATGGTAAAATTATTTTTTTGTAGAAAACTCTGAATAAATAACAAAGTAAATCAATTATATATTTTCACCTACAAGTTTGGCTGTAATTATTCATCCGAAATGATTAATTGATGAATAGGTTAAGATTTTATGAACTCAAATTTGATTACATCCCCCACAGCTCCTACAAGGACCGAGGCATCCCTAGATGTGTTGGAGATGATGTTTTTGTTGACCACTTTAATTTTATCCCAAGTGTGTTGGAAATTAAAATTATTTTTCTTTTTTTATTTCGGTTTTCTAATAAAGCAAGTTGTTTTATTTTTTTAAAACTATTATTTATTTTTACCTTGTATACTACCGTCTTCCTCAACTATTTAACATTTTCGTTGCTTTCTCTCTAGGCATTTCGATGCATGCTTCATCTTCTGGAATTGTTGTAGTAGTATTTAATTAACTGTATGTCTAATAGAGGGTTATGCTCATTAGGCATATTTTCGTTGAGAATGTTTGTATTCTTGGCCTTGATGATAATTTTGATTTCTTCTAAAATGTTAATTTTTGTCTGTTGTTTTCTCTGTGTATAATTGACATTGTATTATCGATATTGTTGAAATTGTGGCCACTTTCTGAAATGTGTTTAGCGAAATTTGATTTGATTGTTAAAGGAGGAGGCAAATCATATTTCGCTGTTCTCCAGATTTGAATCCAATCGAAAATGTGTGGGCTAAAGTGAAAATAGAGATGAACTCTAATTGGCCTGCAAATGCACGAAAGATAAAAGATGGCTTCTGGGCACAAATTCAAGACACCTGTGATGCTCTAGGCGGTCATCCATGTGCCTGTAGAAATTTTATTCATCAATGAGACTGAGGGCTGTAATAGATGCTGAGGATTCATGCACCCGATATTGATTTTGTTTTTGTTAAAGTTTTCATTTTAGAAGATATTATTTTCTTTCCTCATTTACTTATTAGAAGGAGGTTTTAATTCATGTTTTGTGTGTGCATTAAATCCATAAAACTCAAATATAAAATTAAATATGAAACTACATCACAGGCAAAATGCTATTGTAACATTCCGTTAAAAAAAGGTAGAACGGAAATCGAACCCGTGAGGTTACGAACGCACACGATGTCTATTAAACCTATTGACCACGGAAACACACTAAGCCAAACTCTCTCTTTAATGTTGCTTGAGTGTGCAATGCATTAACTAGCAAACAACCCAGTACAATTATTGAAAACGTGTTCATGTGAATACCGCTTTTGCGAGCGCTCACGAAGTTCCCCGATCGATTGATAGTATCAGCGGATGACTAATTTCTTTTTTGTCTAAGGGTGTACAGTGGATAATGGTGTAGTAAAATTCGAGATCTATAAAATTGTACTATTACTCTCTTGTCGGTCCTGACGATCTAGTGGCTACGATACTCTCCTCAGGATCTGAAGCTCACGGGTTGAAACTCTGTAAAACAACAGTGAGGCTACTTTCGATAAGGGAGTCAAGACGAGTAGCTATATTTCAAGTAAAATAAAGTAAAATCAGGGCGCCTGAATAAAAAATATAGACCCATTTACGCCATGCTAATAATCGTGATGTCAAAACAGCTTCGTTGAAAATTAAATATAATTACCACCTCTGCACTACTTAACATTTTAAATCTACTGTTATTCCACTTTATGTGGATAATAAACACGATCTCTTACTTTAAGAGACGAATAAAGAGTTAAAATATTAGCCTTAATATTGTACCTGAGATGTCTGTCATCCTCAAAAATTTAAAATTAATTAGAATCGTGTAGGTTTTTCGAATCTTCTTGTTCCATCTTCAGCAGCTGATAGATACTAAAGGAGTAAGGTTTACAAGTAGTTGAGAATAAAGTTGGTAGGGAAATTTTGTACCTAACAGAGATTAATAAACAGGCGAATAGAGGAAACTATAATAGTGAGCTATATGATTTTTTGTTTTTTTTTGGGAAATCAGACATAATAACATCCAAGTCTCAAAGACTGCGATGAGCAGGACATCTGGCAGGAACGAGAAATGAAGGAGGGCATTGACATTTCTTCAGTCGGTCAGTAGGTAAACATGAATGAGATGGGAGAACAATATTCGCTACGATTTGAGGTAGGTACATTATACAGAGGAGCATGTCGTAGCGTTGTTGGTTAAGGCAATATGCTACAAGCAGGAAGGTCGGGGGGTTCGACTCACTGTGGCGTCAGGATTTTTAACCTGCTCTATACCTTCTGCCCTCACAATTACCCGGGGGCCGATTCAGCCTCTAACGGAAATGAATACCAGCCTGTTGTTCTGACTGCCGCCACGCAAGACTGATAAACCAGCTGACACTCGTGCCCATTTTAAAAAAAATGGCAGGAGCTTAAACCTCTTACTACTCCAAGGGCCTCTTGAGGTCTGTAGTGGGATCACTTTACTTTTTTTTTACATTATACAGTGATGATTGGTTAAACATTAGCTCAGAATATAGATTTATGGAGAGCTTATATCCGCACGGCCATGAAGCTACGAGTTCGATTAGCAGTGAGTTGGTTGTATTACACATATTGGATCAGCAATCCATTGAGCGATTCAGAAACTGAAAGTCTAAGTAATTTATCTGTCATTCAATTCTGTACTAAGGGTACAATACTTATTACAATATTTGTACATTTTGGCTTGTTAGTGTTTTCCTTTAACTGAAAGTCATCAAAGTAAGATAGAAAGTTACATCAGACCTGGAAGATATATTTATATGTTACTTGTGGATAATTTTTAATACTTTTAGTGAATGGATTCTACGATTTTCTCAACGTAAATGATTAAAATTATAATATCTTCATTTGTACACTGTGTTGTTTACCTCGATATCATGATGTTCTGTAGTGCATTTAACTGCTGCTGGCTAATCTCTAATCATTACGCTCAGAGGTTTATACTTGATCTCCAAGAATGCGTAATGTAAAATTGAAACATCAAAATCTATCTTGATTTTCTAAAAAGCAGACAAATTCTAAGCATATAAAAAACCTTTCTAGCCTTTTAGAAATTATGTGAGAGCCCGGGTAACTTACATTTTGATACCTGTGAAATCAAAGTCTATATAAATATTTCTCGATTTGGTCCTTGAGTTAATGAATGTCAAATAAATTTAATTAAATGTGAAATTCTAATTTATTTTTAATTAACTATGATTTCATTTTAGACAAAGGGTTATTAAGATAAAAATAAATTTTATTACGTAGAAACCAGTTTGTTTTTAAAATTGGAGAATTTGAATTCAATCCTGCTATTTGCAATCTTCTCAATAACAAGGACTATATCAATTTATTAAATTTCCAATTTCCATCTACATACACAAATAAAAACCTCCCAAAATTGATATGTTAATCTTGATCGTCTTTACTTGACTGTTATAATCAGAATCACATTTCATTAAATTACCGTCTGAGACTAAACTACATACATTTCCAATGAACCTATTTTCATAGAATTGGATTTTAATATCCGTAACAAGAAGTGAAGATTCATTAAAATTGGTCATCTGAATGCCTGATTCGCTCCTGACACTTCGTTTTTTATTACAAGTCTTCTCCTAATGAGAGGGAACACAAAATTACCACTTTCTATGTAAATGTGCCTGATTAATTCAATTTTCATCGCATCGTCCGGCTGTCCATACCTACTCTAAACGAAAACGAATGAGTCCTTAGGTTGCGCAACTCCGCACCTATTTATCTGAAAAATGTGAGAACTAAATACGCAGTCAACTTGTGAGTTCCAATTTATCATATGAATTATATTATCAACAGTATTAAGTTATTCTAAGGCGTCAAATTAACATATAAAATTAAAGATATGTAATAAAATGAAGAAAAGTTAAGTGATCCCTCTATAGGCCATGTGAGGCTCTTTAGGTTGGAGAGGTAAAGGCTCTCATCTTTCCAGAAATTCGGCCAGAGAGTCACAAGGTTTGTCAGCTTTGTGTGATGGCCACTTTTACCCTGAGAACATAGGACTGATAGGCCTGAGTTAGAGTCTGAGATAACCGAAGGATCATGATACTATTTTGAATATTTATCTCATAGACCGATAATTTTGTCTCCTCCTGTTGATAAAATTGTCTCTTCCTGTTCATAATGAGAGATATATCCGCAAATTAACTTCTTTGACAAGGGTACCGATTCAACAATGTACGATCGATACGGTACAGCAAGAAATGCCAAAAGAAAACAACTTAAAATTACCAAAAAAAGTTAGTTTTGTTGCTCTAAGATTTTATTAAATGTTTTATAATGAATCTGCATTATTGTTAATAGTTATTTCTCATATAATCATCTGTTATTAATTTTTCCCAAGCCCAAAGAGATTTAACAGTAAATATATGTTATTTATAACTATACAGCCGGCTTGGAAATCGGCCAGAAGTATGATCGGAATACATAACCTCACATTTGGTAAATATTAAACATTATAATTACACTGAGCAACAAACAAGAAACTTTTCTTTGTCTCAGAAAGAAAAATATGTGATGCTGATAGTTTTTTTTTTTCTCCTGAATTCAAATGTGATATCGGTTTTTCTCCATCACGCAAGGTTTACGAGAGATTCCATCCTTTTAGCCGGGAACCAATCATTTCAGACTGGTGTTTGGATAACTTTAAATCTCGTATGAGATCGTTCAGATCTTCTTGAGTCAATAAATGAGGTTCAGATGAACAGCTTTCTTCAAAAGTTGTATCACCAAAATCTGTTTCTTCTTCTTCCTTACTCCATCAGAATCTGAGCTCTCTTCATCTAATGTCACATGTTCTAGAGGCTTTGGTATGGACAGTTCTTCTCATTGCAGATTGCAAGTCAGGGTACACCACTGTATGTTTTGATTTTGACGTAATCCCTTTAATGTTTGTTAAGCAGAAAATAATTATTTGAATACATCAGTTGAAATTGAAATAAAAAAACTGTGGGTGATGGAAAAAATTCCGAATGCATATTTTAATACACGATAAAAAAACTACATTACGTACAACTATTGATACTCATGAGACAAAAATCATGTTGACTAGTGTTATTTGTAGCTTCTGATATGCATTATCATTCGCTAAGTAGTCACTACAAAATCCAACGCGAGGTTGAGTTTTTCATTAGACAAAATCACTTGCGACTTTGTCGCTCGTCATTTTTTCAGAAAAACACATCTTGTTAGATTACTGTTGATAATTGCTCGTACATTTATACTTCCTGTTATACATCCATAATGTACCGGTATATTTTATATGTGTATTAAATTCTATAACTGAACTGTACCCAAGCACGAACACTTGCTCACTCGGGTGTCAATGCTATGTACAGAAATGTATTATCAATAAAATGTATCATTATTCTTAAGTTAAAATTGAGAATACTTGGAAGGAAGATACTGCAGTATTAAATATTAAATAATGAGGTTATAAGAATAAAATACTTGTATCCCTGTTATTCTGTTTTATGAATTTAAATAATGGTTAACATCTTTGCATAAATGTTTACCTCTTTTTGTAAGATGAAAAAAAGTATTAACTGTTTCGTATTTGATATTTTTAAAAGTCATGAACTACCATTGAATTTGCTATGTAAAGATTTAAAATAAAAAAAGTGTACCTGAAGATCTTCGCCAACATGTAACTTCAATTGAAAAAATAACTCTAAAGGGCCCATAATCAGCAGATAATAATTAAAAATTCTAGTTTAATGTTCTATCTGGAACATGCAGATCGTTGGACTTGTTCTCGTTCAGTACGTTTTCAATTCTTTATAATAAATTATGAATGAAACCTGCTGAACGAAAACTCCCAAATTCGTGAACCCTCTATATTGAACATTAACCGAAAAAAAACCTCTAAAGGTTGATGATTGAACATGTTACGAAGGGCCTTCATTTTTTTCCAACTAAATTTCAATATGTTAAGACCTCGGATTCATATTATATTTGTTTAATAATTCGGTATTGCTAAGGAATATCTTTACCTCAGTTTAATATACATTGTTAGCCTAATTGGTGGTTCTTATTTAATTATTAATTATTTTTAATATACTTAATCATTATTATTTTCACGTTATTATTTTCAATAATAAAAATGATATTATTATCAGTAGTGTCTTTATTACCATCATCAACATTATTAGTAAACACAATTAAGTCCCGTAAAATGCAATATGCAAGGCATTTGGTACGTATGGAAGAATGAAAGAGAGACATCGGAACTTCTTGAAGGAAAGCAAAAAATAAAACAACCAGTAAGTAGGCCAAGATTAAGGTGGGGAGTATAGTATTAACCATTACTTGAAGTAGGTGAATTATATAGGTAAATATTTTAACATTGTAGCTCAGGACTGGGATGTATGGAGAGCTTATTTGGCCATCATTATCATCCTACCATATCCGTCTTGTTTGATGTGGTTCTGTGAGTGAATAGTGTGTCTTCTCTTAAATGTGTGGGTTGTCTCGGAGGTGGCCCCAGCATAGAGCTGATTTCTCATCACGGAGGCCTTTGATGTCCTTATGAGGTAAGAAAAGTATGTATGTGATCCAGAGTTTACAAATCCTCTCCTCATAGGTCGCATCCCTGTAAAGCCCGGGAGGCATTTGACACGTAAAAAGAAACAAAATCTTTTTGCGCTACGATCCTCTTTTTTATCTAATAATCCTAAGGCTGCTAGTGCCCTTAATTTTTTTTATTTGGAAAATTGTATTTTGTCTGTGTGTTTTCTACATTGTCCAAGTCTTTGTTCCATATAATAGAAATGGATTATTTGGTTAAAAACTAATTAAGGAATTCATGTTTTGAACGCAGATACCTTATGATTATGGTGCAATAAATAAGACAAATGGAAGTGATAGGATAAGTTCTTAGAATTGTTACATAAACTAATTGTTTCATGGATGAAATGGTGTCATGGACGAAATTATGTTTTGGAAAAGTGAGTTGGGACGCATGCTGAAATAAGATTGATTAGAAGGACAGGCGCACATGCCTCATGAAATATTATCGATACTTTCGAATCGACCAATATCGGTCACGTAATATTTATATATAAAAATGAGCGTGAGTCTGTTTGTCTGTCTATCCTTTGTAGAGTCAAAAACTACTCGAACGATTTGAATGGGGATTAAACCTTAATTTAGGGAATTTTCTGGGACAATTAATGTATATAACATATTATCATACGTATTATAGGACCGGACTTAAAAAAATAACATAGGTGCACTAAAAAAGTTACTTTTCTGACGCTTAAATTGCTTACACTGCATAACCATAACAAATACACCAAATTAATGTACACAGAATTGAGTATCTAAGAAAATTATACAAAAGAGTTCGCGTCTGCATATGTTTATCTTTTAGGGGTATCTCACAATAACCATTTTCGTTTTTTAGCTCATTAATGCCAAGAAGATCGGGATGAATAGATTCCCGGGGAAAAAGGTAAAAGGTAAAGTGTTCCCACTACAGGCCTCAGGAGGCCCTTGGGGTAGTAGGAGGTTAAGGCTCCCACTTTTTCTTGACAATCGGCACTTGATGTCAGCCGGATTGTCAGCCCTGCGTGACGGCGCCTTTACCCCAGAACAAGCGTCTGGTACTCATTTCAGTTAGAGGCTGAGTCGACCCCAGGGCCATAGTGCCGCCAGAAGGTTTTGGTCAGTTTAAAAATCCTGACCCCACCGGGACTCGAACCCTCGACCTTCCGGCTTGTAGCGCAGTGCCTTAACCACTACGCTACGGCGTGCCCCAGATTCCCGGGTAATGCCGGTAATCATGATTGGTCACGGGGATCTGTTCCGCATGAACAAGGAAATAAGAGCACTTAGTAGTGCACTTTTTAAAGTAGTTAACACACGAGAAGTATTACGGTACTACGTATCCTCCGTGGAAAACTTCCATAAGCTTAAAGAATATTTTCGCTCCTTGAAAAAGGATAGATAGATAGATAGATAATGGAATTTATTGCCTTTTTTCAGAATAAAGAAAATACATATGCATTTACATTGCGCACGGGCCTGCTTGGCCGTACGTGCATTATTTTTCCATGAATAAAAATAAAATAAAATAAAACTAATAATATAAACAAATACCTACAAATACACCTGTATAAAAAAAATAACAGGCTACATATATGTAAAATCTATGTCTACACTAAATCACAATAATACATATCTACATTCATCCATATTCCGTACATTAATATTAAAAAAAAATGCTAGAAAACAAATCAGAAAAAAAAACACACACACCCCCACACATATACACACCGCACGCTCATACCCCCCTCCCCCCGTCCCTGCAGACATTATATGCACTATCAGACTATTCAACTTATCAGACCTACTTATTATATAACATGATTAAAGATCGAAAACAAATACCATATTGAGATTCTTCTTATTGTTAATACATATATCCTTAATCTACAATATTGTTATATCTCAATTTTCTTACTGTACCCAAAAATTTGCATGTTTTTGATTCACTCTCGATCCGTCCTAAAAGATCCCAACACGCCACTCTCCCTCGATCCGACCTGAGAAATCTCTCCGGCAGCATCTCTAATCTAAGTTGTTCTGTCTCTCTACAGAATGCTATAATATGCTGCCAGTTTTCATGGTCATCGCATAGTGGGCATAGTTTAATGCCTTCATCATTTGTTAAATTATGGGCCATCCACCCCCCCCAAATGAAACCATGCAATAGCACTTCTATCATCCCCATCCAAAGAGTCAATATATTTCTCCCTTCCCCACGAAAGTTTCAGTTTCGTCTGCAAGGTGAGCGATATTTTCTGGTTACACTCTGCTTCTATATACTGTCGGTCTATATCGATTAGTCTCTTCTTAACTGTCCTCCAAACATTTCTATTATTCCGCGTACTCCTCTCCCATACACAACCCATCCCTATGCCCTTCAATCCCCTTTCTACACCGATTACCCAATCTCCCGAAACACACTGCCTTTTCTGTTCATTGTAACACTCTGCTCTAAGCGAGACCTGATTCTTGAAAAAGGAATACTATACCCATCAGCTTAAGGAGCTGTCACTGAAGGTGATTCTCAAGAGTACTCATGCTGTTGAAATTCAAGAGGAAATTCTTTCATTAGGATTTCCTCTCAAATCCGTAAAACAAATTACAAAAACGGAAAATAATTTGACGAAGCCCCTACCAATGTTCTTACTAGAGCTGGATAATATTGCACCAGCTCGCGAAATTTTTAACCTGAAGCGGCTTCGTTATACAGTTGACGCCATAGAACCGTACAAGCCAAGGTCTGGACTTAAGCAGTGTTTTAGGTGTCAGTCCTTCAACCATACCTTGCTTGAATGTAACCGTACTACATGTTGCGTTGTCTGTGCCGAGGCCCACAATCATAAGGATTGTCCTATTAAGGCTGAAGTTCAGCGCAACAATAATTTGCTCAAATGCGCAAATGGCTGTGGGTCTGGCCATCCGGCTTCCTTTCGTGGCTGTCCTGCTTTCAAGGCAGCACAAGAAACCTACAGTAAAACTTCCAAACCTGAACCCACTCCTACTACACCTAAGTCCCAATTATGCACCTTCACTTTTGTGAAGGTCAAACCAAGCATTTCGTTCAAAGATGCCTTAAAATCCGGCGGCACCTCTTTAAAAACAAATAAAGTAAACAGCACTGTTAAAGTTCAGGGTCAGCAAATGAGTACTCCATCGCTATGTGATCCTGCAGAGGCAATGCTCCGGGATATTCAGCCCTTGTTGGCTGGATTATCAAATCCCATGGAGCGTTTCCTCTTCATGGGTGAACTAATTAAAAAGCATAAGTTATTTTTTTTGACGCACTACCAAATAAACGGTGCTAGATTCAATTGCCTAGAGTAGTGAGGCTTATTCTGCACTCTTAGGATCTCGAACTCTCTGCTTGCGGGCAGTGCACTTTCCTACGCCCTACTCTGGTGTGGCAATGTCCACAATTTATTCTCAACTACCGACACGTTCGACGAACACATCTTGCCGTATGGCTAGGACTAAAGATCCACAACACCATATTGATAGCCACAAAAGTATTAGCTGCCAAGATAGCGTAGTTGGCTACATACAGTATGCAGCACACTGAACGGTGCCTGTCGCCGTCAACCATCAATCAATCAGTCAGCCGATAATCAGGACGGGCTATATAAAATAATAACGATATAGTCGTATAATTATTTTTATTTCTATTTTTTCAATTAAACATAAAAACAAATTTAATTTATTTAGGCGAAACATTGTACGCGTGGTGTTAGCTAGTAGAAAATATCCCATATATAAAAATAGCTGTAAATCAACTGAATGGCTATGTTTCAGATTTGTATTCCAATGGATACACATCTCAAGATGTCACCTATAAGAAGTTACTAAAAATTATATATTTTAATTACTCATTTTTCATTTATACAGCATGATATAATATTTCATGGAGAGTAGATCAAATAACTACTTACCACAATTTAAAATAGCAAAAAAAAAGAAAAAAGGGTGTTATAATTTTAGAACAGGTGTGTCAATAATTCCACACAAAATGACGTCGCAGTGTGGTGACATACACGATGCACTCTAGAAGTGACAGATCTTAGGTAATGCATTTGGTTACACAAAAACCTAGAACATTATAAAAAAATACGGTAATTAGCCTAGCAGACTTCTGTATGAAGGAAGTGGAATAATTTGACTCGTTCGTAGGATTCAGTGAAGAATGTATTTCTTAATTCTTTAACTGCTGCGCTGTTAACCCTAACTTTTATTATTATTATTATTATTATTATTATTATTATTATTATTATTATTATTATTACGTCCACCGCTGTGGTCTCGAGGTAGCGTGCTGCCTTGTCATGCAGCGGGCAAGGGTTCGATCCTCGGTCGGGACAGTTTTTCTGGGTGAGGTTTCTATCGGGGTTTTTCCTCACCTGTAAGACAAATGTCAGGAAAACTTTAAGGCCCAAACGGTCCCCGAAATCATATGGCCATCATCATCATCCTTCACCGGTGTGGAAAGCAACGGGAAGCTACCACACCTACAATTCCCTAGTAAAGCTGCAAGTTAGCATGAAAATGCTATGATTGCAGTGAAAGACCTGCCTTCGGGCAGAATTACTATGGATTATTATTATTACTATTATGACATTGAAAATAATAATATTACCAATAATAATAATAATAATAATAATAATAATAATAATAATAATAATAATAATAATAATAATAATAATAATAATAATACAACAAATAATAGCTATAATAATAAATTAAATTTCAAGGGCAAGAAAAAAAGCATGAATAATATGACGACCAGCACATAATCTATGCCTATATGATATTTATAACGTATTAATAAATAACTTCTCTCATAAATAATAAATAACTTACCTATTAAAGCAGTTAGACTATATTCTTTAATACGAAGGAATACAGTAAATTAACTCACAATATTTTCTTTTCCAAAAAAGTTTAATAAGTAAAAGAAAAAACACACACACAAATGATCTTACATATTTTACTTATTTTCTACAAAGTCACCTCAACACATTTCTCCCATCATGGTACCAGTTTCAATATGCCCTATTCGAAGAAGTCCGTTTTGTTGGAATATAGCCATTTTCGGACTGCTAATTTCACTTTCGCATCTGTCGCAAAGCATTGGCCGGCCAATAAGATGGAAGTCCGACAGTGGAAGGTCCGGATTGTATGGTGGACGATAGAGCACCTCGCAACCAAATTTGATGATTTACTAAAGAATACGAGCAGCAACACGGGGGCGAGCATTATCACGAAGTCTGACATCGTCAGCATTAATGTTGTGGCGTTTGTCACCAAGGGTATGAAACAACTTAACCAAAGTTTTAATGTAAGCTACATCATTCATAGTGGCCCCGTGTTCAGGAAAATCCACCAATAAAACACCATGCATATCCCAGAACACTGTTAGAATCTCCTTCCCAGAAGATTGAGTCACTGTGAAGTTTTTTTTTTTTTTTTTTTTTTTTTTTTGTACTGGGGACCAACATGTTTCCACTCCATAGAGGCCTGCTTTATTTCAGGCGTGTAGCGATACACCCACGACTCATCACCATTTACGATCATTTCAAGAAGTCATGCCCTTCTGCGGCGTAACGCGTTAAGTGATGCAAGCTTGTCATCATTCTCTGGCCCTTGTGGTCGTTTGTCAGGTACTTAGGCACCCAGCGAGCGTTAACTTTACGAAATTTCAACGTGATATGAACGATATCGTACACGCACCATAGGAAATGTTGAACTGTTGCGATAAGGCTAGCAGTGCACACGGCGGTCGTTCAAAATTGCCGCCTCAATGGTTCTGACATTCTGTGGGATTGCATTTGTTACCGGCCGGCCGGAGCGTAGCGATTCTCAAAGGTTCACACAGCCTTCTTGGGAGAATGCACGCTACCTGGAGACGTTGCTACCGTCCATACAATCGTCCCTATACACGCCACGCATGTTCTTGTGGATTTCACTCGGCGTATGCCCTTTGGCCCACAAAAATCGAACTACACTTCGCTGCTCTTCGCAAGTTTACGACAGTAACATGCGCGCCATCACTGTTGCATAGTTCACGATTCCGCTACTATAGCTTCACATGAAAAAAATACCCCTCTGTAGTGAAAACTTCAAACTATATCTTCGTGAAATTTCAACATTCCAGCTGCAATACCAAGGAAGAAAACAATTAGTGTGCTTTTCTTTCCGATGCCCCCTCATATGTTTGTTGTGGGTGTGGCATTCAATATTAAAATATGATATGTGATATAATGAATAATCTCAAATAAAACAATACGGCTTTTCGTTATATGAAAAATATTTTTTTCGCTCTTGATATAAAATACATGAAACCACTGTGATATTCACCATAGTTTATTACTTTGGTTTGAGCGAAATACCTCTTACTTCTGGCGACATTCATGAACTTTAATGGAATAAGTGAAATAGCTGACGAGGGGTGGTAGGACATTCAAGGAAGTTATTGACACACGTGTCGTAGAATGTGATTTGAGATATGAATGTGTATATATATATATATATATATATATATATCGACTTTGGAGGTCTAGAGGTTACGTACCTTGCCTCTGATGTCGAGGGTCGCGGGTTAAAACCCGGGAGGATTCGATTGATTTTAAGGGTTGAAAAATACAAGGGACAACTATGGGAGGGACTTTTAGCCGTGGGTTCTGATTCTGAATCTTTTCGGGGTATAATAGCACCTTAAGACTAAATTAGTGCATCTGGACAAAATTTATTCGGCCTATCCCATCCAAGAAAGTTCCCAGTAGGTTCTTTTCAAGACGATGAGCTAACCACTTATCACTCGCTGGCATTTTACGGAAATGAGCTTAATTAAATTAGCCTTTCGTTAAGTAACTCCCGCCAGTGATGGCCCTTGCTCCACGTGGGAATATAGGATAATAATCAATACAAATTATGAAAAATAGCGAAAAAATTAATTAGAAGTGGAAACAGAAATCGCCTAAGAACATGGTGTAAACTTTCCGATCGTGCCATGGTAGCTATAAATTATAGTTCAAACAGATTTTCCAATTTTGATTCATATCTGCCTGCTATTCTGGCTCAGCCGGGAACAGTGTCGTTCTGAATTCCACAGTAGTAGATGATTCCTATGAACACATTTTCGTAATATAATCTAACATAACCTAATTCATCTGTGACTTTCATAACGTAACTTGACTAACAGTCTAAATGTTAATTGCTGAAAAAGTGTTCCAAAAATCATGTACTCTAATTATTATGTAAGAAGTAAGGTAGATAGGGGAAATCTGGTCACGGGGGATATCTGGTTGTTTTTTTTTATTTCGCGCTCATTATTGGCAGATTAAATAGAAATATGTAATTCCAATTTGAAGAATGTGCTGCCTCATTTTATTAAGATAGAGCGCTATATGCTTTGAACCCAGAAAGAACTTAATTTCAGAGCTGTCTTCTTTCTTCGTTGTTACTATTGTTCAGATACTTGTAAATCATCATCCAATGTAAATATTCTGTGTTCTATTTTAACACATTGGTGACGGGCCACGGAGATCTCCGTGTTAAAATGGCCAGCGCTAGACGACCGGTCTCGGAGATTTCCGTTTTTACGTTTTCTAAGGCTTCCCTGCCTCTTCGCTTTTGAATGAGGCATTCAATTTTGTTTCTTCTCATTGTGAAATAAATTTTAGTTGTATTTGTACCCTTCTCTTCTCTTTTATGAAATTGCCAACTTTACAGAAAGGGTTGTTTACAATTTTATGACAGACGGCTGGTAAAATATGGAATTTTAGTGTGGGTAGTTAGACGATTACGGGATACATATGTAACCTGTAAATATATGTTGCAGAGCGGAAACATTAAAAGAAACTCTATTTTGCATTCTGGAGCCGAATTTATATCTGTGGCATCATGTCCACCAGGATAATTATTATAATAGTGTGGCTATAGCTGAAAATTTGCTCGAAAGAAAGACGAGAGCTTCTGAAGTAATAAAGATTAACAGAGGGCTTCCAAAATCATTTGTGGAAGCAGGAAATAAACTCAAACCAGGAGAAAGTGTTTTTGTAGTAAGGGGGACCTTTTGCTACAAACATGGAAAGATAAAAGAGACGTAAGAATGGTTAGCACATTGCATCAGGCAACACGAGAGTGGGAGGAGTAAAGTTGTAAAATTGCCCTATTGAATACTTCAATATAACAAGTATGTGAAGGGTGTAGACAGGGCTGACCAATACCTATCATATTACTCCATCCTTAGAAAAATAGTGATGAAATGGTGCTAGAAAGTTGTATTGTGGCTCCTGAATTGTACACTCTTTAATGCTTTCAGGGTCTATAAATTTCAAAATCCTAACAGCAAAATGTCAAACAGAAGTTTTTTGCTTGAAACAGCCTCTTGTTTGGCAGTCGTGAAATTAGGAACAGATGACAGGGAAGACGAGGAAAGACAGAGTGAAAAGAAACCACTTCTAGGAGACCACCTCACGACCCACCAGGGAGGCTAAGACATTAAGAAAAATAAATTAACACCAACTGTGATTGGAAAGAAAATAATACCCTCAAAACTTTGCCGCGATTTTAGTGAACACAAGAAAAGAAACTCGCTACGTATGCTCTTTTGCACTTTTCCTTTACATAAAGGGAAATGTTTCCAACGCTATCAAACCCTTAATTTCTACTAGAAAGTCTGGTGAGAACACTAATAAAGATTTACTTATGCATTATTGTTATTTATTGTAAATATATTGATGTAAAAGCCACACTGTGCTAGCGCGGTTTAAAATTTAAAAGTCCACCCTACTGACAGAAATGTCCGGTCCAGCAGCGGTGGGTGCAACGCAGAGCTGTCGGTCACCAATGTGTTAAGCATTCTGAAGCACTTGTTACAGTATTATTCAAGATGCAATGATTTTTTCCTTAATACGTATATCAATAAGGGTAATTATAGTTCAATATTACCGCTTTTGTGCACCATCAAATAATACCGAGTCGTTTTAACAAATAGTCTAATATGGGGTAATTCGGGTAATATTTATTGGGATAAAGCGGGTCATTTATTACTTCACTCCAGACTCAATTTATAAATGTTACATTAGTAGTTTATATGTAGTAAGTAAAGTGATCCCACAACAGGCCCGGAGGTCCTTGGGGTAGTAGGAGGATAAGGCTCCCACTTTTTCTAGACAATCGGCACTTTATGTCAGCCGGGTTGTCGGCCGCCTTTACCCCGAGAACAAGCGTCTGGTACTCATTTACGTTAGAGGCTGAGTGGATCCCAGGGCCATAGTGCCGCCAGAGGGTTTGGGTCAGTTTAAAAATCCTGACCCCAACGGGACTCGAACCCTCGACTCTCCGGCTTGTAGCTCAGTGCCTTAACCACTACGCTACGGCGTGCCCCAGTTTAATATATATATATATATATATATATATATATATATATATATATATATATTAGTACATGGCTTTTCCTTGAATCCTAAAAAAAATATATAATTCAATATATGGGTCGCGACTCAATGAAAACCCGCAATACGTACCGTCAACTGGGGTAAGTTCATACACATTGAGTAAATTCGAACAAAATACCTTATTCTATTCTACAAGTTACATTCTGAATCAACCGCAAAGGAATTTCCGCACTAGGTATATTTGCATCATTGGCAAATTTCCCCGTCCAGCTTGTTGTTTATTCTTGTATGTTTGAAGAAAACGCGCGCTAGCAGTGGTCATCATTATTGTCGATTTAATTTTACTTTCATTGTTGCTAGTAAAACTTCTTATTACACACATGTAATTGAAGAATCCAGGAGTTGCTAATTATAGATCAAAATTCGTCCAGTTATGTATGACCTAACTAGAATTGTTCGGTGACGTTTATGTGCATAGTTAAGATTTCATAAACATTTCTTTGCGAATCTATTCAAGCCTGGGGCAAATTCGGAGAATGCCACGTTTGTGTAAAGGGAAATTGGGATGTAAATTATTTTGTACTATGTAGGTATTACAGTTGCTTAAGCAGTGAAAGCAATTCAATAATATAAAATGTCATCTCGTGAAACCACAAAAGTATTTTCAGGTACACAATCCACGTTGGATACTCTCAAAGCAATTGGAAGACCATGTGTCCTGGATGAATAACAAGATCAAGAAAATTAAGGATAATCGCTCTAAAACTTCTGTAAAGTATCAAATAGCGATGACAGGTGACTGGACTCAGTTCCAGAAATGTCAATGTGGTATCATGAACGTTAGGTTAATGCTTTTGGGCGTAAAAAGGTAATATATGGATTATATATGTGGAAATAATAAGATTTCATATTGACTTTTTACCCCAGTAGTGATCTATTTCCTCACATAAAACAAGGGGAAATCGGGTCAGAACAGAATTTTTTTCAACATGGATTATCATGAAACAGAAATCAATTAAGTACTGTATAAAATATCGTTTAGATACACAATAGTGTATATTTAGCACTGGTTACGTGGTTTGTTAAAAAAATTAATTTTACACCAAAATAAATATTATTTTATAAAATGTGACTTGATTTCCCCCGGTCAACCATACTACTTAATGATGGCAGTATATGCCGCTGTAGAAAAAAAAAATTATGGCATCATTAGATGTACCGTAATGGAAAATATTGTTTGTTATCTGTCGCCTTTTATTAAGATGATTGTATAATCATTTGCGATACAAAAGGTGAAATTTCTCCCACGTGATGATCCTTCTACTTCCTTAACACCACCGTCTTATTCTTATCATCTTCTTCATCATCATCTACAACATAATTATCATTACAACAGTTTCATTTTCTTCTTTTTCTGCATCAGCACCATTATCAGCATTATCTTCAATATCTTCTCATTCTTAATCATCTTCATCATCATAATTATAATCATCAGAAATATTATCGCCATATTCATCATCCACCACAATCATTAACTTAACCATAATCATAACCGTAATCATCATCGTCATATTTTTTGTTACTCTACTTGTTTTCATGCATTATTAATGTTAACTTATATATTTTTTACCTTGTATTCTACCGTTGTCCTCAACTATAAAATATAAACTGTAGCATACAAGGTAAAAAAATATAATTTATCATTGTTATAACTTCAACGGTATAAAAAATAATTATGAACTTAAAAAAGTATAGATTCATGCATTATTTAGCAATCCGCCCGTACCGGTCCCAAAATAAACATTCCATATCATCTTTGGTCATTCTCTTGATCTCCCCCTTTTTGGTCTGAAATAAAAAAGTATATTCGCCATATCCCTTTCCCATATCACTTTCCATGTGTCCATCATATCTTATTTTAATAAGTTACAGTTACACTTTAAAGTGTATTTCTCACTTTAAATTTACTACTAATGATCATATTTTCTTTCTTATTCAATCTTGTCCATCCAACCAAATGTCTCACACCAGAACATTAATTTATATAGTTTCAAATTTATTTTTGTTTTCCCCATAAATAACCTAAAGTCTATATTAAATGTAATAATGAAAATAACTGTGGTAATAATAATAATAATAACAATAATAAATATAATAATAATAATAATAATAATAATACAATTTTTATTTGTGTTCAGAGATTTAGGACCGTAAGGTGTTCTCTTCCACTTAAACAAAATTTAAAATCGTACAGTACACACTATATATAATTAAATAGTTTCAGAATAAGATATCATTATAAAATGGAGGAGGAATACAGGAAGAGGAGAAAAGAGAAACATTAATAATAATAATAATAAATTATTATTATTATTATTATCATTATTATCATTATTATTATTATTATTATTATTATTATTATTATTATTATTATTATTATTATCGACAATAATAATTTGTAATAGCAGTAAGTACCTGACTACGCTGAATTTGGGGAAATATGCTACAGAATGTGTATGTGAACAGCTGTTTTCCCTTCCGTGCTTGTGACCTGTGTTAATAGTACACAGGAAGTAGGCAATAGTAATTATAGGCCTAGTTAATAGAGTAAAATGAAAAAGAAGAAAAAATGGCTATAGTAAAATAAATCATTAATGAAACCTTGTCCAGTTACATTTGCAAATTTCAAGTGTCGTTAGTAGGTTATTTCGTTTCTGTTTTGTTTGAAAGAAACGTTACTGTACCTAATGAAGAAACTCTACAACATGTACCTTTAATAAATTCAGTACTGGAATATGAAAATAAGGTAAGGCCAAGTTTTAATTATTGGATAATTAAAATCACTCCTGTTAGTTTGTTACAAGTGTATCTTCTTTCGTACTCATATATTTTTATTTTTTATCAGTGAGAAAGATATAATGAAAAGAGAGGCTGGAAAATTATTAAGTCGTTGAGTAGAGATGAACATACCAGGTTTCTGGTATCAATAATATTTCTGTACGATTGCATGTACTGAAAAGGCCATAACACCTTCAGTAGTGTAATTAATACGATACCCTAGTTAATATAGTCATTAATACCACAAATAAAATACAACATAAATTATAGACCTCCTGTTTAACGACATAGATAAATTTGCTATTCTTATGTGTTTGAAAGTTAAAAGACAAATTTGACAGTATACGATAAGTAGGGCCAGGAAGTTCTTGCATTTGAATATTTCCATTCTTAGCAAATAATTGCTGATTAATAGACCTTGAATTTTTAGGCCCTAAGAATTATAGACTTATCCACCAAAAATAGGCTTAAACTGTAAAATATAATTAAAAATTATGTTACATTTTCAAAAATGTGTAATTAACACAAACATAAATTTAACAATTCTGAGATTCATAAAATAAATTAAGTTAATACGTGTAGTAAGTCACAAATTATTATTACGTTTTTATTTTATATTTATTTTTTTAACATATTTACATCCTCTGATATAACTGGGAGATTTTCCCTCGGTTTGGCAACATTACACAAGAAATAAATGTATAAAAGTAATTTTAAAATAATTTTATGTTCAAAAACATAAAATAGATACCAGTGGATAAAACATAAGCTTTTGAGGCACTGTAAAATTTAAAAAAACAACCTTATTTAAGTTCAATAACACAACATAGTTAAGGTAATATGGGTGGGACATACATTTTTGGCCAGCATTAAACTCTGTCAGGTGTAGACAATGTTTCATGAGACTTATAACTACACATATTGCTTTTATTTTATGTTTGAGAAAAAACAAGATTAGAACCTAAAATCCGAGGTGCTCATTAAATATTTTCACGAATCATCAATATTCAAGTTTATTGAAATAAATTTATATTTCATATATTTGCAGGTAATACGGCTGGGGAAACCGACATTAAAACACGTCACCCCTGTAATAAGTGGATTATAATTCGCCACTATGATTGGCACATGTGAATGTGAGACAAGAGCGTCGCTTCATGAAAAAGTAGTTAATATATGTATTTAGATATTTTGGCATTTTTAATATAAATGCTTAATATTGCATGATATTTATATAATTGTGACATTTTCCTCTATGAGCTGAACTTGATTTCATTGTGCATAAAATGCATAATTTGGATTTCTAAAATAAAATAATGTTTTTACATATGCATTTTAACAGCATATTTAGGTCGATTTAATATTTATAACTGTTGCAATTTAAACTCAATTTTTCAACAGTAAACATAATTTTAATCTAATATAATTTCATGTATGTTATTATTACATTATTATTTTTTTAGTTACTAGATGTACTGATCCCGGGAGTCATTCTAAAAATCTTGAGAAACTGTTCCTATGAATCTTAATTTTTTTATATTTCAGCCACCCAGTACCGCATAATACACCATACACTGCTTTGACACTTTACACATAGTATCAATTTCTTGAATACATTTTTCGTTTCGTTCTGCAAGTTTGATAATTCTCTTGTAGTAGGAATCCTTTCCAGCTGTCCGAAGACCGCTTTTCGAATGTCCATCTCGCTGTATCGGATTCACAGCTGTTTCTTCGCGGGGCCGAAATTATTGTAGTCGGTGGATGCCAAGTCGCGGCTATAGGGAGGACGCAGAAGATATTCCCACCAAAGTTTCCTTATTTTCTCCAAGGAGACAGGCATTGTGAGGCCGTGCGTTGTGTTGCAGGATGATCATTTAAAGGGTGTTTATCGCGGAATGCACGACGGATTTTCGAAAGTGTGTGGATGTACCGAGCAGAATTTACAGTCTGCCCAGTTTCAAGATATTTAACCAGAATGAAATTGCCTTTGCATCCTAGAATGATGCTGCCATAACTTTCGCTGCTAATCACACTGACCTTATTTTATTTTTAATGGCTAATCCAAATGATGTCATTCCATAATATGGGGTTTGTGTTAGGATCGTACCATTTCAAACAGCTTTCATCGCCTGTTACAATGATCATAAAGAAATCGTCTCCTCCATTTCGAAATATCTGAAGAAGACCTTGGTGATAGTTCTTCTCTGAACTTTGTGTCTTCGGTCAACAAATGTTGAACCCAACTGGAACAACCAATCCGATAACTTAAGTTTTGAATAATTTCCTACACTGCATTATGCCGTACTACATGTTTTGTTGCTATTTAATTCACATTGATACACTTTTTTCTCTAACAACTCCTGTCTCCTTGTTTAATACTAAGGAGGCAGTTCGAGGACGACCGCTAAAAGACTATTATCTATGTCAACGGAGTTGATAGAAGGGATGTCATTTTACTACCCCCACTACTGTAGGGGTGCATACAATAACTTGGCCAAACCTAGGAATATGACTGTTACCAGTTATAAACCAACTTCCCCAAAGCTGTGAAAGCCAGAAAATAAAATATTATAATTTATCCTTTTTTCAGAGGATTTTTGTAAAAAAATATGATATACAGTTTTTAATTCCTTGACTTATTTTGTTACACTTTGAATTTATATTTAGATTTCTGTAACTAATATAATACAAAACACACAGTTTTAGGAAGATAATTTGCGGGGTGGCAGACCGGCGGAGTGCATCTATTGTTAATAGTGTATTTCAGAACTGACATTGTAATGATAGCATAAAAACATTTGTCTTTCTCGGTAGACTGTTCTTAGTTCTAGCAGCGTGATCGATTTTAGATTTGTCTTGAAAATTCAGTTAGTACATAATTTATTTAGTAGAATTAAGTGTTTAGTTAGGTTTAATAGATTGTTTTTTATAATACTTAGATAATAATTATTTTTTAGTAATATTTAGTGCTTAGTTTGTGATAGATATAAGGAAAACATACGTTTGAGTGTGTGTGTGTATATATATATATATATATATATATATATATACATATATTTCGGTATACATTTGAACATAATTTAGACACAGTAGAAACTGGGATTTAAATATGTATACAAAGGAGATATTGATATTAGTAAAATTCATGGTAAGTTTCCGTTGAGGTATTAGTTCAAAGTAATATAATGTACGGTTAAAAAGTATAAAATAGTGACCTTGTAGGTCCGTCTCCTCAACTAAAGTTGTTTTTAAAACACTGTATGCCTTTCGGGACTAGTCCCTTCATCAGCAGAATGCATTAAGTCGGTACTTGTTGACCCTTGTTGAAGTACTGACTTGATTGTGAGAATTTTGTACAGAGGATTGTGTGGACTGGGTGTGTATTCATTGAGAATCAGGTTGTTGTTGATTTCTCTTAGGATTGCGATTTCCTCCAGTATATTTATCCTCGTTGGAATGTTTTCTCTATGTACTATTGTGAGGGTGTTATCGATGTTATGCATATGGTGTCCAGCCTGAATTACATGTTTTGCGTAACTTGATTTTCCTCCATTATAAGTGAAATCTCTGAAATGTTCCTTGAATCTAATGTTGAAGCTTCTGTTAGTTTTCCCAATGTAGAATTTATTGCAGTCTGTACATGTTAATTTGTAGATGCCTTTATTGTTGAATTCATCTATTTCTTCGATGTTGTTGTTTATTAAATTGTTTAATTTATTATCAGTTCTGTAGGATATATTTATATTCTTATCGAGCTTTTTTAGTGTGTTGGCCAATTTTAATGTTTCTTTACCAGTGTATGTGAGGGTTATCCATTTCTTGTTAATTTCATTGGATTCTTTTTCAAGTTTGGTTATGTTGGTAGTGTTATTTTTTCTTTTTTGTTTATTTCGGATTTTATTTATTATTTGTCTGTTGTAGCCGTTAATTTTTGCCATGTGTTTAATATAATTTAATTCCTTATTATAATTGTCTTTATTTAAAGGGAGTTTTAATATCCTATTTATTAGACTCTTGAATGTACTTATTTTATGTTGAAAAGTATGTCTGGATTTACTGTTTATAGCTAGTATGTTGCTTGTTGGTTTTCGGTAAATGCCAATTTCCATTTTGTTGTTGGTGAATTTTTTTGTTAGTGTTAGGTCCAAATAGTTTATACTGTTGTTGATTTCTGTTTCTTCAGTAAAGATGATTTTGTTGTGCATGTTATTTAATTCTTGTGAGATTTCTTTGTCTTTTCTATTTTCATTGTCGTAAATAATTAATACGTCGTCTACATATATTGTGAATAATTTTATGTTGAATTTAGTAATTAGTTCTTTGAGGAGTGTACTTCCTAATTCTTGTAAAATATTTCTGCTAGGATCCCCGAAGTGGGGCTTCCCGTGGGGATTCCGTCTTCTTGGATGAAGAGTTCGTTGTTGAACTCGAAGTGATTCGGTTGTGTTATTGTTTTTATGATATTACTTAGTTGGTTTATGTAGTTATTTTCAAGTTTCTTGTCCATTATTTTTTTGTTTTATTATATTTATTGTTTCATTTATTGGGATGTTGGTGCATAAGTTTTTTATATCAAATGACGTCATTTTTTGTTGATTTGTAGGTTATGTATTTTTTCTCCTAAGTCATATGAGTTTTTAAATGTGAATTGATCATCTAATTTGATGTCTTTCTTCATTTTTTGAGTAATGAATTTAGAAATTTTGTAGTTGGATGCATTTATGCAATTGAGAATTGGTCGCATTGGAACATTATTTTTATGTATTTTTGGAAGAGCTTTCAACATAACCAAATGAATCTAATGAAAATAACAAGAAATGGATAACCCTCACATACACTGGTAAAGAAACATTAAAATTGGCCAACACACTAAAAAAGCTCGATAAGAATATAAATATATCCTACAGAACTGATAATAAATTAAACAATTTAATAAACAACAACATCGAAGAAATAGATAAATTCAACAATAAAGGCATCTACAAATTAATATGTACAAACTGCAATAAATTCTACATTGGGAAAACTAACAGAAGCTTCAACATTAGATTCAAGGAACATTTCAGAGATTTCATTTATAATGGAGGAAAATCAAGTTACGCAAAACATGTAATTCAGGCTTGACACCATATGCATAACATCGATAACACCCTCACAATAGTACATAGAGAAAACATTCCAACGAGGACAAATATACTGGAGGAAATCGCAACCCTAAGAGAAATCAACAACAACCTGAATCTCAATGAATACACACCCAGTCCACATAATCCTCTGTACAAAATTCTCACAACCAAGTCAGTGCTTCAACAAGGGTCAACAAGTACGGACCTAATGCATTCTGCTGATGATGGGACTAGTCCCGAAAGGCCTACAGGGTTTTAAAAACAACTTAAGTTATGGAGACGGACCTACAAGGTAATTATTTTATAGTTTCTGCACATTATATTAAAGGAGATGTTAAACAATTAGAAAAAATGTATATATATAGGTAGAAGTTTTAAAAATAACTATTAGGCCTATATATTATACTACTATTATAAATTTTCGAATTGTTCAGTATATAATCCAATATACTTTTATTTTCATAACATAATTTAGAAGACTGATGTATTTGTAACAGAGAGTAGTACCTTCCCCTTTACTAGCTGCCTGTACCTGCTAGAGGAGTGAGTGAAGGGAAGATCTCTATCAACTGGTTTGAAATAGAGAATAGATGATCACGTTCCTACCTTTGAAATGTTTCACCCGAATCCTAACACTGCTGGCGCCCATATACGCTGAAGTTTAAGATGAATTTCAGCGACAGATTTTCCTCTTTAGTAAAGAATTCAATGATAATTCACTTTCGAAACAAAATATCGATATCTGACATTTTGCACATATTACCTGAAGTCAATTGATTCAGGATAATTTTCATAACGTGTGAAAACGTATTGTAAATGCTGTAGATTTTGTTCGTGGAGCAGTTTTATCACATTGTTAAAAATGAAATTGTAACAATACTATAGTCTTCACGAGACATGACACTTTCTGACCTTCGGTCGTATAGATTATGTTACATGTACTTTAGCTTTGACAAGTGTGAGTGCCTGCCATGATCAGGAGAATGAACACAAGAACTGAATTACCGGAACTGTGTATAATCATTTCAGTGTTCTACCACCAGAACCGACCGGTGCCCTGCAATGTTCTTAACGCTATTGGAAGGACCAGGAGTCGAAATCCGTGCGCATGTAACTTGTTTCTGTGTCACAGGTCGCATTCGGCCAGGCCTGCTCATTACTTTCGGTACGACCCTCGAATAGGATGACCAATTAGTAATATAGAATGTTGTTATTTCATACTTATTGCCTATATTATTGGTTTTAAAGGCATGCTTGCATGAATATTTAATAGGGCATGAAAATCGTGGCGCTAAATGTTTAAGATAACTACAATAGAGCGCTTAACCGTATATTCAAGAACACACAAGAATAAAACAGGCATATTTCTCAAATAGAGTGGATATGTATTTTATTTGAATATATATATATATATATATATTTAAACCTCCTCATGCTCCAAAAAATAAATGTTGATTAAATTCAAATTACTAACTTACACTCTTATTTCTAAATCGCATGATATATATATATATATATATATATAGATCATCGGTTGATTAATGTCTTTGACATTGTCCGATTCCTAATAGCCAATTTTGTCGGTCCATCCAATCTCCTGGTTGTAGATTTCTCCTTCATATATAACCACATTCCCTGACTCCAGGAGGTTTTATATATATTTCCCTCCATAATAATTCTACCCAAGGGCGGGTCTTTGATTGCAGTCATAGCATTTTCATGCTTTGCAGCTTTACTAGGGAATTATAGGTGTAGTAGCATCCTGTTGTTTTCCACACCGGTGAAGGATGACGATAATGATAAGGATGATGATGATGGCCGGATGATTTTCGGGGACCGTTGGACCTTAAGCTTCTTGACATTTGTCTTACAGGTGAGGAAAAATCTCGAAAAAATCTCACCCAGGAGCCTGTCCCGACCGGGAATCGAACCCTGGCCCGCTGCATGATAAGGTAGCACGCTACACCTCGAGGCCACAGAAGTGGATATATATATATATATTGTTTCACTCTTTTTTCAGCCTCATCATGTGTTCCACAAAAAAATACTGTATGAATAATCTGTACAGTAAACGAACAATACAGTTTTCTGAACGAAGTGAGATCTACAATTTACATATTTATAAGTTTATCCCACACAAGCTCTGTGAGAAGTATCCACCAAACTAAATAGACATCAGAAGGATATTATAATTTTTAATCCCGCCGGATATAAATGCGGGTGTGCTGTACATGCTTACCGTAAGGACATGAATCTCAAGTAAGTGACTGATTGGGATTTCATAGAAAATATTCAGACAATCAGGCCGAAATTTGATTACAGAATCCAACTGGGAACAAGGATATAAATAAAGAGAGAATATATTGAACAGAGATCTAAATTTAATAATAATAATAATAATAATAATAATAACTTTATTTTACCTGGCAGAGTTAAGCCTTAAGGCCTTGTCTGCCACTCAATCAGGTTTTAAGAAAATACAAAAAAAAAAGGTAGTCTTACATCTAAATTACAATAAACATAAACAAGTACATGTTATAAATACAATCCAATTAATATTTATAATGTATTTTATTTACTCTAGATTTAACGAATTTAATGTATAATACGTACAAGATATATAAAAAACGAGAAAAAATTATGAATGGCATAGTATACATTTAAATAAATAGAGAAAAATTAATTATTAGACAACAGGTTACTGTATATGCGTGACTTAAATATGCAAGTGTGCGGCAACCCCTGATATCTTGAGGAAGGAAATTCCAGGAGCGGACAGAGGCTACTGTGAAGGAAGAAGAATAAGAGGAAGTGCTATGAAGAGGGATTGTTAGCAGACTGTTATCTTGTGATCTAATGTCAATATTGTGGTAAGAGAATAACTTCTCAAATCTGGACGCCAGGTAAGTAGGAGTGTAAGGAATTCAGAAGCTTGAAAATTAGTGAAAGAGAGTGCAATTTACGTCTTTCAGTAAGACGGAGCCAAGCGAGGTTATTGAAGTGTTCGGAAATATGGTCATAACGACGGATATTGAAAATGAATGGAACGCAAGCATTATGAACACGCTGCAGTCTCTGCGACAAGTCATAGTTTAGATCATTATATATAATGTCACAATAATCGAAGTGTGGCAACACGAGATTCTGCACAAGGATTTGTTTTAACGAAACTGGGAGAAAATTATTTACACGTCTAAGATAATGTAAGATGGAGAAAGTCTTTTTACATGTGTATTTCATTTGTGTTTGCCAGGTTAAATTTTGCGTCCAGATGTAGTCCAAGATATACTACTGAAGAAGAATAAGGGATAATTATATTATTTATAGTAATGTTTGGAAGTGCAGATATGTCATAGGTTGTAAGCAGTCTTTGTTGTCCCATTAGAATTACTTGTGACTTGTTAGGATTTAGATTTAGGCCGATACTTGAAGACCAGTTAAAGATGGATACGAGATCGTAATTCATTTTCGTCAAGCTGTTATAGAGAGAATGAGGAGGTGAACGAGGTAAATTTGGAGATCATCAGCATAGATGTGATAACGGCAGTGCTTTAGTACTGTTGGTAAGTCATTTATGTAGATTGAGAAAAGAAGAGGTCCGAGAACACTGCCCTGGGGACTCCCGCCTGCACGTTGCGCCAAGACGAAGGTCTAGAGTTTAGTGAAACGTATTGTTGACGCCCGTACAGGTATGAGTCGAACCAGGATACAGCGCTGTCAGACAAGTGTAGGTGCTTTAGCTTTATCATAAGTAAGTCGTGGTCTACTGTGTCAAAAGCTTTGCTGAAGTCAAGTAAGGTTAAAGGAGTCAATTCAGTCTGTCCATGGTTTCACGAATATCTTCAGTAATTTTTAACAAAGCTGTGGTTGTGCTATGACCAGATCTAAAGCCGGATTGATAAGGATCAAGGAGGTGATTTGCTTGGAGATATTCAGTAATTTGCTTATGTACAATATGTTCCAGGGCTTTAGATAATGTCGGAAGGATGCTAATCGGTCGGAAGTCATTACAGTTAGTAGGTGTACTTATTTTAGGTATAGGCCGAACCCTAGACTGTTTCCATACAGTAGGGAAGATAGAAGTTATAAGGGAAGCATTAAAAATATGAGTCACTGTGGGAGTATAATGTCAATGATTTTATTTAGCATTAAAATGCTGATGTCATCCGTTCCTTGTGCATTGGATTTAATCAGCTTGAGTGCTTTTTTTAACGTCTCTAGGCGAAATGTCATAAAAGTAAAATGTATCTCTGCCTGTATGGGGGGATGGGGATATGTCTTTAGGAATGTCTATTTTAGTCTTGTTGTCTGGAGGTGTCAAGGGTATTGAGGTAAAATGTTCATTTAAATGATCTACAGAAATTTCTATAGAGTCAGTTGGGAGATTCAACTGTCTAAGTCCCATTGTACGGAGATTTCGCCAAGTGTCCCGCGCACTTATTTCAGGTCCGATTATACTGTGGACGTGTCGTAGTTTGGCATTGCGTGTAGTTTGTGTAGTTGTGTTTTCTAAGGTTTTTGTACAGTTGCCAATTCTCGTCATTTTTGTGTCGTCTGTATATGCTGTATGCTTTGTCTCGTTTTGACATAAGTTCACGTATTGAGTCATTCATCCAGGGAGCAGGGGGCGGGTAAATCGTCGGGTTTTACTGGCGCATGTCTGTCTTATAGTTGTAGTATCAGTGCATTAAATGTGTCTACTTTTTCATCAACTGATCTAAGATTCCATATTGTGTGCCAAGGTAGTTCTAAAGCGTCTGGTCTTAGTTTAGTAGTCTCGTCTATGTTTTGTAAGTTTCTATACGCAATCAATTTAGAGCGTCTTTTAGGACATTGGAGTGAGTATTCTACTAATACAATGTCATGAGCAGATATAAGCCGGGAGCAGGAATTTGTCCATATGTCATTACTTTCTGTGGATGTGTAGTCACTATTAAGTCCAGTAGATTGTCGGTTGTAGCAGTGTCATGTGTGGGAGAGAGAGGGACCATGGTCATATTAAAGCTTTGGAACATATTTTTAAGTTGTATGGCTGGTGAGGTCAGTCTGAGGAAGATTTGTATTAAAATCGCCTGCGACAATAACGTGTTCATAATGAGGCAATGAATCGTTCAGATCGTTTGCTAGATCCGAAAGATATCCTATTTTAGGAGGTTTGTATACAATACATAAGAGACATTATTTTTAGACTGGCTTGAATTTCTACGAATAGGAACTCGGGGCGAGCGGAATATATAGAAGGGGACTGGTGGGCAATTCTTGGATTAAGTTCATTTAATATAAAGGCACAAACGCCTCCACCTCTCTTATCTATTCCCTCATTTTTAAGCTGTGAATATCCGTCCAAGTGAACAAGGGAGGAATGTATGGAAGGGGTTAGCCAGGTTTCCGAAATTAAAAAGGCGCTCAGTCCAAGAGATGAAAATATGGTTTCAAACTCATCAAAGTGGGACAGAAAGCTTTGTGAATTTACGTGAGCGATTTTAAGTGTTGACTTACCAATAGAAAATGCATTCTTAAGTAAACTGGTAGTTGTTGGCGGAGGGGATGTGGGTAGTTAGGATTTCTGCTACCTGTTTTAATAGCTGTCTTCACAATAAGAGGGTGTTTGGAGAAGGGGGCAATATATGTGTCAGGGGTTGCAAACAAATCATCATTTGTCAGCTCAATGTTGCCAATAGTGGAAATAAAAAATAAACTATGTACTGTAATAACTCTAATAAAATTAAAATAATTTAGCTAAACAAAGAACTTAAAATGAAAATAAAACAAGTAAGTTGTCCTAAATAAAAAATAATAAACCTAAAACTTACCTAAATTAGAAATAAATTAACAATATAATTGTTAGCAAAGAAAAGAAAAATAAAGCAAACATATTTTACACTCAGGTCCTATCTAGTTGACATCCGATTTTCGCCATTTACTTTGGCTATGATGGCACCGTCCATTGTCCATACGTTTAGAATACCGTATTTTTGTATGCTGTCTTGTAGCAGGCGATATCGACACTTCGTTAGGTCCTGGCGAACAGTGACCCCACTTCCTTTCAACTTTTTCTTGCTTAGAAAACTTCACTGCGCTTGCGGTAACTAACAAATGTCACTATTATAGCCCGCGGTCTTTCTGCATTACTAACACCAACACGGTGACTTCTGTCAATGTCAGTCACTGATAGATCGACACCGATTTTTTGGCCACCTCGATGGCTTTCTGGTCAGTGTCCTCTCCGGCCTCTTCTTTCACACCAAAAATCCTGAGGTATTGATGTCTCTGGTATTGTTCTAAATCGTCTATTTTATTTTCCAACACCTCAATCTTTTTATCTCTTTCATCGAGGGTCATTTTCAGATTTTCAATTACCTTAGGGTTGTCCTGGATAATCGTTTGCAGTTCCGCCACTACCTGGTCCCGCAACATGGACACAAACACCTGCAGCGTGCTGGGATCCTGCAGTGGCTCCTACACCACACGTTTCACCGCTTCGTCGGTAGAACTAGTCGAATCGTTGTTTGAATTACGTGTGTTTCTTCCCATGGTGTTACATGTACACACTTTAAACACTAACTAATATAAATATAAACTTAAACAGACTAAGAATATACAACTTTAACTATAAAATAACGAAGGCACCTACTGAAAATAACTTAAAAACCTGGAGCGTAACTTGTGCGTGTTAGTAGCTATTGGGTAAAAAGAAAAGGTTGGAGGTAATTTGAACATTCTCCCAGTTTTTATACATTTTCCATGAAAGTGCACTTCCTTGTTACCGAAAAAATTAATTAGATACATAGATTTTTGTTTTTTTGTTTTTATATGACTAATATCAAGAATTTATATTTAAAATATTGAGTTAAAATGCTTAAGATAACAGAAAATTCGGATTTAATATAATTTTTGTTGTTTCCATGGGATGTTAGTTAACATCCCCGTGATTTACTACAATGACACTTTATTAACAATTGCCTGTTCGTTATAAAATAACTGTAGGCCTATAGGTTTTCAAATAGACTAGGGACAGGCATGTAGTGTAAAATTACTTTTCGAGATGAAAGCTATAGATGATATATTATTAGGCGATGGTGATGAAGTACTACAAACCAACTTACATTCTGTTAAGTAGAGTGAGAAACTGCAGCTGGAAGTCAATATAGATAAAACTAAATATTGGGGCACAGAGAGGTCACTATATTGAATTAATTGCGTCCTAGCTCATTAGTTCAATCGGTTTCCTATATACGTGTGGTGAAAAAAAAAACTATGCGGATTTCTATATGTCAGGTTGCTTAATGGAGTAGGCCTATAGCTTGTTAAAATGACATGAATTCACAGTCTTGACAATCTGAGTGTTGATCTGTATTAGTTAACTTGAAAGTAATTACACACACTCAACATGACTGCTAGTGAATTATCGAGGATCACTCGAGACGTCAAATCCACGATAAATTCTAATTGTAGTTTTCTTTCGCCAAAAAAGAATAATTAAAAATGACGAGAAATATTCTAAGTTATGAAATTGTTAACTACAGGACATTTTATCCTTTGTGTGTCAATAGACCCTATATCCACGAAAAATCAGATGCAATTGTCTTTATTCTTCCCTCTAGGATATGGTCTCGACGTCCGGACTATTGATTTCCATAAATGGTAATGTGATTGAACTTTACTTTTGATTGGTTAGTGTTTTCTATTTCGTATATTTAAGAGGCGTTTTAGAGTTAACTCCCACAGCTCTAAGTTCCCACGGGCTAGGAGCTTCTCCAAATATATATATATATATATATATATCATGTCAAAGTTTCTAAAATCTTATAGTTATATATTTTGCAATTAATATTCCCATCCGTATTTTACAAGATCACTAGCTTAAGAATTTTAACCTAGCTGTCCGGTAAAGATGTTCATGGTACCTTAGCATAAAGGGCTTGCTCTTAACTGATTGGTCTAATTTGCTGAGTATCCCCCAATCTATACATTATTTCATTCCATTGTTATAAATACATTATTTTTATTTTATCATTTCCTATAATTATCTATGTATTACTCATTTGCCTTTCGTCTATATACATGTGTATATTGCCTTATTAACCTAATTCCATTAATATCCTTATCTTATTATTAGGGGTCATGCAGTTTTGACACGATATACGGTCGCATGTAGAAATGCGATATTAAATTGAAATTGAATGTTAACAATAAACGAGGGAAATGTTTATAAAGTGCCATAATTAAAAATAAACAGGAATAACTGCAAATAAAAATTAGTTGTAGAATAAAATTAAACATAGGTTGAATTCTGTAAACCATTGTTACTATGCTTTGCCGCGGCACTGATCCCAATTTCTTTAAACAATTGTTGGACTAAAATGAAATAAAACAGCGATTCTTTAATTTATATGAATACGGAGATGGTCACCTATATTAATAGAAAGAAGAAAATATTACGAGTATTTGTTAATGAAGTATTTAGGTTTACTTCTTGGATCAATAAAGGACGAAGAGAGATGTAATATACGCGTATATTGCAAGAGTTAAAATATTGTATTAGTTATTAAGTAAAATAAACGACTTCATCACATAATTAATAAGAATAATATGAATAAGGCCGCATATGCAAATTTTGTCCACCGCTGTGGTCTCGAGGTAGCGTGCTGCCTTGTCACGCAGCGTGCCCTGGTTCGATTCCTGGACGGGGCAGTCTCCTGGGTGAGGCTTTTTTCGG
This sequence comes from Diploptera punctata, assembly GCA_030220185.1. Lineage (NCBI taxonomy): Eukaryota > Metazoa > Arthropoda > Insecta > Blattodea > Blaberidae > Diploptera > Diploptera punctata. Next base: position 349,285 of record JASPKZ010008050.1, on the reverse strand, counting down.
AGTTTTTCCTCACCTGTAAGACAAATGTTAGGACGCTTAGGGCCCAACGGTCACCGAAAATCATCCGGCTATCATTATTATCCTCATCATTATCATCATCATCATCATCATCCTTGACCGGTGTGGAAAGCAACGGGAGGCTACCACACCTGTAATTCCCTAGTAAGGCTGCTAAGCATAGCATGGAAATGCTATGATTGCACTGGAAGACCTGCCGTCGGGCAGAATTACTATGGATGAATGGATGCAAATTTTAACCCGTTCCCTATCCTGGTATTTAAATATAACAACTTGAAATCATTTGTATGTAAAATACTTTCGAATATAAAATTTCTAATTTATATCAAGTTCATGAATGTAGAAATAACCTGTGTACTCTTAGCCAACCAATAAGTCTATAACAATGTACACAAATCCATTAGTCATAAGATATAACTGTATTGTAAAGCAAACTACATAACTTTGGAAGTGTAAACAGTGTTAGTAAACTTTCAAACATTGTGTGTTGAACCTCATACCAAAATGGCTGACATTGCCCTTTAAACGAAGATTGCCGAAGCTGTGTGAATTGTACTATAAACTCTTTTGACTGATTATATATATATATATATATATATATATATATATATATATGTTATATTCTGGAATGTTCGTGTATACTATGATTCAAGATGGCTTATGTAATTGTACGTATAAAGACAGTCGTCGTTTAACCAAATCAGACTGACTAACAATATCTTCAATAACACTCCGTATCTGTCTCATTACAGTTTTCTTTAAGTAAATCAGTCGTCGACTACATTATTTTAGTTAGCTGTTTTCTGAATTTAGACTTAGATTTGAACCCCGATCCTATTCAATCTAGTAAATCATTCCTTTGAATATTTTCAACAGAACATAACTTCAAGACGCAATTCCTAAACCTTAAACTTTTTCCAATACTTTAGACAATACTACAGAAAAATCCAACCTACTTACCTTCCACAAATTACTCAATAAATTACCCTATACTTACATAGTGGCAGCGGAGAGGATTGAAAAAAAAAATAGCTAAAATAAGCTAGACGACAAATCCAATGACGACTAATTCCCAGATTATATAGAGCCTTTCTTGAACGAATAACACTCCGTGGGAATCCATACGCGCCGTGGTAGCCGAAACCACCATAGGAACCTGATCTGTGATCTTGAGGCTAACAGAGGCAGCCATCAATGAGTCTGAGGGATGTTCCTGGTGTTCAGCCGCTAGCAGCCCAAACCTTTAGAGGTCGCTCTACCCTGAGGGGAGCCAAGAAAGGCCATCACTGGAGTACCGAACGGTGTCTCGATTTCACTCTACACATTTCGAAGGCAAGTCCAAACCATTATGGCAAGTTAGAGCGAATAAAGTATTAATAATGAATATTTCATTCCTGTCGTTCAAGCAATAAAGTTAGTGCGCCATACGTTTAATGGAGGTCCCCAGAAATTTAGAGAATTTATTGAAGGAGTAGAATCTGCTATTCAGATAGTAAACCCGAATCAACAACACTTGCTTCTAAAATTCATTGTATCTAAAATTACGGGAGACGCTAAAGTTAGATTACACTGGTCAACATGATTTTTGTCTCATGAGTACCAATATTTGTACTTAATGCAGTTTCTTATCGTGTTATCAAATGTATATTCGGAATTTCTCCATCACCCACAGTTTTTTATTTCAATTTCAATTAATGGAATTAAATAATTATTTTTTAATAAACGTTTTTTCGTCCATCTGTCCATTGAAAAATAGAACCAAATGAGCTAACTCAGGATATTTCAGCTATGGAAAAGATATATCAAGGCAAATGGAATCCTAATATGCTGGCCGATTATTGTTGGACCATCATGAGGGTGCTCCACAGGCGAAATATAGCAGAAAATCGTCATTTCTTACTTTCTAGGTGAGTCCGAATGTTCGAATATTGTGTAGATACGAATGTAGAAATATTAAAGTCGTTGGAATTATTAATTCCTGTCTCTCGGAAACCTTGCGTGATGGAGAAAAATCGAAATCATATTTGAATTCAGGAGAAATTATACTACCGGAATCACATATTTTTCTTTCTGAGACAAAACAAGGTTTATTTTTTGTTGATCAGTGTTATTAGCAAGAACGGAAAGGGACGGTTGGGAGCAAATTAAGGCCATATTAGAAGAAAACGTTTCAGTTCGAAGAACTTTAGAGTGTAATTCAGGTGCGTTATTTAATTCAAAACAACGCATGAACGAAACGGTAGCACAATGTGGACAGCATGATTCTAGATCTTAAAAGGGATGTTAGGAGTAGATTATAAAAATTAGAACAACGCGATAATTCAAGGTATGTAGAAGGAGGTATGCAATTAATAGAAAATTTCTAAAGGGAACTTTTTAGCCGGTTTAAACGATACAAAATAAAGTATATTGTAGAAACAAAAGGTGAAAATGAAACACTAGCTCAATTGATTAAAACGGCACTCCAGGAGGAAGGTGAGGCAAAATAGCTAAGAATTAGGAGTAACTAAGCTGGTCAATGGTACCCATTAACGGGGGAAATAAGAAAGAATTACGTTAACGGGAAACAAAACAAAAAGTTAACCTAGCCACGAAAAATGTAAAATATTAGAACAGATGTGATAGGAAAACACAAGGGAATGTACGCAGTGAACCGGACAACGCGACTCTGGGAAGTCAGCAAGGAAAAAAAAAGTTTTCGGGTTACCTGAACAGTAGTAGGTAACTCTCCCGTTATACTGCAGTCCAAGTTATGAGGAGAACCTGAAGAATCATGATAAAGTAGGACCGGAGGGCGAACTATTAAACCTAATTTTTTGTAAGATAAACGATAGAACAAAATCATGTTACGGTAGGACCGGAGGGCAGACTACTGAACCTAAATGATTGTAAGGTAAAGGAAATAATATATTCGATAATTAATTAGCAAGATCATGTAAATAACTCCCTGAAATTAGTGTCTGGGAAGCAATGTTAGGAAAAGAACTGTTTGTTTTTTCGTAGAACGTCAAGTAATGGATTCTATGTCGGTGGCTGTAGGTGGGTGGGTGCCTAGGGACTGTAAAACCACGCCATGATGATACCTCCTTTGGCCAGTGTTATTTGTTTGGAACGTCAAGAGATATGGGTTCTAGTACCCCGAGGTACGCCGTAAAAGGGGGTGTCGAGGTCTATCAGTAAGGGATAGAACTCGGGCCTAAGGAATTAAGAAAAATCCCACTGAGCAGGCACATCCTACCTCGCTCGATGAGATGACATTTCATAGGTTGGAAACGGGTACCAAAAGTACTATGAGTCAAGGGGATGCCTTTGATCATAAGCTTGGACCCTATGTAGTTTGTGTTCTACGTGAACGGTTAAAAGATGGCTTAGGTATAGCATTAGTTGAAACAGGGGCATAAGTGTCGTTAGTTAAAGAAGCCTCATTAGTGAAAAATGATGTAGTAAATGCAGAGATACCATGAAAGTTGAAGGAATGGTCGAACTAACACTGAATAATTGCCAGGACCCAATATTAGTAAAATGTTAAGTAATAGATCAGTTACCCAGAAATCTATATATGACGCTAGGACAAGATTGACTAATAGAAAATAGCTATATGTTAAGTAAAAGTGTAGTTATAGGCCTATCTCTTCCTAATAAAAAATTGGTTGAAAAAGGTAATAGATTTATATAAAGAAAACTAATGTTGCAATCAGCTATTCTTATATCTACAGAAACAGAAAACAGAAAATGTAATTACATAAAATCTGAGCTCTACTAATTATCCACGTGAACAAAGAAAATTATAAGGTTTAACTAATTATGTCATAGAAAGAGTGTCAAATTTCAATTATCTAGGGTGCAACATTTTTGTAATAGAAATTATTGTGGATATAAAGAGAAAATAAAAAAAAACTTTAATAAACTGAACGGTTGCATCAATAAAATTTGCAGCACAAACATTAGGAATACAATATTAAGACTGCATAGTATAGCGTTAAAACCAGCAATTAGTATCCCAATGCATCGTTAATATTGCGAGCAAGTGACATCCAGTTATTTGAAGCAGAACGAATTATGTTTTTCAGATCCTTATGTGGGGTGAATAGAAGAGTTAGCTTGAGGAATGAGGATGTAAAAATACTAATAGGAGAAGCCACTACATATATTAGAAGACATAGAACAATACCAAATAAATGGAGGAAATGTGTCTTGGGATGCTGTCTTCAAAATGTATAGGCCTACGAGTACTAGAGTACTGATACACCAACAGCGCGAACATACATAGGACGACCACGCGGAGGCGGTATTACCCATTTAGCCACAGAAATGGTCAAATAGCCTAATCCTTGATGAGCTGAAGAAGAAGAAGAAGAATTAAATGATGTAGAACAAGATGAGGAAGAGGATTACTCATTATTATCATAAATATAAATTCAGTATTATTCTTAATGTTTTTGTTGTTATTAATTGCAATTTGTAATAGCCTAAGTTAATCCCCTGCACCTGTAATTTTAAATGTTATTGGTAGAGTCGTCTTAACTATATGAGAATAAAAAATGTTTTATTACTTTTATTATTATTATTGACACAATTAATTAATATTATTATTGATATAATCATTATTATTATTCTATTATTGATATAATTATTATTGCTATTTTATTATTATTATTGATATTATAATTATTACTGGTATTGCTATTATTGGTATTACTATTACACTTATTACTATAATTTTTATGGTTAGGCCTAATACCGTCATTTCATTAAGAGTGAAATTATCTTATTTTTGAATTAGGATTTACTGGTTACTTCCTTTTTTATTTTTAAGCATTATATTACAGGATTATTATTGATCTTCTAACTTATAAATATAAATTGTTAATATTAATTTAATATTATTCGTATTATGTACAGAAGATAGCCTATATTAAATTAGATAATGTTATGCAACAACCGGCTATACGTCATTATGAAACTTCGAGAAAAGTGCATTTGATTTTTTTTTTTTTGCATTTCAATCTCTAGCAAGAACTATTTAATTATTTTTATAATCACTTATATGGTAATATTGTATATACTGATACGTACTGTATGAATAAAAACATTATATTTAGTTTTAACGGTTAATATTATCAATACTGCACATAGACGTAATGAGAATGATGTCAATCTTTCTGCATCAATCAGTTAAGCTGCGCAAGAGGGCGTTTACACTGTTGATGTGTATTAGTATACGGTATTTTATTATGTATCAATCAGCCAAGAGTCAAGGTAAACGTATACACTGTTGATGTAAAATATTATAGGCCTATCATAATATTAGAAGTGTTTGTTTGTATAATACATGTGTTATTGATGTGTGTTTATATATTGTATTGTTTTGCAATACTTCATACATACAGTATCACATTATGAAATGTGCGTGTTAAATTAATCATGTTTTCTAAATATATCCAGTTTTTTTATACAATTACAGTAGGCCTACATTCGAAAAAATACGCACAAAAAAAAAGAAGAAACAGGCATGCTCTAACAATTTTGTATAATCCATTTTTTTATTCCTTTGAGTAAAAAAATATCGGCATCCTTCAACGTACACACCAAATTTTTATTTTGAACTATAATACGCTCTTAAAAGGCATATACATGACTAGTAATATGATTATTAGGGCTGAAAAAAAGTATTGGTTATAGGCTAGGCTGCATCGTACTTACACCGCTATGTTTACAAACTGCACGTTGACACGCGCTACTCGGGACAGACTTCTAGTACAGTTCGCTTTGTGTAGGAATGGACTCATCTTTGCACAATTTTAGTTTCGGCATTCTGATACAACAACACGTCACGTAAACAGGTCTATTACTGAGGAGAGTCGAACATACACACTCTCCGCTCCGAGCAGGCAGTGGAGACGCTCGACAAAGACGCGCACTTTGTAAACAATGTGTATAGAAATTAGTTACTATCCTAATACCGCTACTTTTTTCAGCCCTAATGATTATGTAACTGTAAACAATAGGCCTATTTAAAATAAGTGGAACTGTATTAAATAGTAACAATTAATGTAGGCCTATCTCATATTTTTAATATGAATTATTCACATTAGAAATTTATATAGGATATTAAAATTATCGTACAACTAATTTAGAAAAAAATTCACTTTTCATTTCACCAAAAAAAAAGTAAATAAATAAGAATACGAATTTTACAAACTGACGAACAGTGGATCGCCTAACTCTGTTGCCTATTGCAACGACCTCTGAATTGACAAGCGCCTGATATTTTATCTATATATTTATAAAATAGGTGTATATGGACTTCATGTACGAAACATATATGATTCACATAATAACCAAAACTCTTACATACCTGCGGTGAGACACAAAATGCCTTTTCATTTTCAGGGCAGTTCTTATAAACCATATCCAAAATTTTCTGAGCTCTGGATGGCACTAACATTAAAAAAGCACACTGACTTGACAATCTTCACTATTTATTGTAGTGCCAAACCAACTATACTCAGTTATGCATCAACAATATAACAGCGGGAACATTTGACGCTAAGCTGCATGATGCAAAATTTAGATTAGTACTTATAAAGATCTAGTTTCATAGCCGTTTGTTGCAAAACACAGAATTTCTAATTGAACTGATGGCGTTTAAATTTTTCTTAAGTAATCAGGCTATATTTTAAAGATTTGGCGTTAAAAGTGTACGTACACTTACTTCATGAACCAATGAAATAGATGGGCATAATTTTTTTAAATGGCGCTTAGCCCGGTTGATGCATAATTCCTGTCCAATTCTTGTATACCCATAGCTGCTTTCGTTATGCAGCAGGACCGGGTTCTATCCCGGTCGGGACAAGTTTCCTGGGTGATAGCTTTTATTTCGGAATTTTTTTTTTTTTTCATTCCCATGTAATAAAATTGTCAGGGACAACTTTATGGCCTAGAAGTTCCCGAATCCTTATCAGACGATAATAGCTCATAATCCACCATTGTTATATTTCTCCTGTTTGGCGAGAATGTTATGTAGTATGATTGATTTATGTAACTCGCCAATAAAATAATTAATTAATGTAAATGTATTAAAAATGTATAACAAAATATACGCGTAAGAAACAACATTCTGGAAATTAGAAAATTATTTTAATAGTGTATTGCATTTTATATACACCATACGCTCCACGTGGGGACATTGGTGCTCCATAGACGGAGTTTCTTAATCAATCTAATTTGTTAACGCTTGTATATATACTGATGTCAACAAATGACATGTGGTTAGCACATCGCCTCAATACGACATCAAATAAGCAACAAAGGTATTTCATGGATGAATGAAGGTCGGTTAAATTTTGCACAAAGACCATTTTATTCATGCTAGTAGTCATTTTAAGAGCTTGAAAAACTTCCGACTCGTAACCCATGGCTTAAAGTCCCTCCCGGAGGACATGTTTCTTGGATTTTCCAACCCTAGAAATTCATCTACCCTGGTTGGGTTTGATCCCGCGACTAATTTTAATAATAACAATAATTTATTACATACCAAACATAGCAATACCAATTACAAAAAAATAAATTTTCGTAATAACAATTTCTCAATAAATAATAATAATAATAATAATAATAATAATAATAATAATAATAATAATAATAATAATAATAATAATAATAATAATAGTAATAATAATAATAATAACGAAGATATGTTCAGTAGTAAAAATTTAATTTTAAATACCAAACCACGAATATTTTTGAAATTGCCTTATAAAAATATAGTTTATAGAACTAATTTGTTTATTTAGTAAGATATGTTCTTATTGCCTGTTGTTAATAGTTGTCAGTTGACTTTTAATAAATAAATGAATAAGTAACAATTTAATAAAATTTAAAGTAAACAGAGTATACTATTTGAGTACAACAAACTTAATTCACAAATGAGAGTTACCTAATTAGGAATATATGTTAAAACGAATAATTAACTGGATATTTCATCTTCTTTCTCGTCACCTCCGTAGTTTAATTTTGCATATTGTAAGCTTTATATGTGCCTTTACTTGGCGCCACGCCGCGACGCGTCGCCCAGGCTTTAGAGTGTTGAGGGAGGGATTTTAAAATTTTGGATCACACGCATACTTTTTACCACATATGGACATGGATGCCCTCCCAGAATGAGTGATCACCTCAATCAAGAGTCTCCTCCGAGAAAATACGAAAATTTAAGACGGAACACACCTTTACTTGCACAATTATACCAAACATGTCGATACCTCGAGACCACAGCCATGGAAACTGAATATCTAAGAAGGATCATTTGAAATTTTATTTCTAAAACTTCCTCAACGCTAAAATAACCCATTTCTATGAGAATTTTTTAACTGGGGAATTAAACAGTTTTAGCAAGCAATCTTATTACTCTCTTAGATTAATATATATATTATATTAATTTATTAATTTTTAAATAGAGAAATACATATAAAAACACTAATAAGCATATGTATCTTCCTGTTGCGAATACAAACACTAATCTAATTTACAGAGTAGGCCCCTATTATAAGAAACACGAAGGCAGACGTTTACTCATCCCGTCCGGTTTTTCTCCTATAGAATGTTTTATAATGAATATTTAACACCCAATATCTACATATACCCGAGGAAGCAGAGAAACTGGTTCATTAGCAATGAAAATTAACCTCTTCATTATATATTATCACACGTCAATTTGCTATTATACTTAAATGCAAGCCGGGCTCTTGACTTGAGCTAATTTTCATTGACAATGGATAATTAGAAAACCCTAAGGATATATTCAACACGTAGTTAAGGGTGTAATTTTGTATTCAAACACAAAAGCGCGAGTTACGTTACGCAACCATAAGCCACCCATAGTTAAACATTACACTGGTCCGCAGTGCTTTTGTTGCCCTTGATATAAGATTAATTTCGGATATATTTATATACACAATTTATGAAACTGTCAATTCATTTGGAAGATTTGCTCTGTTATTTTTTAAACCTTTATTTTCATTTTACACTACAAAAATCAGAAAATATGAAACAATATAACAGATATATTTATAATGTCAATTTTTTAAAAAAAAATTATTATACACCGACGTAAATAGAAAGAAAAATGTCGAAAACCTACGTTATACTTCAGTGAAACGCCTTTTATAAGATTTTCTTCTATAAGTTTTTAGGGCACAATCTCTTTTTAAAGACCAGCAGTAATCTGCCATCATGTGGCGGTCCCATCTACCTTGATACCTTTCCCCCATTACTTTTAGATCCTAGTGAAAGCGCTCTCCCTGTTCTGCAATATAATTTCCTAAATTATCCGGAAATCTATCCAGGTGACTGTGGAGAAAGTGTAACTTTATACTCATATTTGCTCCTAGAATCTTGAAGCTTGTCAACATGTTTTGCACAATTTCTTTATAATTTGGTGATTTATAGTTACCTAGGAAATTTTTTACTTCCAATACAAAACCCTTCCATGTTTCACCTTCCGGAACACTCATATTTGATAAAATGTGCATCTTTCATCAATTGCCGAATTTGAGGACCATCAAATATTCCGCCTTTTAACTTTTGCATACTGAGCTTAGGAAATTTTCTACAAATGTATTTGAAACATTCTCCTTCCTTGTCCAACACTTTGACGAATTGTTTTATCATATCCAGATGCACGTCCTGAGTTCTTTAATTTTGTCAAATGACTGATAAAATTGTCGATGTGCGGAGTGAGGGGTGCGAGAGTGGGGATCACGTGTTGTTTGTATGCGCGATAAAAATGCGCAGAAATCAAATCATGACTGGAAACATAAATTTTATTAGTAACAAGCCGTTTACTGTTTAAAATATAAAATACGCAGAAATCATAAAAACTAGAGCACATTCAGCATTTTCATGAAAATTTCGTAAACTGTGCACTTGAAAACATAGAAATTCGCTGAGATATCCAGGGCAACATTTTTTTTGTAAAGCTGTGTTATTAATGTATTGTTGCCCATATTTATTTCATCCTCAACTTTATTATATTTGAATCCCATTATAGAGGATGTCAGATGCAACTCTTTATCTCTCTCTTCCACTTCATCTCAGTTTATATTTCCTCTTTGTAAGTACTTTTACCTGTTCCACGTCACCAGGGCATTGCAATGATACGACCTTTCGGAAGAGGATTCTGAACTTTGGATCACACGAATCCTTTTTTTAACCATATAAGGACATGGAGGGCTTTCTTGGATGAGTGATCAGTTCAATACCAGGGCACATTTTGGACTAGACACACCTTTTCTTATACATTGATACTTATGAAGGCGAATGTGATGGCCAGAAAGTGATTGGGGACTATTGAGGCCTTAAAGTTTCCCGACATTTGTCTTATAAATACGGAAAAGTCGCGAAAAAACCTCACACAGGAAACTTGTTCGACCCCGTTATCGAAACCGGGCTAGGCAACTACTTACCCGGGACCATAATGGTGGACATGTCAAAGGCAGCTACCAAAATATTGAAATGATGAAAGATGTTAGGGACCAATGTTCTCTACACGGCGGTTAGAGTTTTTTATTATTAATTTATTTGAAGACATTTTTAAAAGCTGAGTTCATGAATGTCGCAAGATTATATCTGATCGTGAAAGGAACAAAGGCCTAAGTTTACACGCTTTATATTACCTTGACCTCTATCTATCTATCTATGTAACGGAATATTTCAACGCGATTTTCACCCACTTAAAATCATTGGATCGACTTGAAACTTTGTATACTTGTAAAGGACCCGTGATAATACAATAATTTCATATTTTTTTCTAAAATTCTATCCAAAATCATCAGAAAATAAAAAAAGTGTCTTTAGTATTTATGTAACGGAATCTTTGAACACGATTTTCACCCACTTAGAAACATTGGCTCCAGTAGAAACTTTGTATACTTGTAAAGGACCCGTGACAATACAATATTTTCATATTTTATTTCTAAAATCCTGGCCAGAATCATCAGAAAATCAAAAAAAGTGTCTTTCTATTTATGTAACGGAATCTTTTTAAACACGATTTTCACCCACTTAGAAACATTGGATTGACTTGAAAGTTTGTGTACTTGTAAAGGACCCGTGACAATACAATAATTTCATATTTTGTTTCTAAAATTCTGGCCAGAATCATCAGAAAATTAAAAAAAAAAAATTAAAACTGGTATAATAGGTTGCGGACATGTCGACTTTTTAGTCAATTGTTCTAAGAGCTCAGTTGGTTGAGCGGTGAACTCTAGCGGTATATAATTTCAGCAATTCGTAGGTCACTGGTTCAAATCCGGCTGGGAGGATTTTTTTTTAGAAGTGTATTACTTTAAGCTCATATTATAATAGTATTGAATTAAAAGAGATTTACATTTATATCTTATTCTGTAAAATATTAAAACTAAAAAATAAATTATAGTTTTAAATAAATAATAGTTTTAAAAAACTAAAACAACACGCTTCATTAGAAAACCGAACTAAAAAAAATGAAAAATAATTTTAATTTCCAACACGCTTGGGATAAAATGAAAGTGGCCAACAAAAAATCATCTCCAACACATATAGAATAAAACTAGAGTTATCAACAAAAAGGAAATAATTTTACCAATAAAAGCGTGGGTTGCTTTTTATGATTTTTACATTTTCTTCTTAGAGACTTCATTTTTACCAATATCTGTTTATTATCAAATATATTAGTTGATATAAGGCACCCCACGCTTTTGATGGTAAAATTATTTCATTTTTGTTGATAACTCTAGTTTTATTCTATATGTGTTGGAGATGATTTTTTGTTGACCACTTATTTCATCCCAAGCGTGTTGGAAATTTAAATTATTTTTAATCTTTTAATTCGCTTTTCTATTAAAGTGTGTTGTTTTAGTTTTTTTAACTATTATTTATTTTTTGATTTTCTGACGATTCTGGCCAGTATTTTAGAAAATAAATATGAAATTATTGTATTGTCACGGGTACAAGTATACAAAGTTTCAAGTCGATCCAATGTTTCTAATTGGGTGAAAATTGCGTTGAAATATTCCGTTACATAGATAGATAGATAGATAGATAGATACAGGTCAAGTTAATATAAAGCGTGTAAAATTAGGCCTTTGTTCCTTTCACGATCAGATATAAACTTGCGACATTCATGAACTCAGCTTTTAAAAATGTCTTCAAGTAAATTAATAATTAGAAAACTCTAACCGCCGTGTAGAGAACATTGGTCCCTAACATCTTTCATCATTTCAGTACCTTGGTACCTGCATTTGACATGTCCACCATTATGGTCCCGGGTAAGTAGTTGCCTAGCCCGGTTTCGATATGTAAATGACAATACAATAATTTCATAAATGTTTTCTAAATTCCTAGCCTCAATGATCAGATAATAAAAATATATATATATATATATATATAAAAAGGTTAATCGGTTTGGACTTATCAACATTTAAACGTTATAAAGGCTTAGTTGGTGTAGCGGTAGACTGTAGTGGTATATAATTTCAGTAATCCATTGATCGCTGGTTCAAATCCGGCCCGTAGTTTTTTTAGAAGAGTATTATTTTTAGCTCATACTACAATATTATCGAATTTAAAGATATTTACATTTTATCTTATTCTATAAAATATTAAAACTAAAAAATAAAATAATAAATAATTGTTTAAAAAAACTAAAACAACACGCTTCATTAGAAAACCGAACTAAAAAATGAAAAAAATAATTTTAATTTCGAACACGCTTGGGATAAAATTAGTGGTCAACAAAAAAAATCATCTCCAACACATCTAGAATAAAACTTGAGTAATCTACAAAACAAAAATAATTTTACCATCAAAAGCGTGGGGTGCTTTTTATGGTTTTTACATTTTCATCTTAGAGACTTTACTTTTACCAATATATGTTTAATTATCAAATATATTAATTGATAAAGAGCACCCCACGCTTTTGATGATAACATTTTTTTGTGGATAACTCTAGTTTTATTCTAGATGTCTTGGAGATGATTTTTTTGTTGACCACTTAAATTTTATCTCAAGCGTGTTGAATTTTTTTTTCATTTTTTAGTTCGGTTTTCTAATAAAGCGTCTTGTTTTAGTTTTTACACGCTTTGTATTAGCTTGATCTGTATCTATCTATGTAACGGAAATTTTCATCGCTATTTTCACCCACTTAAAGTCATTGGATCGACTTGAAACTTTGTATACTTTTAAAGGACCAATGACAATAAAATAATTCCATAATCGTTTTCTAGAATTATGGCCAGAATCATCAGAAAATAAAAAAAGGTGTATGTGTAATTATGTAACGGAATATTTTAACACGATTTTCACCCACTTAAAATCATTGGATCGGCTTGAAACTTTGTATACTTTTAAAAGATCAATGCAATACAATAATTTCATAAGGTTTTCTAAAATCCTGGCCAGAATCATGGAAAATCAAAAATAGTGTCTGTGTAATTATGTAACGGAATATTTCAACAATACAATAATGTCAATGTTTTTCTAGAATCATGGCCAGAATCATCAGAAAATCAAAAAACGTTTCTGTGTAATTAAGTACGGAATCTTTCAACACGATTTTCAGCAATTAAATCATTGGATCGACTTGAAACTTTGTATACATGTAAAGTACCAATGACAATACTATAATTTCGTAAATATTTATAAAATCCTGGCCAGTATCAGCAGAAATCAAATCATAAAAACTGGTATAATAATTTGCTGACTTATCAACTTCTTACTCAAATGTTGTAAGAGCTCAGTTGGTAAAGCGGTGGATTGTAGTGGTATATAATTTCAGTAATCCACACGTCGCTGGTTCAAGTCCGCCTCAGAGCATTTTTAGTAGAGTATTACTTTTAGCTCATACTACAATAGTATCGAATTTAAATATATTTACATTTTTATCTTATTCTGTAAAATATTAAAACAAAAAATTAAAAATTAAATAATAGTTTAAAAAAACAAACAACACGCTTCATTAGAAAGCCGAACTAAAAAATGTAATTAAATTTTAATTTCCAACACGCTTTGGATAAATTGAAAGTGGTCAACGAAAAATCATCTCCAACACATCTAGAATAAAACTAGAGTTATCTACAAAAAAAAAATTGCCATCAAAAGCGTGGCTTGCTTTTTATAGTGTTTACGTTTTCTTCTTAGAGACTTTACTACTACCAATATCTGTTTATTATTAAATATATTAATTGATATAGAGCACCCCACGCTTTTGATGGAAAAATTATTTTTTGTGGATAACTCTAGTTATATTCTAGATGTGTTGGATATTATTCTTTTGTTGACCACTTTAATTTTATCCCAAGCGTGTTGGAAATTAAAATTATTTTTCATTTTTTAGTTCGGTTTTCTAATAAAGCGTGTTGTTTTAGTTTTTTAATTACTTTGTATTTTAAACTATTATTTATTTATATTAGCTTGACCTGTATCTATCTACGTAACGGAATCTTTCAACGCGATTTTCAGCAGCTTAAAATTATTAGATAGTTTTGAACTTTGCATACTTGTAAAGGACCATTGATAATACAATAATTTAATTTTTTCTAAAAACCTGGCCAGAATCATTACAAAATAAAAAAGTGTTTGTGTAATTATGTAACGGAATTTTTCACCACGATTTTCACCCTCTTAAAATCATCGGATCGACATGAAACTTTGTATACTTGTATAGGACCAATAACAATACAATAATTTCATAAATGTTTCTAAAATCCTGGCCAGAATCAGCAGAAAATCAAAATAATAAGAACCGGTATAATAAGTTGCGGACTTTTCAATTTCTTGCTCTATCGTTGTATGAGCCCAGTTGGTAGAGCGGTGGACTGTAGTCGTATATAATTTCAGTAATCCATAGTTCGCTGATTCAAATCCGGTCCGGAGGATTTTCTTAGTAGAGTATAAATTTTAGCTCATACTACAATAGTATCGAATTTAAAGGTATTTACATTTTATCTAATTCTGTAAAATATTAAAACTAAAAAATACAAAATTAATTATAGTTTAAAAAAACAAAAAACAACACGCTTTATTAGAAAACGGAACTAAAAAATGAAAAATAATTTCAATTTCCAAGACGCTTGGGATAAAATTAAAGTGGGCAACAAAAAAATCATCTCCAACACATCTAGAATAAAACTAGAGTTATCTACAAAAAAAACATAATTTTACAATCAAAAGCGTGGGGTGCTTTATATCAATTAATATATTTGATAATAAACATATATTGGTAAAAGTAAAGTTTCTAAGGAGAAAACGTAAAAACTATAAAAAGCGCCACACGCTTTTGATGGTAAAATTATTTTTGTTTTGTAGATTACTCTAGTTTTATTCTAGATGTGTTGGAGATGATTTTTTTTGTTGACCACTTTAATTTTATCCCAAGCGTGTTGGAAATTAAAATTATTTTTGATTTTTTGTTTCGGTTTCCTCTTAGGTTGTATAGGCAGTGTTAACATTACGTTAGCCGTGTATAGTCAGTTATCAGTAGAGCTCGGACTTCATTGTCTTTTCATTGCCTTGTCGCTTTCAAACAGTTGACCACACAGGTAGTTAGTCCTGTTCCGTGCTCAGTGCCACAGTCATTGGCGTGTTTGCTGTGCTGCTACAAGTATAGTATGCAGTCAAGTCATAATACCGATCACCACGATCTGATGAATGATTAGTTGATTACAACATGCAGAAAACTAACTCACACAAGATGAATTCACTTTTACGTGAGTACGTCCATGAGTATTTTACCTAAAAGAAGACAAAATATTTGTAAATTGTGTGTAATGTAGAGTTGAAGGGGGAGACAGGAATTTTTATTCAAGAGCCATTGTAAATCTAAAAAAACACATTGGGAATGTAAAACATAAGCTTGACGATGAAATACACTCATCTACACAAGGAGTTTCAGACACTTGCAATCAGCGTGAATTTTACAAGGAATTATGCGAAACGATGTATTCCGCAAATATTCCTTTCAATAAAGTGCAAAATCCAGCTTATAATTCTTTTGGAGAAATATACGGAAGAAAAATTCCTTGTGAATCAACTTTACGCAGGTGTTATTATCTCCTTGTTTTGAAGAATTTCTGAAATACATTAGAAATACTGTGGCAGATCATAAAATATGGGTGTCGATCGATGAAACCCAGGATGTTTCCGGAAGGTCTGTAGGAAATGTGATAGTGGGGATGTTATCACCTGAAAAACCCGGGAATAAATTTTGTTAACTACCGATGTCTTAAATAAAGAAAACCATTCTGAAATCGACAACTTATGGCCCAATGAAATAAAAAGAAACAATGTTTTTCTGTTTGTAACAGACGTAGCCCCTTATATTTTGTAAGCAGCTTCCAGAATTAAAGAACGATATCCGAAAATTATACATAAGCTTGCTTGGTCCATGGACTTCACCGAGTAGCCGAAGGAATTAGGTTGCATTTCTCTGATGTGGACCACTTTATATCAAACCTGAAGAAAATATTTTTAAAGGCCCCTTCTAGGAAACACAAATTTAAGAAATTGCACCACAAATCCCTTTGCCACCTAAACCTGTTTTAATTCGGTGGGAGACTTGGTTGCAGACCACTGCATACTACTTACATCATTATGAAGTGATTGTTAAAGTAGTTAATATATTTGATGCTGAAGAAAGTTCGGCGATAAAAATTATGAAATTCTCTGATGTAAGGACAACTGTATCAAAATTTGCAGGTAATCAATATCGTCTACAAAGATATACCTTTAATAATAAATAAAACTGGAAACTTCACATGTAGCATTGATTGATTCCATAAAACTGGTAGAAATTTTATCGCGCCATTTTGATGAAACAGGAGGTATTTGGCAACTGAAATTGCAAAACAGAAATTGCAAATTGTATTTCTGAAATATCCTGGATACTCAGCTATCTGCAATATAAAGGATTCTCTAATGGACAACAAGAACGCATATACTGTCTCCATGTTAGATACCTGTGATATATCCTACTTTCGTTTTGCACCAGTTACTTCATATGAAGTAGAAAAGAGTTTTTCTAAATATAAAATTTACTTGCACAGTCACCGAAAAAGTTTTTCTTTTGACACTTTACGGAAATACATTATTACTTATTGTAACAGCTCTACAGAAGCGAAACAAAATAACTAACAAGATTTTAAAAATATTATGTGCAGTGTACTGACTCACTGGCACTATCGAACCCGTATGTTCGTGGCCGCGCGGACATAAGCTCTCCATACATCCCTAACCTGAACTAATGCTTTCCAATCATTCCCTTGTATAATCTATTTCCCTCAAATCATAGTTAATGTTATTCTTCCACCTCATTCTGAGTCTACCAATTGAGCGTTTTCTTTCTGGCAATCCTACAAGAAGCTTCCATGCATGACTTTTTTTCCCCACACGCGCAACATGTCCTGTCCATCGCAGTCTACGAGACTTAACTGTTCTTATTACATCTGGCTTCCTATAGATATCATGTAGTTCCCTGTTACGTAAGTCTTCTTCATTCACCTGTCTGTTCATCTCTCATTGGTCCAAAAAAAATTCCTAAGTACTTTATTCTCAAATACTCGTAATCTCCTTCCTTCCCTTAAAGTAGTAGTCCAAGTTTCGCACCCATATAATATAATTTTTTGTGTGTTGCCTCTTTATTTAAACTATACGAAGAAAATAATTGTGCAGAAATAATAAATCCGTTATTTTTATAATACTGTATGCAGCTTTGTATTTATAGATCACAAAGAGAATTAATGTAAGGAAATTATAAATTTGTTTAACTTTTTGTTGTACTGTAGCGTTTAATTTAAAAAGTTAAAAAATATTTTACGCAACAAAATAAACTTGTAATCCACAATTAGCTTCTTATTTCTTTACCCGCCTATACCTCCTGTAATCAGTACAGCACAAATGCCATACTAGTCAGACTGGTGCTACTACACTCCCTACCACTCTCTCATCAAGCAATAGTATGTATAGTAAGAGTGCACTTAATCTAACTTCATGTCCGAGCCCTAGTTATCAGTGATGTTAACTGCGAAAGTTAGGCTCTATATTCACAGTGAAATACGTGAAATTATTAAAAACGTTATCTAGCTTAGCGATAAGAAACTGAAGGTAGAATTGAAAATTCCTAATCCTGAATTCAATAAAACGTTCGGCAGAAGCTACCGGCTAATCAGAGGCTACAATTTTTAAGAAAAGTAAAGAGTAAAAAATAGTCACCAATTATGAAAAAGAAGTCGCCAGAAAAAAAAATCGAACATTCAGTTCCAGAAAAATAGTAATAGGCCTAGTAACTTAAAAGCTTAAAAGTATCGTGTATAGCTATCACAGAAATTGGAATATAATAGGACATGACACTATTTTCACCTATTCAATTACATACAACCAGTTATGAATGAAAGTAAATGCGTACAAATGTGAAAAATTCAGACCAGTTATAACCAGTCCTTGTGAATTCACCATTATATTATGGTCTTCAAAACAGAACAAAACTAAATTAATGTTTACCAGTAATCAGTAAAAACAAAATTGAGTGATATTATAGTAGGCTAAACGTCTGTCGACCGTTAAACGAAACTTTAATAATAATAATAATAATAATAATAATAATAATAATAATAATAATAATAATAATAATAATAATAATAATAATAATAATAATAATAGTAGTAGTAGTAGTAATAATAATAAAATTAATACTTTTTATTTATTTAATATAGACTTTCAATGTTTACACATGTTTCTGTGCCTAAAGTTTTATTTTCCTTCTCCACTCGTCTCTAATAATAATAATAATAATAATAATAATAGTAATAATAATAATAATAATAATAATAATAATAATGACTTGTAATAAAAATTATTATGTTAGGGGAAACTGTTGTTTCTTGATAATAGTGTACCTTGGAACGACCTTTATAATAATAAGTAGAAACGCGCACACACCGTGCATGGAGGTAATTACATTAAGGTACGTACACATATGCGCGCCGCGAACACGAACGGCGCGTGTTATGTTCGTCGAAATTATTAATTTCAACGAACCTCCTGCGATCCATAGGAAACCCACAAACCTTCAGTAGACATTTTGAAGAGCAGGTGTAACCAACGATGTCTATTTCCTTTCCGTTCTCCCGCTTGTCCTGCATTCTTTCCCAAAAATAGGGACATTTTTTTTAAATGCCGCGGGACGCGGGACAAATTGTTAAAAATCGGGACTGTCCCGCCAAAATCGGGACGTCTGGTCACGCGTATTACTTATTACATCTTATAACTTTATTTATACTTTTTCAAATATTATAGCATTAAAGGAATTAAAAAAAATATATGATTTGTATATCCATCCATAGTAATTCTGCCCGAAGGCAGGTCCTTCACTGAAATCATAGCATTTTCATGCTATGCTTGCAGCTTTACTAGGGAATTGTGTAGGTGTGGTAGCTTCCCGTTGCTTTCCACACCGGTGAAGGATGATGAGATGATGATGATATGATAATGATAAGGATGATGATGATGGCCATATGATTTCGGGGACCGTTTGGGCCTTAAAGTTTTCCTGACATTTGTCTTACAGGTGAGGAAAAACCCCGATAAAAACCTCACCCAGAAAAACTGCCCCGACCGGGGATTGAACCCGGGCCCCGCTGCGTGACAAGGCAGCACGCTACCTCGAGACTACAGCGGTGGACATGATTTGTATATATATGTTTAAAATTATTAAGAATCTATCTCACCATAACATGGACTTAATTTTTAATAAAAATGTACATGATTATTATACTAGAGGTTGTACTTTATTGCACAAAGATACTAGTTTCTAAAAAAAAAAAGGTATAAAAGGGATTCGTTATGCATTAATCAACCATTAAAATAACTACTTACCTATTGAATATCAACATTTCACGAATGTTAAACATTTTTCTAATTGTATTAAAAAATATTTTTTCTCATTGCTTTCTTAGTTAATTTTGTTAATTTTATTATTATTAATATTCTTCTTCTTCTTCCTTTCAAGTATTAGGCCAAGGCCTATCCTGTTTAAATATTGTATTTATATGTGTATATATATTGTGCATCTATAGTAGTTTGTATTACTTAAACTTATGCCTGAATTTGTTTTCTTGTTTTTATTGTTAATTGTTTTATGGCCATTGTTTTTTGTATATTGCCCCTTAACATGAGTAGTCTTGCTCTTTGGAGTCTTTGAAGAGATAAATAAATAATTAGCAATAAATGTGTTTATATATTGTATTGTTTTGTGATACTTCATACATAATATTATGAAATGAACGTCTTAAATAAATAATGTTTTCTAAATAATTCTAATTTATTTATACAATTACAGTACACACGAAAAAAAAAACACATATAATTGAAAAAAAAAACAGGCATCTCCTTTCAATGATTTTTTAAAATGATCCTTATGTTGTGGATCCCACAATAATTGCTTGCTTCTATAAATGTCAACAAGTTTTAACACGTTTTCCTCTGACCACTCCATACTCAAATAATAGGTGCGCACCGAAAGCAACGAACCTCTCAGGTACCCGTCCAAATCTAAACAGCGAACCATCAAAGTGTTCGTGGAAAAAACCGACAATGAGTGGATCGTGGTGAGAGACGCGCGCGCTGTTCGCGCGCACCTTAAAACCCCGTCCAAATCTGACGAACATGGTGCGGCGCGCGCGCCGTTCGTGTTTGCGGCGCGCAGGTGTGTACGTACCTTTACTTGTCCTTACTATACGCTGCGATTGACTTCTGTCTCTTCTTACATTTTATAATGTGATATCTGTCCCAAAATTCTAGACACAATATGCACACACACTTGTCATTTGCTTCGTGGAAGGTCTTGTTACTGCATATATTGTGGTGGAAGCCATGGATTGCCAATCTTGTCGTCACGTTTCGCATTTCATGATTAGCTTCTGTCCAGGTCCTATCTTGCATTGCACACGTTGCATAGAACTCCTCCGGTATGCTGTTTTTCTTCTTGTACAGGTCTTGTAGGAGCTTTTCGAAGATGTCATTCGCTGGGAGAATTATCTCGCATCTTAGTTCTTCTATCAAAAATGTCTCCATGGTGAGCTCATACACTAGTCTCGATCTTGCGTTCTGTGGTACTCCTAGAACTCTCTTCAGATATCTAGTTTTCACCCGCTCTATTTCTTCCAACTGATTGTACGTGAGGTACTCTCCCTCTGTTTCTAGGCCATACGTCAGGACGGGTAGTATCTTTAACCGGAACAGGTCCATAGCTGTGCTGATCGATAGTTGTGAGATGTTTCTGATTTCATTCATGGCTCTAGTGGCCGCCACTGCTCTCGATCGTATGTGTATCCTGAAGCTTTTCCCAGTTGTCTGGATTGTGATACCTAGATATCTGAAATTGTTTGTCCTCTTGAGTAGGTTGTCATTGCATATTATGTTTTCTGCTTCGGTGAGTCTTTCTCCTTTTCTGAACACTACCAGTTCCGTCTACTTTTCACTACTCTCTGGTGTATTTGAACGACATCACACTGCTGTTATCAGGCAAGTACCGTTAGTTGTTGAGTCGTGATAAAAAAAAAATCGTTTTGAAACCCCTTTTGTAAACTTTTATGTTGGGCTTGTTAATGTTCCTGAGAGAAGACTATAAGTTTTGTGAAGAAAATTACAACACCAAAGCAATCTCTAGTACTTGGTAAGTAAAATGTAACATTATTATTATTATTAACTTTTATTATAGCCTATAAAGCAGAGACATCATTTTCGTTTCGAATGGTAACCTCTTGTACCTTGGAACAAAGTATCTCGTGTACCTTGAAACACTGTTCTGGCTAAAAACTATGTATTGATGGTAAGTGTATTGTTTCAAATATAATGTAGCGAAGTAAAGATGATAAGAGAAAACCTGTGGACACAGGTGTCATTAGGAAAGCAGCTGAAGCTGTTAATGCTCCATCGGATTGAAGGATTTCTCTAAGAGAGGCTTGTAAAATATATAAAGTCTCTCTTGCAACTCTATCAAGACAAATTGCAGCTTTCAAGAGTTCAGGGAAAAATAATTTCTTTACTGTACAAATATTGCTGAGAAAAGAGTTTTAGTGACCATTGTTGGTTATATTATCAGAGTAACTCAAATGCAGTACGGGCTCACAAAAAAAGGTTTCAGAGAACTTGCATATAAAGTTCCATTTGATAATAATAAAAATCCAGATAATTGGAACAATGATTGTATAGCCGGTGAAGAATGGATGCGTTGGTTTATGCGCAGACATGTTGACTCGCTTAGTGTAAGAAAGCCAGAGGCTATGAGGTTATCCCGTTCAACTAGTTTCAATAAAATAAATGTTGACGAATATTTTAGTAATGTAGAAGGCGTTCACACTCGATTTGGACCCTTTTACTCACAGAGAATTTGGACGAAACCAGGCTTTTCACTGTTCAGACTCCTAGTCGGATTGTTGCCACCAAATGAATTAAACAAATCGGAAGCCGCACATCTGCCTAAAGGGGAAACACTATAACACTGATAGCAATTGCTATCGGAAATCATATACCAGCTATGTTGATTTTTCCGAGAGTTAATT
Source organism: Diploptera punctata (assembly GCA_030220185.1). Taxonomy (NCBI): domain Eukaryota; kingdom Metazoa; phylum Arthropoda; class Insecta; order Blattodea; family Blaberidae; genus Diploptera; species Diploptera punctata. The sequence continues at coordinate 326,675 of JASPKZ010008050.1, read as the reverse complement.
TTAAGGACAGGATGCTGTTTGTTGCACCGACAGGAACATTAAGAGCTGCAACTTCATCAGGTTGGCCTAATGAAGAAATATTTCTAAAATTGCTGACATATTTCATCAAGTTTGTGAAATGCTAGATGGAGGAACGTGTCCTTCTAGTCCTAGACAAACACGAATCACATATTTCCGTGGAATCTGTGACAAAGGGTTCTGATTCTGACGTTGTAATGGCAACTTTTCCGCCACACAGTCTAATAAATAGCAGCCCCTTGGCTTGACTGTATTAGGACCTTTGAAAACATACTACAATCAAGGTGTAGATGCTTGGCTTGTCAACAATCCAGTAGTGACGTTCGAAAATTACAGTGTTGCTGAAGTGTTAGGAACAGCTTTTCCGCGGGCACGTTCAATTAACTACATAATCAGAGGAGTCAGGAAGTCCGGCATCTTCCTGCTAGATCGTGGAATATTTTTCGAAGATGATTTTCTGTGATCTTTTGTTACTGATAGAGAACTGATAAGATTATTGAAACTTCAGAAACAAAGAACGTACCAGAAAATATTCACACAGTAACATAACTTTAGTCAGTGATGAACTTATTACCCCCGAAAAGATTCAACCATACCCTAAAGCCAAACCCAGGACAACAAGAAACCGAGGGAGAAAGGCGAGAAAAACAAAAATAGTGACAGACACACCAGAAGAGAATGAAATTGAGAAAATATTAAGGAGAATAGAAATAAACTAAAAAATCTGTCAGCAGTCGGTAAATTTAATGTGTCTTCAGGAACTAAATGTCTCAGGAAAATAATTGGTCAGCCCATAAAAATTCAAAAACTCTAAAACTAATTACTGTGCCTTCGTCGTCCTCATCATAATCATCTCATGGTGAGCCTTTTAATACGAAGATGATAGCTGAAAACAGTGGATTCGGCGTTTAAATTGCCTTCATTGGTCCCACGAACTATAGGCTGACAAAGATGCTAAAGTGTGGAAATCATTTGTGTGTCACATTTGCAACAAAAAGCGAACACTAATGTAAATTTGAAAACAACATTTATAAAATCTGTAATCATAAACAATATTTTATTTTTATTAACAATTATCACTATGGTTGTCTTTTTAATGTGGACTAATTTAAAATTAAAATTATGTTATAATATTCAATTTAATAAAACTCTGATAAAATGTATTTTTATTCTGTTTACATGATAAATAGACGTGTTCCATGGTACAAGACGACATGTTCCAAGGTACACCAATATCGTATACCTTGGAACAAAAATAGTACTTTAAAAAACACACTTTTTGTTTTAATTTTTCATGGGGATAAAAACAGTCATATAAGCATGCATAGAATGACGAACAGTCGTTTATATATATATATATATATATATATAATATATATATATATATAACACACACACAAACACACACACATACACACACACACACAAATATATATATATATATATATATATATACAAGCTAATACCCGGCGTGTGCTGTGTAACCTAATTTCCCTCCATATTGTTTTAGTTTCAAATATAAACTAAAGATTTCATCAAATCTAATCAATTAAATATAGGCCCATAATTTGAGATAAATATATAATATGTAGGCCTATAAACATTTCGAGTTTGGACTTAAATTACTCAGAAATTTATTTGAAATCCAATTATCATTTTAATGAATCATTTTTATTAATTATATAAAAGTTGATTTCCTTTTTTATAAATGACTAGGACAATTCCTTTAGTTAAATTTCGGTTATTCCAATACAGACGGCGCCAGAAAGTCTAGAAGACGTGTAGTATAACAAAAGAATACATGAATTCCAGGTATCTGAATACAATATGAACCTATAGATACCAATCTCTTTGTTAATAGAAATGTATCAGAAACGTCTATTTGAAAACAGATTAGAATGTCAAGTCAGAATAATGTTTAAGAATTACGAGTATGACGAAATGTTTACAATTGGAGTTTCACTATGAAGTTTCAAATTAAAATTTGGACACATATATCAATTAAAAGATAACTACGAATAACACATTAAAATTAATTGAAACTAACGGTTTTTAAATAAGCTGTTAGGCCCTTAATAGAAAACCCAAAAAGTCTAACTATGAAGAACTTGGCAACATTGTCAATAAATAGCGTGAGATGGAAACTCCTATTATTAGCTGCGTCACAAACAGAAACAAAGAAAATGAATACCCTTCATATATATGTAAATATGTCCACATATGTTTAAACCAATAGGAATAAATTGTAACCCCTTCTCCTGTAGCGATCTGAACGACTGAAGGAATACTGAAGTTTTCAATATATAAAACTGAGACACGTACAAAACACGATCCTCCCAGCTAACGAAGGGAGAACGTCGATCAAGTTTTATTTAACGGCGGGAAAATAACGACCGCTACTAGTTCAAATATCAAATTATAACTCCTAATCGGGGAGGACGAACTTAAGGTATGTTAAAATAGCTCAACAAATTAAATTAAATTATGTAAGAAGTTAAATATTTGAGCAAAACATCATAATAAATCGATATTTAAGAATACTGATTCGTATTTTTTTATATTACAATATTAATGATAATAATTCTTCGGTATTCCGTAGAGAAGCCAGGTCGCTATACACATCGTATCATCAAGTGTTTTCATTTTATTAAATATATGTATAGTAACTACTATATTAAAATAAATCGAGTGATTTATAAACTACAATTATTGATAATACTATCGATGCCCGTACAAAGTTCATTCGTAATTTCCTGAGATATAGTGATCCTCATCGCTCACCGAACCCACCCTGACTAGACCGCGAACCTAAAATTCACACATTCCTGTGATAAATCCCACACCCCAAAAATCCATTACCATTTACCCACCCCCTAATTAATACTCTATCAGCTGCTACGCCTAAATAAATTAAAATCAATGTGCTTTTATATTTAGTTGAATAAGTAAAGGAAAAAAAATATATAGATTTATGTTTTTTTGGATACCCCGTGCTGATTACCCGGCGTTGCCAGGAAATTTACTTATCCCGATCTTCTTGTCATAAATGAGCTAAAATACAAAAATTTATGTGTTTTATGTTTAGTTAAATAAGTGAGAGGTAACATTTATATCGTAATTATTTTTGGATACCACGTGCTGTTTTATTCGGCGTTGTCCGGGAATCTACTCATCCCGATCTTCTTGGCATAAATGAGCTGAAAGACAAAAATTAATGTACTTATTATGGTTAGTTGAATAAGTAAAATGAAAAATAATTATAAATGTATATCGGGTAATAATTTTAAGATTCCCCGTGCTGATCACCCGGTATTGCCCGGGAATCCATTTATCTCGATCTTCTTGGCATAAATGAGCTAAAAGGCAAAATTCGTTATTGTGAATTATCCGTAAAAGAATACCCGCCATGTGCTGCTATGCTTGCACAGGAATCTACGTACTTGTCTCGATCTTCTTGGCATAAATGAAAGACAGAAATGGCATTGTGAGTTATCCGTAAGAGATAAACATATGCTCTCGCGGACTTTTTTGTTGAGCTTTTTGGGATACTCAATTCTGTGTACATTAATTTTGTGTATTTGTTATGATTTAGGCAGCGTACGCCAATTAAGTGTCCAAAGAGCTACTTTTTTCACGTTGTCCACTACAAAGGGCGATTTTCAAGGGTGTAGGAGTTGAGAGTCATTACTCTCTTATAGCCTATGTTCATCCCGGGATCTCCTGAACATTTTACAAAAGGCCCCATCACAATCGAATTAACTGTATGGCCGCGCATAAAGTACGAACGAACAAACAAACAAACATTAATTTATATATATATATATATATATACTAGCTGGCCCGGCGAACTTCGTATCGCTTTTAAATATTTTTACGTTAATTTTTCCGATGTTTTAATAGTTATTCTGCTATTCGGGGCGGAAACAAATCCAACAAATCAAAGATCATAAAAATTGGTCCAGCCGTTCTTGAGTTATAAATAGTGTAACTAATCCGACTTACACACACATGTATATATATATATATATATATATAAAAGTCCCGGCCACGCGTTGCTGTGGCTAAGGTATACGTTAAATTATGTTGTAGTAAACTAAGTGAAATTATTATTATTTACGAATAAATACGGAAACGTTATAGCCGGTATAAAAATCAACGGGATTGAGATTTGAACCTGAGGTCAAAATTTGAAAACGATTCATGAAAATTTTCGTAGAGTTGATAAGAAGCACAAATCAGCATAAAATGTTGAATTTTAGATTTTATTAATTTTATATTCTAGTTTGTAGCAAATGAGCAAATTACAAAGTTGTTAGTTGATAACATGTAACATTTAATTTTATAAATGAGGTAGGATAGATAATTCTTAATTTTTAACAACAATATTTATTATTTTGAATTATAAACGTTTTAAATTTTAATTTAATTTAGCACTAATCGGTGGTTCAAAGCTAATTATTGCATGTAGTAATGATTCAATTAGGTAAATTTCCTTGTTATTGGATTGAGGGTCCAAATCAATATAAAAATGTGGTTATGGCTCCTTTGTAACTCTGTGTCGAATGTTATATATGTTACGAACTCGATGTCGTAGTTCTAGCAATTCCTCAACAATACTCTCTGTATTTATAGAGTAATGCATATTACGAAGAACTACTAGGAAAGTCCTTTCCTGTTTTAACTGATACGTGTGATATTTTGCATTATTCTCATTTAACAATCTCACCAACGTTCTGTAAGCTTCAGTAGAGGTTGGCAGGATTTTATACTTTTCTTTGTACATTTTGTATGAGAAATCTTAATCAGAAAGTTTTTGTTTTACACAATTTATTAGTTCTGGTACGTTAACTACACCTGGTACAAATATGGGTGGTGGTTAATGTGGAAGTGCTTTTGTTGATTGAGATGGATTTATGTTGTCTGCATTCTCAGTATCATCTGTAAGTGTATCATAAGGATTATATACATTTATTGATGGAATATTTTGAGGAGGCTTGCTGATTTCATTATACTTTTTTTTTCTACGAACTTGTTGCCATTTTGGATTCTTATCATCATCATCATCATCATCATCATCAAGAAATCTCTGTATAGTAATATCATCTTATGATATATTATAGTCATCTTGTTTTTCATTTAATTGTGGCATGGGGATTGTTTCTGTAATATTTGGCATATTATTATAACTAACAGACTTACTTACAGTTCTGTTATTCCGTTCCTTAGGTCCTTCATATGTTTTTAAATTGGCATTCTTCTTAAATGTAAGATTTATGTCACATAGGCCTATACCAATTTGCGGAAATTCACTTGACATCTTATCATTCTTGGTCTCTAGAACTGATTAACCATATTGTTCAATGTCCCATCTCGGTCCAGTTAAATTTAAATTAAGTTGCTGTATTTCAGCCAGGTTACTTAAAACTAATACTTACACACGAAATTAATATTATTATCAATATATTGAAATTAAAATAAACACTGAACACACTTAAATGATGAAATAATCAATATTTGTAATTCAATTGAAATTGGATCTCTCTTTGTTAAATAATAAACCAGTTACGTTACCAAATTACCTTACACCGTCATCTGTTAGAATCGTATGGAACTCACAGATAATTATGACTCTTTGTTAAATAATAAACAAATAATTGGCAATAAAAAATAATGCGACTATAAATTTAGTTATAAACTACCCTATGTCTAAAGTTGGATCAAACTGCAAAGAGTGTGCAAAATTTTATTAAAATCGGTTCAGTAATTTAGGATTCCATCGCGGACAAACAACGTGACACGAAATGTTTATATATATTTAGCGATGGGGGATGAATTGTCAAACTATTAACAAATTTAAAAGGGAAAATCAAAAAAGTGTGTCAAGGTACAACTGTCTCTCCCGTATGTAGAACCATCATTGACACGTGTGGTGAAGAAGTTGAAGCAAATGTATCTAAATTGCGTATTTCAAAAATAATTATTTTCAATATATCTGAGGAAATGGCCGTAGATAATGTAGTTGAAGCTGTTACAACATAAATTGAAAGTTTGAAAGATCTCATGAAAACATGCCAAAACACGAATTTGTAGATAGAAGGGAAAACAAAAACATTGTTATTGAAGTAAGTTCAGAAGCAAGAAAGAAAATTCTGGATAGGGAACTGAAATTAGAATGGAGCATGTGTAAATGTAAGGATTACCGGTATATTAGAGCTAACCGGTGTTTTAAGTGTTGTATGTACTACCATAGGGCACAAAATTGTAGAGGCATTCTCACATGTCCAAATTGTTCTGAAAAGCTTTCTTTAAAGGAATGTATAAATTCAAAAGAACCTAACAAAAATTCAAAGAATTAAGAGACTATTTAACATAAAGTTACGAAGGCTTACAGGACAATATCACTCGAAGTTTCATGTGTTTTGGCAGGAATTCAGCCTATTGATATAACAATTGAAGATAGAATAATATTGTATAATGCCATAGATGGAGAGGTAGATTATGATGCATCCATAATATCAAGTGATTGCATTCATACAGCAGAGATAGCTCAAATAAAATAAGCTAAATAAGATATATATTATTTCCTTAAAATTTGCACAGATGGCAGTAAAAGAGAAGAAGTTCAGAGCCGCAGCCGTGATACTCAAATATGACAATCTTTTTCAAATCTCAAGTATAGACTTTGTGGAAATGTTTCCAGTAATCAGGCTGAACAACTAGCTGTATTGAAAGCTCTAAAAGAACTTCAGAATATAAGTAACATTTCGGAGGATGAAGAAAGAATTTAGCTATATATTCTGAGAGAAAAGTGGCTCTAGCCCTTTTACAGAAAAATAACAAGCATAATCCTACAGTTGAGGATACCTTAAATACGAAAAAAAAAATACAACAGAAACAATGGAAAATCAATTCTAAATGGGTGAAAGCATATATAGGTGACGTTGGAAATGAGTTACCGGATGAGTTTGCTAAAGCGGCAGTAATAGACTCAGAACTGCCGGTAATATATAACAAGCTCCCAAAATCTATAATTGAGTCTCGAATAAGAGAAAAAGGGCACCTGCTGTGGCAGAACAGGTTTAATACTACGAATAAGGGTGCTCATTGCAAATTATCAATTCCATCGATTAAAGAAATACTTAAGGTTAATATTCCTATAACACCGCAATTCAATGGAATGATATCTGGGCATGGTAAAACCAATGAATACTTGCATAGATTTCACATTATAGATGATCCGGGATGTGCAAGTGGCTGACCAAGACAAACTGTGAATCATATAATTTACTTATGTAAGGAATTATGGCAGCAAAGAGCTATCCTCATAGCAGATATCTATAAAAATGAAGGACATTGGCCTGTTACTAACCACGAACTCTTCACTGAACATTTGCGAAAATATTGTAAATTCATAAACTTATATTTCAGTAGCTAATTGGGTGCTGACAAGTGTATGAACGGAAAATTATATATTACAAAATATTATAAGGACGTTTCTCAATTAAATAAAATACAAAACTGATTAGATGAGATAATGTGTGTGTTTGAATGATATGGTATAAATTTAAGCCTGGAAAGGAGTTGGAGATGACATTAGTAGTGAAAAGAATGCAAAATTGTTACCTACAATTAATGTGTGAAAGACTACATTACTAATTTGTACTTGAAGTATGAATTGGTAATGAGAAATAAATGTAAATTTAATAATAATTTAATAATGCATAAAAACACCGTTCTGCATTTTAAAACTTATTTTTTTATTTTTGAAATCTGATAGGTGATTCTAAACGGATTTTTTTGTGCTGAATTCGAAAATTATCTCCATTTTCTCCCATCACGTCAGGTCTTCAAAATATTAATGAATAACTAGAAATGAAATTATATTTCTGTAGAACGTAATAAAAATTACTTTCAAGATGAATTTTGAGTGAAAAATTAGGCCAGAATTTATTTGCCACTAATTAATCATTACTAAATAATAATAATTAATAATTATAAGCATTTCAGGCATACTTCACTTTTTGACTCATAGTATTCTCGAACTGTCCATCATCAGTTTTCGAATTTGTGGGCCAACGATTACAACAGCTTTAATTTTTTCATAGGATAATGAAGGAAATGTAGCGCAAAGGTATATATTAAACATATTTAAAGCACTCACTGTCTTTATCTAGAGTTTTCACAATTTTTTTCATTCAACCTAATTTTACATGGAGAGGTGGCAACAATACTTTTGAGGGACCAATAACAGGTTCACTTATATTCTTTCGCCCGGTATTAAATTAGTCCTACCTGGCCATTGTTCCCTTTCCCAGTGTTCTGACCTACCTCTGCTATCCCATTCACATACGAAACAAGGGTATTATGTGAAACCATCTTGCTGACCAACTAATGATCCAATAATCATGAAATCTCCACAGACTAGCATAGATGGTTTTCGTACTGCAGTTTTTGTAACAAATTTTTTACATTTTTTATGTCTCCTTTAAAAGAAAAGAGTCGGCCACAGGAATGGAAGGATGAATGTTTCTATTGTGAAGCAAAACACCTTTAAGACTTTTTTGAGAAGAATCTATGAAGAACCTCCACTCTTTGGAATTATAGCTTATGTTATAAAATTTTAAGACGGCAGTGAGGTCTTGGCAATTCTCTAAATTTTCTTCTCCAGCATAAAAAGGGACAAGTTCCTTCTCATGATGCCTGTAACATGAAACATATGTACTCTCAGTCAATACTTTCTTCACTTTTAACTTAGAGCCTAACAGTTCTGTTGATTCTTTAGGCAAATTTAAATCATTGACTAAATCATTAAGTTCACTTTGATTAAAACATCTGCCATGATCAGAATTACATGGTTCATCATCCATAGGATATTTAGTTTCAGTGCTACTGGATGGAGACGGCAATATATCTGTTCAGGGTGTAAGGGGACTGGAATATCAGGACCATGAGTTACAGGCTGAATGGCAGAGGGAATGTTAGGATTACAAGATCTTTATTGTTTTTAGCATTATTATCCTGCTGTCTTAACTGTGCAAAAATAACAATCGTCTCTATGATTTGTAGGTTCCCTCCAAATCATAGGGATAACAAAGGGCAATGACTTCTTTTTTTCATTTTTCCACATCCTCAAACCTGCAACAAAACTACGGCACACTTTGTAAAGTCACCACGATTTATCCTGGACTCCTAACTTAATGCCAAAGTTTTGAAAGTAAGTTTTCTTTACAAAAGCAGTTATATTATTTGTTTTACTAACGTAAATGACCCACATATGTAGCAAAACAGATTTGGATCATTTACACAACCACAAATTTTTTTGTACGGACTTAGGGCGGAAATAGTTACTAGATTTTAATACATATAATTTAAAATATAAACAAAATAATAGTTTGACTTAGGCTTTCACGGCTGGAGTTATTATGATGATCTTGTAGAAGATTTCCGGGCTGTTGGCCGTGGTCTTGAGGGTTGTAGTTCCCCGAAGTTTCGTCAGAGACTGCGTCCGGCATCCTCAAGGGTTGACTTGAGACTGGCAATTTTGTCGACTACCTGCCCTATTTATACAATTTACGAAGTAACGGGCCGCGTAGAGAACGCGTCGCGGATAAATGTATAAATAGGGCAGGTAGTTGTCAAAATTGTCACAATTATTATTAAACTCATCTAGAGCGGCAGCAGCGGAAGAGTGAGGTTCTACTAGCAGCGGCAGAGAGGGGGTCTATGTGCAGCACTCCTCGCAGCAAACGTTGCCTCATCAGCGCCGGGCTGGAGAAGCGACCGCGCAACTATAAATTGCCTGCGCTTGCGCGGCTATAAGCTAACGTATCTGACGGTTTCTTTTTCAGATTGAGGGTTCACTCACCTACATTTTACCCACGGATAGCTCCTGTTCCTCAAAAGGCACTAGGCCTTATCCCATCTGCCCCAGGCTCGGCTTCGATACCAAGGTCACTACCGGTTATCCACAATTCCCAATCCACAAACACTAAGAACCCTCCAACATGACTAGGAATGGTAAAAAGAAAAATGGCAAATCTACAAAAAACCCCTCCAATCCCGGCACGTACGCGTAAAAATACGAAATTGGAAGAAACCTCGACAGTAAATGCGACAGAAACGGCTGACGATGAAATTACCCAAGTCCCGACACCTAAAAACACCAGCAGCGGCTGACGATAAATTCGACCAACACTCGACACCCAAAACGCCAGCAACGGCTGACGAAATAATTGGTTCCCAATTAATTGTCACTCTACCACCAGAGGACTTCACCACCGAAAAGTGGAGGGGCCACTGGAGGTTCAGGGACACAGAACCAGCGCGAAAGCGTAAATAAACCACCTTCCCTGCTTATTCTCCGGGAATATTCGACAGGTCTGGCAGCTGTGAACAAGATGTTCAACAAGCACGAGCCTCTCGCATTAACTTGTGAGGTCACCTGGCTCGGAAACAGGGTTAGGCTGGCTTCAATGTCGGCCTATAATAAATACGTACAGCTCCTGCAGCAGTGTAAGATACCTTATCGCGAAGGTGTCAAAAAACTCAGATCGCTACAAAAGAAAATCTTGATCAAAATAATTGATTCCCACGTGGATCCATCAGTGATCCAAGATGACTTGAAAAGTCTCGGGTTCACGACTCTGAAGGTTCTCAACATGACGTCCGGAAGGACCAAAAGCCCGCTGCCAATGTTCATGGCAGTCTTGGTGGATGTACCCACAGTCTGTGAGGTCCTGAAAATAAAAATAATATATTTTTACAAAGTTAACATAGAATTCTACTGACGAGCAGCCCAAGCTGCAACAAGACGGCCTCAGACAGTATCAGTTGAGCCGTCTGCTCCTGCTGTCGAAAGGCAGCAGCTCCTCAAACTTAAAGAAGGAATCACACGCACGAGGCGCAAAGCGTAAAGGAGATTCATTCATTTACTGCAACGAGAAGGAAAAACAAGACAAGTACCGAGAGAAATACTCGGGAAAAAATGGTCCAAACAGAGATCATCGACCAGAACCCAGGACCAATAAAGCAATCAATTATGATTGAAAAGAGCTCTCAAAGAGAAGTCGCAAATAAGAATAATAAATGCACTCAAACAATTGAGGAAGCAAACTTGGCAAAAGGTTGCACATGCGGAAAAGCATGTCCTGAATACGAAGAATGTAATCTTCTTCACGACATGGCAGAATAGAGATAATTAAGTCCGAAGTATCCTGCAATACATTCACGCTCAAAATAAAATTTGAACGAGACAGAAAAGGCTACAGTCTAATAGAAGGTCCAAAAACATCAGAATATGGTGGTGGCGCAATGATGGATTCAAACTCCAAACATTGCAGCAATACTGGAACTAGCTCTGATAATAGTTCGAAGCCTTCCAAAAATAAAGTCAATTACAGACTCGAGTATAACGAGGACTTTGACTCTAACAAACCTTACTCCTTCCGTAGATGAGCGAATACTCAGTAAAAGTGGTCCGCCGGTTAGTTCACCGAAAAGAGCCGAAGAAAGGTCCGGACACGAGATTTTGGCCACTTTAGGCATAATTATTAACTTCAAAGCTGCTCTGTTAAGGTTTCAGATGGTTTCCTTAACGCAAAGACAAATGTCGGAGCAGTTCCCTTAACTTCCATCAGTAAATTCAATATAAACTCCCATAATTAATCTTCCAAATTCAAAATTTATATCGCGAAACAATATTATTCTAAATTACACCTTAAATTATTAAATCCATTATTCAAAAAAAATATTATTAAATAAATTACTTTTCAAAACCTTCTGATAATATTAAGTAAAACATATCTAAATATGTAAATTAAAATTAATTATCTATTAACTACTCTGCCAAGGTTTCGGTGGTTCCCTTGACGTGATGGTAAATACCGGAGTAGTACCCTAGTTCCACCAGTAAGTTAAATTCCTATTATTAAATTCATTGCCGTGAACAAAGGGGAAGGGGAAACTGAGGATTTCATTTCTTCTATGGGACAACAGCTTGGGGGCAACAGCTTAGGATGCGACAAGGAGCCGAACTTCAAAGGATCGACTACATAAAATTTCAAAAAAAATTTCTAAGTCCATTAAAAATCAGCGCGAACGGGACCACTATCCGTCAATATTCCAAGAGGTTCGATGAAAGACCAATGGAAAAATATTCAGAGTCCAAAAATACAAGAAAATTTACCAAGTCCAAATATTTTCGAGGCGGTCCGTGCCATAATACAAAAATTCTGAGGCTTTCGTAAAGCTTTTTATGCTCGAAATAGCCAAAGAAATTACTAAAACACACATTAGAACATACATATAATTGTATTTAAACGTATTAAATCAAAATATTACAAAAAAATCACACACATTCGCAAAAATCTTAAAAATAAGTGACACAATTCACGAACGGTCACCCATCACTAGGAAAATATTAGAGTCCAACACCTTGAAAAAATTTTCAAAGTCCAAGAATTTTCGAGACTGTCCGTATCTTATTGCACTAATTCTGAGGCTTTCGTAAAGCTTTTTAGCTCAAAACAGCCTAAGAAATAACTAAAACGTACATTAAAACATACATTTAATTATACTTAAACATACTAAATTAAAACATTTACCAAAAATCATATATTTTCGAAAAAAAATGCAAAAATAAATGACACATTTCACGAACGGTCACCCATCCCAATGCAATGGGAAATAATTAGCTTTTCAAGAATGGTCTCCCATACCAGCGCAATGGGATATAGTTAAGAAAAAATACATTATACAACTAATAAATCATAATAAACCTAATTAGGTTACATATGAGCCAATCAACCGGAGCCCAAACATGCTACTGGACACAGCCATGGAAAGAATGAATAACGCAACTACATTAATATTATCTTACCATACAACAATATATAATTTATTCAAACCATCCAAAGTGTTCTCTAACACTTCGAAACTCTCACGTGGGGTTAATGGGCTCGGCCTTCGTTCCCATGTCGACAAAATTTACAGTGTCGACAGAACTGCATAGTAGCCGCCATAAAAAAGCCGCATTCTATGTAGATTTGTTTGTTCGTTCATGACTGAACGAACATTGATTGGGCAACATTGATTGGGCAAAATTGCCACTCTCAAGTCAACCCTTGAGGATGCCGGACGCAGTCTCTGGCGAAACGTCGGGGAACTACAAGCCTCAAGACCACGGCCAATAGCCCGGAAATCTTCTAAAAGATCAAAATAATAATAGTTAAATTATTTCACAATTAAAGTAATAAAATTTACATTATAAACTGTTAGGCCTTTCTAATAAACGATAAGCACACTGTAATATTACTACAGTACGTATATTACGAAAAATATTCAAAACATAAAATTTTGAATTGTAAAAAATTCTGACGTGATACGCGAAAACGGTTTTCATTTTTGCAACCAGTGTGAAATCGTGATTCAGAAACGCTCATTTATTTAAAAGAAAATCATGCAGAACAGTGTAATGCATGTAATACTGCTCTGCACTGGGGCATGCTGTTGGATTTTCAAAAAAAATAAATCATACATGCAAACACGCATCCACGCATCAACACATACACACATAGACGGAGATGAAAATAAATAGGTTAGGAGGGTCGGAGGGAGGTAGGTAGGTAGGTAGGTGTGTCCAGTAAGTAGGTATGCTGGTAAATTAAGTATGTAGGAAAGTATATTATGTAGGCAGGTAGAATTCATAGATGGTGATGATGATAATCATCATCATCCAGGGATTAAGCCTGTTGCTCGTTCCGGTTCCATGAAAGCTAGAATTGTTAAAATTGTTCCAACCATATTCTGTGTGGGCATCCAACATTTCTAGTTCCGTGCGGTTAATAATTTAGCAATAATTTTGCAAATATTTCTTCTGACATTCTATCAATATGTTCTTTCCAGTCATTTCCATATTTTATTATTCGGACTGTAAGTTTGAAAATATTTAGTTCCTTTCTTATATCTTCATTTCTTTTCTTATCCAGCAGAGTATATCCTCCTATATTTCTTAAAAAATCTCATCTCAGCTGCTTTAAATCTTTGTTCTTTGTCTTTTAGAGATCGTCCAATATTCTGATCCATAAAGGAACAGCCATTACTTTATAAAATTTAATTTTTGTCTCTTTTCTTGTGTTTTTAAGGGTTCTTTTAATAGTGCCACACATTAGATTAAATTTATTTATTTTTTCTATATCTTCAGTTTTAATATATGATAAATTGAAACCTAGATATTTAAAACTGTTCACCAAGATCTAAAATGTTATTATCAATTACTATTTTTGCTCTTAAGGTATCATGTCCTTTAAATGCTAAAATTTTAGTTTTATTCTTTGAAATTTTTAAGTTGTAATTGCACTTACTTTTTCCAAATTAAAAATAGCTGTTTGTAGATCATCGTCTGAACTGGAAATCACTACTTGATCACCGGCAAATAATTTTGTATCCAACAGTTTATTATTTATTTTAAAATTCATAGAATTCATAGATAATTAGATAGAAAGGTAGGCAGATGGATAAATGAAAATATCTACAGATGAATGGATGGATGCATGGATGGATAAATAGATATATATATATATATATATATATATGCATTGAAATATAAGTAGGTATGCATGTAGTTAGAATCTGACAGATAGGCAGACCGACAGGTAGATAAACAGATAGAGAGAGCAAATGTTCAAGTAATGCAATTTTTTGTTCTTTATACTCCTCATTTCTTGTGTAAGCCATAAACAAGGTTTGGCGATGTTAAAGAAATTTGAGAAGCAATGTAGACACGAAAGATTATCCTCCTCTCACCCCACCCACCAACTTAGATTGTCTTGGCATGAGTGATAGCATGTTCAGACAAGATTCTTAGTGCTGACCTTTTAGAAGAGACAATTTTTCTTCGCTTGTGCGCTTTCAAACAATACGAGTCTGTTGCCTTGTATCAGATCCTGAGAGCACAAAACCAAGGCTCCAACAGTTGACGAATGTCAATGAAAAAACTTACAATTATTCAAAGGGTCACTGGATATCCTTTGTGCAGCCCTATATTGTATGTGTATTAATTGATGTATAATTTGCTACTCTAAATCCATTCTAAATTACCTTCAAGTTATTTGCATTTTTATATTTAGTTCACTTGTACAGACGTCGAATTAAAAACAGGAATAAAAGTGCTGTTATAAATTATACATGGAGTAAATTAAATCAGTGAATTTGGAAAGAAAAATGTGCCACGAGGATCCAATAATTTATTTCTTATGACGAAAACAGTGTGTATTTGTGTTACATACTTTGTCAATTTTATCATAATTTATCCAGACAATAATGAATAAACGTACAATTATTCAAAGAGTCGTTGCATATCCTTGGGATAAGCCTGTATTGTAAGTTGTATTAATTAATGTATAATTTGATACTTAAATCCGTTCCCAACTACCTTTAAGTCATTTGCATTTTAATCTTTGGTTCATTGGTATAACATAGAATTCAAAAGTAGGAGTAAAATTACGGTTATAAAATTATACAAGGATTAAATAAAATCAGTGAATCCAGTAAGTACAACATGCACTAGGAAGCAGAAATTAATCTCTTGTGCACAAAAAACATTTATACACGTTGTCAATTTGAATCATAGTTTATCCAGACAATAGTATACAGCATTTTACAGAAATTAACCATAACAAATGTATCTGATTATGTAGAGACCAAAGAAAAATGAAAATGTACAAATGAATGCAGAAAACTGTAACAGTGCGATGCAGGATCTTTATGGGAAACCAGAATTTATAACTTATAAGTATAAATAAGTCACAGAACATGTGGCACGAATAGGGAATACATGAGGAGCATGGAATCTTCTTTTAGGAAAACCAGTAGATAGGCCAAGAATGACATGTGAAAATTAACATTATTAATGATTTGCGGAAGATGAATCAGAGAATTATTGGAAAAAATTAGCTCAATATAGGAAGATATGGAGAGCTTTAACCTCCGCGCGACCATGAACCTAGGGTTCGTTAGTGCTAATGAGGTAGTTAGCCAGTTAAGCGCCAATAAACTATGGTTTACAGAAGAAGCGATTCAAATAGAGTAATCACTGATCTCAAACGAAAACTATTTTCTTGATACACAGCTATTAAGAATTTGTCTATTAGTAAAAGTTTGATACTTATTATTTATAATACATGTGGATGCTCTATAACTCATCAGATCAATAGCGTCGCAATTAAAATCTGGGTGTGAAAGACCCGAAAAATTTTGACACAGGCCTCATTTCAGGCATGAGGTCTTATACATGCCTGAAATCTACGACACATGGTCCATAGCTTTACTTCAATTCCGAAGGATTTTTACACCTTGAAAAAATTAATTTATCCCAGCCGGGTTTGATACCGTGATTCCAAGAAACAAAGGTAACCACTGTAATTTAAACGAAATGGAGTTTTTTTTTTTAAGATTCTGTACTCAAAATTCAATATTAAAATGAAATGGAGGTGTTCAATGGATTGGGATGGCTTCGTATATTAATTAGGATTTGGATGAGGCCAGATATTAATAAGTTATGGACCGTATAATCGAAATTACAGTTGGCATATATATATATATATATATATATATATATATATATATATATATATATATATATATATATTGCTGTCTGCCTAAACGGTCTACTTTTGAATCCTTTCCCTAATATTCCTCTGGGGTGCTGGATTTTTATATAGGTAAATTTAGTTATTACAACACATGTAATCGGTGAAAATCAAGTTTATTTTTGCGCTAACTTACTACGTAGATACAATTAAAGCAGGACCAATTTTTTGAATCACAGTCCGTTCCTAGGAATAGAGGGGTCTCGAAGTGTATTAACTTCGGAACAGGCAGCACGTGGCCCTCAATAACCACGTCAGTTTGAGGAATTCCTAAACTCACAAAGTTCAATTATCACCTTCGATGGCGATCAACCAAAAGTAAAGATGGAGAATTCGTCAATAGCCAGTTGTAAGCTGGGGGAGATCCACCTCCCACGAATCTCTATACAATTATTGGTAAGGACTACCGTCCATGATGAGAGTGCCTAACGCACACTGCGAGAGCCTAACACACAATGAGAGAAAGTGTTGTAGTCATCTGCCAGATCTGAGCACAATACGCAGACGTTGGCAACAGTATACAACAAAAATGCTACCAACACAACTCAGCGTTACTGTATTCAGGTGCCTACAATCGGAAGTCAGATGAACTACATCATTAGCGTAATAACCGACGGCAGGTGTCTGCTATACCGACAGAGAGAGCGACTCTTTTCGCAACATACTGCCCCCCGTTGATCTGACCAGATCAAAACTTACACAGTTTTACAACAAAAAAAAACATTACCAAATGAAAACAATTTACAAAAAATAAGCCCTCCAGAAAAACAAAACAAGATAAACAAACAAAAATACACAATAAACTCAATAACAGTACATAATAGAGTTAGAAATGGCTCTATATAATGTATCAAGAGTTAAATTTGGAATTGGACACAACTTCAAAACTGCCCTCTTCATTATTGGGGTATTTGTTTTGACAGAGTCCACTCTGCAAACACCATCGGCACCAGGGTGCAATCCAACAATGATACCTGCCTTCCAAACTAAGGGAGGCAAGTTATCTTCCTTTAGCAGCACTAATTCTCCAATGCTAACATTCCAGTTGTTAGGCTTAGTCCACTTTCTTTTCACTTGCAAGGAATGCAAATATTCCTTTGACCACAATGTCCAAAAATCCTCGTACACACGTTGTACCATGTTACATTGGGTAGACAAGGAAACGGCTTTGATGGAGAAATTGCTTGGAAAATTGTTCAAACTCCTACCTATCAAAAAATGACCGGGTGTAAGATATGATGCATGGTCATGATCATCATTTAATTTACACAAAGGACGCGAATTTAAAATTCCTTCAACTTTTACAGAGTATTCAACTCTTCAAAATTTAGAACTCTACTACCAATGGTTCTTTTCATTAATTGTTTGAAGGATTTTATTCCAGCCTCAGAAATGCCATTGAAATGTGGGCTGTGAGGTGGAATAAAATTCCAGGTCAAATTTAGATTAGCAAAATGCTCCTTAATCAATCCTTGATTATCCCTCAGGAATGACACGATTTCATTCTTTGCGCCAATAAAATGAGTGCCTTATCGCTCCATAAAGAATGAGGAAGACCACGTCTGGCCACGAACCTATCGAAAGCTGAGAAGAAATCAGTGGTACTTAAACTTCTCAATATCTCCAAGTGTTACAACACAAACAAATAGAGCGATATAAGCCTCGAAATTAACCATACTACGGGGATTGTCCCATTTGATCATGATTGGACCACCACAATCAATCCCAATTTTTACAAACGGAAGTTCAGGCCGAACCCTATCTGCAGGCATATGTCCCATTATAGGAGTGTGTGAAGGTGGATTACATCTAAAACACCTGTAACATTTGTGAATGACTCTACGGACAGTGGACCAAAATGTCGTTCTCCCTGGAACGAGCGACTATTCTTAATAAATCTCAACACATAAGCATATTTTCTAAGCAATTTGACAAACGAAGAATACCTTTCCAGATAATTAATGTCAACCTTAACTATAAACACATTTAATGAAGGCTTAGCTTCTAAGTCAATTTCATCCGGGATTTCCAACTCCGGAGTTTTAGCATAATCAATTTGCAATCATTTTAAAAACGGAGGACCAGTCCACCACATTGATAGGTTGGACAATTGAGAGGGATGAACCCCACGAGATAACAAGTCAGCAGGATTGTAATGAGTGGAAACGTGTCTCCACCCTTCAATTGCAGTGAGTGACTGGATTTCAGACACTCTGTTGGCAACAAATGTTTTCCACGTTGTGGATGGTTTTCTCAACCAATGCAACACAATCATACTGTCAGTCCAATAATGCAACTTGTATGGAACAGGCAATTTCAAAGAATCGACAACTTTATTCAGAAGGTTGGCCTACAACAACGCTAACCAAACAAAGTTCCAATCGTGCAATGGATTGTTGCTTTAACGGAGCAACTCTTGACTTAGAACTCAACAAAACAACGGACACCTGATTGTCAATCGAAACATACCTTACATATACACAGGCACCATATGTCGTTTCTGATGCATCACAAAAACCATGGAGTTCTACATATTTAGAACTTTTAAATGGCAATACCTTTCGAAGGAACTTAACATTGTTCAATAAATGTAGATCCTGGTATAATTTTGACCAAATTCCGAAAATAGTGGATGATGGATCAATAGTAGCATCCCAATCCAACTTGGATTGCCACAATTGTTGTAGTAATATCTTACATTTTATTATTACGCAACCGAGAAGACCTAACGGATCAAATATGGATGCGATAGCAGACAGAATTTTTCTCTTGGTAACACTACCAGTGGTTTGCTTCAAATTAATTTGAGTATGGAACTCATCGGTGACCGGATGCCAAACAATACCAAGCGTTTTCACATATTCTTCTTTAGTAAGGCTGAGAGTAGGCGAACACTCCAGATCTTCAATGGGGATGTCGCTTAATACCTCAGCAAAGTTGGAGCGCCATTTTCTCAAGTGAAAATGAGCACTTTCAAGTATAGAGGATACTTGCTGTTGAAGCTTCTTAGCTCCTTCAACAGTCGATTCACCAAACAAACAATCATCAACATAAAAGCAGGATTTTATGATCTCTGCAGCCTTGGGATGAGAACGTTCATGCTCCTTAGCTATTTCAATAAGACATCTAGTCGCTAGAAACTGGCTGAGCTAGTGCCATATGTAACTGTCGTTAGGCGATAATCCTTGATTTCCTCATTAGGAGAATTACGCCACAGTATACGTTGCATATCCTGATCATCAGGATGTATTTTTATACACCTATACATTTTTTCCACATCGGCAGACAAAATAACAAAGAATGTTCTAAACCTTAGAACTATCGACAATAAATCAGGTTGAACTGATGGATCTACCATCAACATAGAATTCAACGATACACCGTTCGAAGACGCACTACTGCCATCAAACAAAACTCGCAATTTGGTGGTCGAACTAGACTCCTTGAATACGCAGTGGTGGGGCAGATAATATTTAGTAGAACCAGCAGTTTCTGAATGGATCATTTCCATATGACCCATAGATTCATATTCATTCAAGAAATCAACATAATTTTTTCTAAGAATATCGTCCTTAGAAAATCTCCTTTCCATTTGTAACAATCGTTTCAATGCATTGTTACGAGAACTGCCAACCATATCTACATCAGGTTTGATAGGTAACCTTACCACAAATTTACCCGACATATCTCTTCCAAAATTATTTACAAAGTGTTCTTCGCATAATTGCTCTTTAGGAGTGAGCACTTGTTGGGACAATTCTTCTAATTGCCAGAATTTTTTATCTTTACTATTCAACAAATCAACTTGAGTAAAGTTAACATAGCGAGGTTTTGTCACAGGTTTCCTGATTGACCTTTCAGGAAATGGACCAGAAAGCACATATCCAAACCGTGTATTGATTAAAGTAGGGAAACCATTCCTCATTAATCTTTGAGATGACACCACGTGATGATACACATCAGCTCCTAATAACAAATCTATTGCGGAAGGGGCATTAAACGTAGGGTCACTCAGTTGAATATTTTCAGGGATGTGCCACTCACCGACAACAATGGGTTGAGCTGGCAACTGCGTTGTGACTACTGGCACTACAGCACAGCTCACATTAACAATAAAATTAGATATGGGAGAGTGCAATTCCAAACTACAAGTGGAATTCACTGGGGAACCAGTAGAATTTCCTATCCCAGCTATCGGTAATTTGCAACGATTTGTTTTGACACCTATCCTTTTGATTAGGTCAGCGGACACAAATGATAGCTGCGATGCACTATCCAACAAAGCCTTGGCCGTGACCAATCTGCCATTGGCTGCCCTTATCTTGACACAACAGGTACTGAGTAAGACATTAGATCCTAAGCCTGATACTATTTTCAGCGCAGTAGGTGACATTACATTTGAGCCTTCCCTAGCCCCTTTATTTGCCCTGGCTCCTGGACACAACAATGAATTATGCATGCCTTGGCAGTTCATTCATGGACGACCCTTACAATCCTTTGAAAGATGTGTAATTGCAACACACATGAAACATAGCTTGTTTTCATACACAAATTTTCTTCTATCATCAACAAGAAACTTTTTAAACTTAAAACAATTACTTATTACATGATTATTGATCTTACAAAATTCACATGCTAATAACTCCTGTTCATTAACAACATGAAATTATTTTATTCTATTCCTTGGTTTCTGGGTGCCCTGAGTTTCACTAGTCCTCCTAGATTCTGATAACTCTAACGTTTGAGCCTTTCTTTCCAGATATTGAATTAAACATAACAAATTAGGTAATTCACTTGATTTGAATTTGGATTCAAACTCAATACGATGATTGGGTCTTATTTTGCTCAATAGCATTTCAACTAACAACAAGTCTTGGATACTTACTCCGGGTTCCAAGTTTTCAATAGCCCCCAAATCAGTTTTAATTTGATTTATTACATCCCTATAATCGGATGATATACATGCATCACAAGGTTTTAGGCTCAATGAATTCTTAATATGTCGGCCTACAATAAGACGTTTATTGTTGTATCTGCTTTCAATTAGTTGCCATGCAATATTAAAATTCTCATTACAAATGGCCAAATTATCTAACAATCCCTTAGGTTCTCCTTGTAGAGAGGACAAAAGGTAATGAAGCTTCTGTACATTGTCTAACTCATCATTATTAATTACTAGACTGTTAAAGGTGTTCCTAAACGATAGAAACTTGGCTATGTCCCCCTCAAATACTGGCAATTCTATTGGCGGTAACTTAACCTTACTTTTAGTCGAGCTATTCGAAATATCAGAATTATTATCATGGTCTTTCCTGAACTTAGATTCTTCAAATTTATCTAGCATATCCTGTATTTTTTCCATGATAGCAAAATATCGGAACTCAAATGATTATGTTTTTCAACATGAATTTTTTTTCCAAATATTGGATAACTTATTTTTTCTTTCTATTAATCCATTTTTAGATATTTGAGTGCTATCAAAATTAGTTTCCAGGTTAGTAAGAGCTCTATTTAGGAACCCTCGTTCCTTCACAGCACGTGCGTCCGACACAAAAGACATATTTGCGTCCAAATTACAGCACAAAAAAAAACAAAAATTATTTAGGGGCACGTGGTTATTATACCAAACAATATTTATCAATCAAACAATTAAAATAACACAAATTATTTTTTGTACCACGTGGCCTGTCAAACAAAAGACATATTTGACGCAAAAGACATATTTGCGTCCAAATTACAGCACAAAAAAAACAAAAATTATTTAGGGGCACGTGGTTATTATACCAAACAATATTTATCAATCAAACAATTAAAATAACACAAATTATTTTTTGTACCACGTGGCCTGTCAAACAAAGAATGCTCGTGTTTTATCAAAATAAAAACAAAATGTACACAAATTTATTCCTCCGAGGATAATTAAGCATATTACGAACAAATAATAAGCTTACCGGGTGTGGTTTTTACAAGTATGGAACAGATACACTTACTTGAGTCAGTATCAGCTATGTCGTCGCCATCTTGAATATCACTTATTTCTTGAATCACACGCCAATTTTTAGCACAAAATTCTTGTTTCACAATTCCAAATGGTTCAATTTAGGATCCAGCCCGGAGGACAAAAATGTTGATTGCCAACACGGTCTACTTTTGAATCCTTTTCCTAATATTCCTCTGGGGTGCTGGATTTTTTAAAGGTAAATTTAGTTATTACAACACATGTAATCGGTGAAAATCGAGTTTATTTTTGCGCTAACTTACTACGTAGATACAATTAAAGCAGGACCAATTTTTTGAATCACAGTCCGTTCCTAGGAATAGAGGGGTCTCGAAGTGTGTTAACTTCGGAACAGGCAGCACGTGGCCCTCAATAACCACGTCAGTTTGAGGAATTCCAAAACTCACAAAGTTCAATTATCACCTTCGATGGCGATCAACCAAAAGTAAAGATGGAGAATTCGTCAATAGCCAGTTGTAAGCTGGGGGAGATCCACCTCCCACGAATCTCTATACGATTACTTAGTAAGGACTACCGTCCATGATGAGAGTGCCTAACGCACACTGCGAGAGCCTAACACACAATGAGAGAAAGTGTTGTAGTCATCTGCCAGATCTGAGCACAATACGCAGACGTTGGCAACAGTATACAACTAAAATGCTACCAACACAACACAGCGTTACTGTATTCAGGTGCCTACAATCGGAAGTCAGATGAACTACATCATTAGCGTAATAACCGGCTGCAGGTGTCTGCCATACCGACAGAGAGAGCGACTCTTGTCGCAACATATAAGTTATATATATATATAAAATTACCTGAAATTATGAAGAAAAAAACACATTATTTAAGAAGCCATTTTTTTATAATTATTTTCTGGGTTTTAGCCCACCGCTGTGGTCTCGAGGTAGCGTGCTGCCTTGTCACGCAGCGGCCCCGGGTTCGATTCCCTGTCGGGACGGGCTCCTGGTTAAGGTTTTTTCGGGGTTTTTCCTCATCTGTAAGACAAATGTCAGGAAGCTTAGGGCCCAACGTTACCCGAAAATCATCCGGTCATCATCATCATCATCATCCTTATCATCATCATCCTTCATCGGTGTGGAAAGCAACGGGAAGCTACAAAACCTATAATCCCCTAGTAAAGCTGCAAAGAATAGCATGAAAATGCTATAATTGCAGTGAAAGACCTGCCTTCGGGCAGAACTACTATGGATGGATGGATTCGGGGTTTTAATAATCCCTAGTTAAGAACAAAACCATCCCACAACATTTCAAAACTCCATTCAATATTAGTACTGGATTTTGGGGACCAAATCTAAAGAAATTAAAAAAAACTGATAAATTAGATATTTTTCGTCTACATCCACGTTTTTCTATTTCAAGTTTCTTTCCAGCAATCTTTCCACAATTTGCAAGAAAATTTCCTCCTAATTTCCCTTTAAAACTTTCTGCTGATATAATATTACTTATGAAACATATTTTCCCATTTGCTTACAAATATCATCCTATTAAATCGAACTTTGTAAGTTCTGGGTACATTAACTTTCGGTATGATAATTTGCAAACGGAAGGACAAAGTTACTCGCGTCCACAGCAAAAACTTAAACTGTACGTGTCCCAAGGAGTTTCCAATTGAACAACAGGAAAGGAAATTGGACACAAAAACAATAAGAAGGCTTTTAATGAAACGAACTTATTTCGTGTTCATTAAAGTCGTCCAAACAAAAAAAATAGTAAAAATACCAGACAGAGATGGCTGGTGAACGAAACCACTTCTGAAAAAGAAGCGACATCAATCTTGCGACTAAACTCTGGAAACTCTTGCATAGTATCATATCTAAACTGTGTCAGAATTTGTATCTCTAAACACTGCGCCATCTGCTAACGCAGGGCAACAAAATTAATGGAGAATATCTACTTCAATACAGAAAAATGGACTCTGATCTCCAGAAGTAGAAGAATCTTACAAAATTGTACTGGAATGCCAGAAGACTTATGGAGTGAATCCTCGTATCTCTCTTATATACAACAATACTTTCACAAATCATCTATTTAATTTTATGTATAAACTGGTAGTATTAATCCGACCGGCTTATCTCTATTAGGTTTTTTAGCATTGTATTTTTTTTCTGATGGGAGGAAGCCCTAGAACATCCTGGAGCCAGGGAGTGTATTTATACTTGAAGGAGAAACATGTACAACCAGGAGATTGGATGGACCGACAAAATTTGCTATTAGGAATCGGACGATGTCAAAGACATTAATCAACCGATGATCTATCTATCTGGTAATTTTTGTTTCAGGTATTTTTAGAGAGGAAAAACAGCAGTATTGTTTTAACGATTACCGTATCTGAAAACAAGGGATCCCGGATTACAATTATAGATACATAAAAAACAAATTTCTGTGATTATTTGGGATCAACTTCACCGGAAAAAACTGATGAGAAATATCAAAATCTAATTTAAGAAATTAAAACAGAATTTAGGCGAATAAGATACGTAAAATGTCATGCTCCCTGCAGTGTTTTATTGCAGTGACTGATAGCAACCAATTTTATTGGCTTCGGCTCTTTGGAGCTGTCACATTCGAGCGGTGTAACGCCTTGGATTTGAGCTACGGGATATGGTTCCAGTCTCCCATGGGGTGCAGCAATATTCTCATGGTATTTCGGCCAATATAGTACAACCCAGCATTGTGTGGGATTTTGGTTCCTTAAATAAGTAGTGGGTCTAGGTTGAGTAAATCAGAAATAACGGCTGGGGACACAACATTCTGATCACATATCGCCACTATACTGACTGGATGATCGTCGACCTCTATAAATTATATATTGGGTTGTGAGGTAAGCAACCGGCTTCTATGACAAACACCTAGTGCTTTTGCGACATGTAGTCGAAATAGTTTGAAGCAGAAGTGGCACTGATGCATTTATTTATGAGGGCAAAACGCATACTTCAATTAAAATCTACTTAGATATTAATTGCTGACTCCATGGCGCAAATGGTTAGACATTCGCCCCCTCCACCGCTGGGTCTCGAGTTTGCAATGGTTTATTATTATTATTATTATTATTATTATTATTATTATTATTATTATTATTATTTAAGAAGATATTCCTTTGTGCTTTTAATAGTTTATTAAAAGATGCGCTGAATTTTTCAACATAAAATTCGGAGGCAGTTGCGGTTGTAGTGTATTTTCATAGAGATTTGTTGAATTTGGGATTTCATACATTACTCCCATCCCGCATCCCTTTGCTTCTGTTTATATATTAGAGAATATTATGCATCAAGTTTACGCCATATATCTTAGTAAGCCGAACAATAACATGTATTTGAAAAGAGTCGCTTCCCGAATATCTTGGAGTTATGGCCACATTATGCTCATTGGCATTTTCATATTTCTTATTGCATTTCTCGAAACCGCAACATCGAACTACTAACTATTTATTACTGGCAACCTGGGGCTCAGCACGAATCATGTGAAACGCTTTCCATCAACGCTGTACAGACTGACTCAAAGTTTTCTTGCTTTCCAGAGTTAAACATTTTATTGTAAATTCCGACTTGTGCATTTTAAGAAACATATGCCTACATTCTTTGACTTGAGATTAAGAATTCATTATTCAATTTACAACGGCTAAAGTTGCTACAGGATTACAAATATTTGCGTGCCATTGAAGGCATCGGTACGTGAAGATAATAAATTCAGTGATAAATAACAAAGTTACACAGCTATATTAATATGTTTTTAATACACAAGTGATCTTCTTGGTGATAAAATATTAAAATATATATGCAGTCAATATGCCCATTTCACCAATTAATGTTTTAAAATGGTCAACAAGTTTCTACAGCTAAGCTGTCATTCTCAAGACCAGATATTGACTCAATATCTGGTCTTGAGAATGACAGCTTGGCTGTAGAAACTTGTTGACCATTTTAAAACATTAATTGGTGAAATGGGCATATTGACTGCATATATATTTTTATATTAATATGATTAAACGCCGTCTGCTGCACTTTGCAAAGAAAACATTTATGATTAATATGAAAATATAAATACGAAAAAGGGACATTCTTAGAATTTGTGGTTGCTTTTCCTTATCTTATATATAAAAATGAATGTTTGTTTGTATGTTTGTTTGTTTGTTCGTACTTTATGCGCGGCCATACCGTTGATCCGATTGTGAAGGGTTTTTTTTGCAAAATGTTCAGGAGATTCCCGGGATGAACATAGGCTATAAGAGAGTTGTGATACTCAACTCCTACACCCTTAAAAATCGTCCTTTGTAGTGGAAAACGTGAAAAAAGTAGCTCTTCGGACGCTTAAATGGCTTACGCTGCTTAAACCATAAGAAATACACAAAATTAATGTACATAGAATTGAATATCTCAAAACACTCTACAAAAAAGTCCGCGACAGCATATGTTTATCTCTTACGGATAACTCACAAAAACCATTTTTGTCTTTCATTGATACCAAGAGTCTCGCGCCGTAGCCGAGTGGTTAAGGCAAGAAGTCTTGGCGCAGAACTACGGGATTTACGCTGGTTCGAGTCTCTATGGGGGAAGACATTTTTCTCATGGAATTTCGGCCAGTATGGGACCGGTGCACAGTGGGTCAGAAATTAAATCTAGCTGGGGAAAAAAAAAAAAAAAAAACTATTTTGACTCACTCTCATCTCAATTTATCCTTTTTTTTCACTCTAATATAACTGTTATATGACGGTTCTTAACTTATCTGTAAAGGAGGGTACAATTCTAATGTTTATGAAGACAATATAAACATCGGAAGTTGCCGATGGTTAAGAACTCATCTGGTCTATATCCCAGTTGCGTTATTAGCGTTGTGTGTTCAAGTTCAGTGAGCTTTTCTTCTTATTCTATATGGATACTTCACCTCAAGGTTTGTAATTTTATTGATATATTTAATGTGTTTCTTATATAACCAGATATTATGTTAAATACATGTTGAATCATACCTTCCAAGCACTAAAAAATTTATACAATCATCTTATTTTAAATTGAGCTACAAAGCAGTGGCGGTTCCAGGGAGGGGACCATGGCCCCCCGAGAATTTTTTAAAGATAAATTATGATTCTAATTAATGAACTATTATCGTACACTTAAAAATTCAAATAAACTTCGGTGTATTAAGTAGCAAAGTGCGTTGCTGACCGATCACGAGTAAACTGGTGATCGAGTTTCTCGTATGTATATACATATATATATAGGCTATATATAATTCATCTGAATGTGTATTTGTCACTGAACTTCTCCTAAACGACTGGACCGATTTTGATTAAATTTGTGTGTGTGTCTGTTTGAGTCCCTCGATGGTTTAGATTCACATTTGGACCCTCTAAAACCATTAGTTGAAGGAGTTCACCTGAAGTAAAAAATTGAAAAATCGCTCTAGCGGTCACATTTTTCGACGTTTCACAACTCAATGTTGTCCAAAAATGAGCGAAATCCCGACAATTAGAAGTGGAGGTTTACTTGAAATCCGAAATTAAAAACTCCTGTATATCGACTGGACCGATTTGGATGACTTTTTTTCTGTGTGTTTGAGTGGGTCCCTGGATGGTTTAGATTCACAATTGGACTTGGTAGGTGGCGCGGCGATCGGGTTATAGGATTTTGTTATGTCAGATGCGTAGTCATCTGCATTATCGTTATGTTCCCTACATAACTATGTGACGTCATCATTCACACTTCTTAAACCACAACAGATGGCTGTAAGAGGTTTTCTTGCGAACTTATTTAATAATATCTAATTATGTCCTAATTGCTGAATTTTATGGTAAAAAAGTAACATATTTTTATCGTCCGCCCATGACACGAGAGTTGAGCGTTCGGGGAGGACAACGTCTGCCGGGTACGCTAGTAATTTTATAAATTTGGGAAAAGGTAGAATTCGTGATTGTTTTAATTGCTGTTAACATTTTCAAAACTTTATGTATGGCTATTCATTAACTCGAGAATCTTAAAAAAAAATATATTAAAATGTCTCGTTTCTATGAAGCTTATTTGTAAATGAAGAATAAAATAGAAAGTCACATAACATCTGAACGGAATTTAGTTAATTTAATTACTGTTACATTTGTAGAATTTTACGAAACGATTTTCATTAACTTTGACGACGACGACGGCAACGATAATAGGTAGATAAATAGTTACATATCGTTCGCGGTGGTCTAGTCTCCAGTCACGAGGATCACGGATTCAAACCCGGCCGGGTTCAATGGATTTTTAGGATGGAAAAAATCCAAGGCAGAAGACCTCCGGGAGAAACTTTAAGCCATGGGTCCCGAGTTTGAAGATTATCAGGGTCATAAAAGAATCTCTTGCCTTCTGACAACAATTTTACCCATCCTCATCCATCCAAGGAATACTTGTTTTGAATTAAATGCCTCCTAGTGAATATGACATATTTAGGGAAATAAGCGTAACTAAATTAGTCTGGTTAAGAAACTTCCCACTAGGGGAGCAACCATGACGGACGAACGGGATCAATCTTTATCATCTACATCAAATATTTGAATTGCTTCAATTGTCAAAGGTATACGATAAAATGAGAACATAACGGTTAATAATTATTTTAGTGCGTATTTAATTTCCATGTACCATTCGTGCTTTTGACCTTCTCTGAAAAAAATTATATATTTTCACTTCAAAAATAAATAAGTAATTAATAATAATAATAATAATAATAATAATAATAATAATAATAATAGTAATAATAATATAGTTAATAATATCCATCCATAGTAATTCTGCCTGAGGGCAGGTCTATCACTGCAATCATAGCATTTTCATGCTATGCTTTGCAACTCTACTAGGGAATTATAGGTGTGGTAGCTTCCCGTTGCTTTCCACACCGGTGAAGGATGATGATGATGATGATGATAATGATAAGGATAATGATGAAGGCCGGATGATTTTCGGGGACCGTTGGGCCCTAAGCTTCCTGACAGTTGTCTTGCAGGTGAGGAAAACCCCCGAAAAAATCTCACCCAGGAGCCTGTCCCGACCACGAATCGAACCCGGGCCCGCTGCGTGACAAGGCAGCACGCTACCTCGAGACAACACTTGAGGATGCCAGACGCAGACTCTGGCGAAACGTCGGGGAACTACAAGCCTCACGACCACGGCCTACAGCCCGAAAATCTTCAAGATCATCATAGCAACTCCGGCCGTGAAAGTCTACGTGAAAACATAAAAAAAATCTAACAAATACAGGATATTGTTCGCACAATGAAGATTATTTTCCAGCAATCGGCTTTCTGGCATATTGAAAATCTCAAGCAATATGCAATATACGTTAGGCCCAATAGGCTATTTCTTCCACTTTCGTTGAAATATGATGCAATGAGGACACATGTCATTCATCAGAATCTCCACTACAGGGACATCTGTGTCTATTATAACTCTTATTAGAGATCGACATATTTTAAATCATTAGAAGTAGTAATAGTAGTGACGGTGGCGGTGGCGGTGGCGGCGATGGCGGTGGTGGCAGTAGTAGTAGTAGTAGTAGTAGTAGTAGTAGTAGTAGTAGTAGTAGTAGTAGCAGCAGTATTATATTATTTAATGACCCTACTTTTTAACAAATAAGGCCATAAACGTCGCAATTCGGACAAACCATCACATCATAAAACGAATGTTTTAAATTGTTCATCATCATCATCATCATTCGGTATCATGGCAGCTGCCGCAGTCTTCCGGAAACCAAACGCCATTCCTCTCTTTCCATCCATTGATCTTCCTCCAATCCTCTGATATTCATAGCTGCTTGTACCCCTTCTATCCAAGTTTTCTGCGGTCTTCCTCTCTTTCTCCTTTCTATTGGGATTCATTCCATAACAATTTTAGGCAATCTTTGCTCTGGCATTCTTTCGAGATGGCCATACCACTGTAATCTTTTCTTTTCTATAATGTCTATGTTGTCCGGCTCCTCTTGTACATCCATAATTTTCCTTATTTCTTTATTTCGTATTCTATCGATTCTAGATTTTCCAGTTGATTTTCTTAAAACATCGGTTTCTGTACTTAAAATTATTTTCATATCCCTGGTAGGAATTTGCCAGACTTCAGCATCATATGTTAAAATGCTCTGAATTATGGTTTGATATATTTGTAATTATATATTTCTTGTAATATTTTTGCTCCACCAAACAGAGTTTAAATCATTTATTGCTTGTTTTCTTTGTGCGATTCTATTTTTAATCACCTCTGTGTTATCGCCTGAATTGTCTAATTTTGTTCCTAAAAGAGTGCATTCCATAGAATGTAGTTCTTCTCCATTATTGACATTTATAACTTTTTAATAGTCTTAAATAAATGTGGAATCTAGTAGCAAAGGAGTGAATTTAATTAATTTATATCAGCCTCTAACGGAAATGTGTATGTAAGTGGTGTTAAATGTGACCGTCGCGAATGGCTGACAACCTGGCTGGCATCAGATGCCGATTTCTATACAAGTATGAGCCTCAAACTCCTATCCAAGCTACTCCTAAGGTCAGTAGTAGGATCTGTTTTATATAAATATTCATGTTTTATTCTACATCAGAAACGAAATCATTTACTTATGTAGTGAAAATGATAGCAAGACTCCTATGCTTATAATTGCTTGCACTGCCTTTGAAAAATGCGTGCGTTTCAGAGAGACAAGAGACAGAGAGACAGATAGTTGATAGACAGACAGACAGACAGAGAGAGGGAGGAGGGAGAGAGAGCAAGTGAAAGAGAGATAGTGAGAGAGAGCGAGAGCAGTGAAAGATTGAGAGAGAGAGAGAGAGAGAGAGAGAGAGAGAGAGAGAGAGAGAAAGAGAACGAGCGAGTGTGTGCGTTAGTCTGCATTCACAATGCCAAGGTCAATAGGTGATGCTGAGTTAGAAGAAATATGTTTATAGGGCTACCTCTTAAACATTGCTGACTGCATCTCGAAAGTTTTAACGCAGTAGGAATGGTAAAAAATTCCTCACAAAATTAAGGATCAGCAAAATTATGTTAGTCCCAGTGAACTAGTAGTTACCATAATTGACTCTGGTTTAGAGGTATGCTGATTCAAACCCGCGCGTAATCACCGTATTTTTCAAGATTTAAAATTCTCGTGTGTCTTCCGTCTGAAGGAAAATTTAGCTATTTTACTACTCTGTAGATTTACAGCACGTAATAGGAACTCAATCTTGAATGAAGCAAAATTTATAGTCGCAGATTTGAATTCCGAAAGAGATGTTAAAAAATTTCGTTAACAAAAACTACCTATCAGATATTATTATAGGCCTACATTGTATTCCTGTCTAGTGTACTATGTGTGTATGTATATGTACATAATATTACACCTCATTAGAAAATTGCTAGCTCTGAATGTTAATTTTTACAGTATAGGTTAAGCATTGAATTAATACATGCCAATATAAAATAAAACTATGTATTATCCAAAAATTAAAAAAAAAGAGTTTAATGATGATGATGATGATAATAATATTATTAATAATAATAATAATAATAATAATAATAATAATAATAATAATAATAATAATAATAATAATAATAATAATAGGCCTAATAAATGAATAATAAAATATTGAAAGTGCATGGTCTGCATGTACGAAATTCTTAAGAAATTAGGAATTACTAGCTAATGCCCGGCGTGCGCTGCTACGCCAAAATAAATAAAAATTGATGTGCCTTTATTTTAGTTGAATAAGCAAATGGAAAAATAATTATAAATTTATACTTTTTATATACCCCGTGCTAATTACCCGGCGTTGCCCGGAAATCTACTTATACCGATCTTCTTGATATAAATGAGCTGAAATACAAAAATTAATGTGTTTTATATGCAGTTAGATTAGTAAAAGGAAACATTTATATCGTAAATATTTTTAGATACCCCGTGTTGTTTGCCCGGCGTTGTCCGGGAATCTACTCATCCCGATCTTCTTGGCATAAACGAGCTAAAATCGAAAAAAAAGTATTTATTATGATTAGTTGAATAAGTGAAATGAAAAATAATCATATATGTATATCGTAATTATTTTAAGACTTCCCGTGCTGATTACCTGGTGTTGCCCGGGAATCTACTTATCTCGATCTTCTTGGCATACATGACCTAAAAGGCAAAATTCGTTATTGCGAGTTATCCGTAAAAGAATACCCGTCATGTGCTGCTATGCTTGCACAGGAATCTACGTACTTGTCTCGATCTTCTTGGCATAAATGAAAGATAAAAATGGTTATTGTGAGTTATCAGTAAGATATACACATATGTTGTCACGACTTTTTTGTAGAGCTTTTTGAGATATTCAATTCTGTGTACATTAATGTTGCGTATTTTTTATGGTTTAGGCAGCGTAAGCCATTTAAGCGTCCAAAGAGTTACTTTTTTCAAGTTTTCCACTGCAAAGGGCGATTTTTAAGGGTGTAGGAGTTGAGTATCACAACTCTCTTATAGCCTATGTTCATCCCGGGAATCTCCTGAAAATTTAGCAAAAATCCCCATAACAATCGGATCAACGGTATGGCCGCGCATAAAGTACGAACGAACAAACAAACATACAGACAAACATACAAACAAACAAATAAACAAACAAACAAACGAATATTCATTTTTATATATTAGATGAGGTTTCCTTAATCTTCCAATGAATAAAAATATTCAGGCAATAGTTGCACAGTACGGAATAACTTGTTATTTATTTATATAAAATGGGTAAAAGTATTAATTGTACATTAATTGAATTTACACCGTAATAATGTGAATATTAGCGAACAAATTATTAATCGATAGTAGCCTATATAAAATTATGTCATGTGAAAATCTTTCCAAGATCAGGTTGCAGTTACAGATTGAGAAATTATTTAAAACAAAAGGCTTCTTTTTATAAATACGATAAATTGACAGATATATTGTTCTTCAATTACGGTATATCAAACTGAGACCTGAAATTCAGTTTAGATTTTCAGTGTATCATAACGATTCACTATACAAATAGTATAATTTGAAGAAGCGATTCAATTTTCATTTATTTATTTATTTTTGACGACCTCATATGGAATTAACTGTAAATATTATATAGTTATATTTCAGTAATAATAATAATAATAATAACAATAATAATACATGTTTACTTGTAAAAGAAGGAATATCTTTGGCTATTGACAAATATACATATTTGTACATGCAGTAAACATTTATTTGGCACGAACACTCCATTACTTCATCATCTGGACCCATGCCTCCACCCCTAGGGATACCTCGGTCAAATACAATACTCCCAAGTCCCAGAATCTTGTTCTCCCTATCTATCTCGCGTCCACATTCAAGTTCTCGGCCTTAAACCAACACCTCAGGGAGAAGGTGTTGGAGTCACAACTTCAGGGAAATTGCTGAGCTGCATACGAGTAGTACGTCAGGTCGCTTATTCCTGATGACCCCACAATTGGTCCACGGGCTCCTTGAGCCTAGCCGGGAGGACTGCTGTCGCAGATCCACCTACCGTTCCCCTGTTCCCTCCAGTGACGCATCCTGCAGCCTTTGTGAGACCGGCTAGGGCTTGAATCCTCAAGCCCCACAGTGTGAGACTTTAGTACGTCCAGGTGCTCATCTCGTGGCGACCCTACAGTTTGTCCACGAGCCTGTAGGTTTAGCCGGGAGACAGCACAGGTGCTCCCCTCTGCGCTGGTCCGAGCCGTACCCTGGTCTGCCTCCAGGGACGAGTCTTGTTGCTGTTCTGGGCCAGCGAGGAGCTTGCAAGCTCCAACAGGTAAGCAAATAGTACGGGAAGGGCGCTCATCTGCTGCTGGTTCACGAGTCCCTTGGACTTAGCCGGGAAGACATCTAGGCCCAGCCGTCCACCCCTTGGGATACCTCGGTCGTCATAACTATACTCCCAAGTCCTAGTTCTAGTCCTCCCTATCCTATGTTCGCGTCCACGTTCAAGTTCACGGTCCTTAAACCAACACCCCAGGGAGAGAGTGTTGGAGTTTCCAGTTCTGGGAACTGCTGAGCTACATAGTACATCAGGTCGCTCAATCCTGACGACCCCACAGTTGGTCCACGGGCTCCATGAGCCTAGCCGGGAGGACTGCTGTCGCAGATCCACCGACCATTCCCCTGTTCTGCCTCCAGGGACGTGTCCTGCAGCCGTTGTGAGACCGGCTAGGGCTACAAGCCCAACAGTGTGAGACTTTTAGTACATCCAGGTGCTCATCTCCTGGCGACCCCACAGTTTGTCGACGGGCCCGTAGGCCGAGCCAGGAACCAGTACAGTAGCTCCCCTCTGGACTGGTCCGAGCCGAGCCCTGGTGTGCCCCCAGGGACGCCTTCTGCAGCTGTTGTGGGCCAGCACGGAGCTCGCAAGCTCCAACAGATGAGCAAATAGTTCGACAAGGCGCTCAACTCTTGCCTACCCCACTAATGGTTCACGAGTCCCTTGGACTTGACCGGGAGGACTCTCTACAAATCCACCGACCTTTCCCCAGTGCACCAGCTGGGGACGTGTTTGGTTGCTGAAGTGGGTCCAGCCTGAGCTATAGTACGTCAGGTCGCTCAACTCCTGACGACCTCACAGATTGTCCTTGGGTCACTCGGTTCCAGAGTCGGCGCTAAGTCCCAGACCCAAAAGACCGCGCTTCCTCCTTTCCCGAGCTTATTGACCTGGTGGTAATTCCCAGCATTACACCCGGTATTGTCCCAACCAGCCCGTTCGCAAGACTAAGCCTAGTCGTGCCGCTGCTGTGAGTCAGCCCACTGAGCAATGTAGGCATCCAGGGAGTTCATCGCCCATTGTGCCCCCACAAAGGTCCTCGGGATTAACCAAGAGAAGGGTGCTTCTGATCTCCACAATCTCCCACCGCCTCGCCACGACGGCCGCTGCTCCCGTTGTGGGCCGGGACATTTGAGCTTTAGTACAACAGGGCGCTCGTCTCCTGTTGACCCCACTTATGGTCCGCGAGTCCATCGGACTTGGAAGGGAGGACTGACTAGCAGATCCACCGACCTTTTCCCCACTACGCCACCGAGGGGACGCGATTTGTTGCTGAAGTAGGCGCAGCACGAGCTATGTAGTGCATCAGCTCGCTCGAG
Organism: Diploptera punctata; assembly: GCA_030220185.1. Lineage (NCBI taxonomy): Eukaryota > Metazoa > Arthropoda > Insecta > Blattodea > Blaberidae > Diploptera > Diploptera punctata. Next base: position 290,912 of record JASPKZ010008050.1, on the reverse strand, counting down.
TCCTGATGACCTCACAAATGGCCCACGGGTCCGGTCTGGACCTAGCCGGAAGGAGTGCAAGCAAACCACCGACCGTTCCCCTATCCGCCGCCCGGGGACGCGCCCTGTTGCTGTTATGAGCACAGCTGGGGCCCGATAAACGGACCCCCAGGGAGCCGGGAAGACATCTAGGCCCTGCCGTCCACCCCTTGGGATACCTCGGTCGTCATGACCATACTCCCAAGTCCTAGTTCTAGTCCTCCCTATCCTATTTTCGCGTCCACGTTCAAGTTCTCGGTCTTTAAACCAACACCCCAGGGAGAGAGTGTTGGAGTTCGCAGTTCTGGGCAATTGCTGAGCTTCATAGTACATCAGGTCGCTCAATCCTGACGACCCCACAGTTGGTCCACGGGCTCCATGAGCCTAGCCGGGAGGACTGCTGTCGCAGATCCACCGACCATTCCCCTGTTCTGCCTCCAGGGACGTGTCCTGCAGCCGTTGTGAGACCGGCTAGGGCTACAAGCCCAACAGTGTGAGACTTTTAGTACATCCAGGTGCTCATCTCCTGGCGACCCCACAGTTTGTCGACGGGCCCGTAGGCCAAGCCAGGAACCAGTACAGTAGCTCCCCGCTGGACTGGTCCGAGCCGAGCCCTGGTGTGCCCCCAGGGACGCCTTCTGCAGCTGTTGTGGGCCAGCACGGAGCTCGCAAGCTCCAACAGATGAGCAAATAGTACGACAAGGCGCTCAACTCTTGCCTACCCCACTAATGGTTCACGAGTCCCTTGGACTTAACCGGGAGGACTGTCTAGCAGATCCACCGATCTTTCCCCCAGTGCACCAGCTGGGGACGTGTTTGGTTGCTGAAGTGGGTCCAGCCTGAGCTATAGTACGTCAGGTCGCTCAACTCCTGACGACCTCACATATTGTCCTTGGGTCACTCGGTTCCAGAGTCGGCGCTAAGTCCCAGACCCAAAAAACCGCGCTTCCTCCTTTCCCGAGCTTATCGACCTGGTGGTAATTCCCAGCATTACGCCCGGTATTGTCCCAACCAGCCCGTTCGCAAGACTAAGCCTAGTCGTGCCGCTGCTGTGAGTCAGCCCACTGACTGTAGGTATCCAGGGAGCTCATCGCCCATGGTGCCCCCACAAAGGTCCTCGGGATTAACCAAGAGACCGGAGCTGCTGATCTCCCCAATCTCCCACCGCCAGCCGGGAAGACAGCCGTAATCACGGCGAGAATCCTGGGACTTCTTATTCTCAAACTCCTGTTACCGGTACACAAGATTCTCATACTTCCTTTAAGCCGCCACCGCTTAAAAGAACGAGCGAGAGTAAAACAGAGTTTGACCCGCCTTTACGTATAATTAATTTCACAGTAATAAAATAAATAAGTAAATAAATAAATATAAACTGCATCTACATCATATGCAAGAATGACATCTAATATATAAAAACCAATGTTTGTTTGTTTGTCTGTCTGTTTGTTGATTTGTTTGTTTGTTTGTTTGTTTGTTCGTATTCTATGCGCGGCCATACCGTTTATCCGATTTTGATGGAGTTTTTTGCAAAATGTTCAGGACATTCCGGGGATGAACATAGGCTATAAGAGAGTTGTGATACTCAACCCCGTCACCTCTAAAGTCACACTTCGTAGTGAAAAACGTGAAATAAAGTCCCTATTTTGACGCTTAAATGGCTTACGCTGCCTAAACCATAACAAATACACCAAATTAATGTACACAGAATTGAATATCTCAAAAAAAAAAACTCTACAAAAAAGACCGCGACAGCATATGTTTTATCTTCTACGGATAACTCACAATAAACATTTTTGTTTTTCATTGATGCCAAGAAGATCGGGATAAGTGGGTTCTCCGGGCAAGCGTGCTCTGCCGTACCGTACATCCGATTGAGATGGGGCTTTTTGAAAACTATTCAGGAGATTCCGGGATGAACATAGGCTATAAGAGAGTTGTAATACTCAACCCCGTCACCTCTAAAAATCACATTTCGTAGTGAAAAACGTGAAATAAAGTCCTTATTTTGACGCTTAAAATGGCTTACACTGCCTAAACCATAACAAATACACCAAATTAATGTACACAGAATTGAATATCTCAAAAAACTCTACAAAAAGTCCGCGACAGCATATGTTTATCTTCACATATAATAAAGGATAACTCACAATAACCATTTTTTGTCTTTCGTTGATGCCAAGAAGATCGGGATAAACAGATTCCCGGGCAAGCATAACAGCGCACGGCTGGTGGTATAAACACATTAACACTTATTTAGGGCTAGCAGTGCACGCCGGGTATTAGCTAGTGAGTTATAAAATATGAATTGTATTAGCTAATCAAATATATTAAATTTCGCACTTGGTTGACTAGTGTTTACTAGGCTTTCTTTGAGTTCTTCTCGAACTCCATCCCAGCTGGAGTCGTTGGACTTCTAAAGCAAAAAAAAAAAAGTATGATTATAGATTCTTTCGTCCCTAGCCGTATCCGAGTGGTTTGAGGCATATGCCTTGGTGAAGAGTTCAGTTACGGGATTTGCGTTTGAGTTTCCATGGGGGATGAATTGTTTTCTTTTAAATTCGGTCAATATGGGACCTGTACCCACCCATCACCGTGAGGATTTTGGAAAGCTACATTTTAAGAAGCGGTTAAGATTGATAAAATCACATGTCATCCATACACTGGCTAGATGATTGTTCACCTTTGTGATTGACAAGTGAAAGTGAGGCCAGCAGCCAGATATTAAGCCAGGGTCCTTCTAGGCCCCTTACGCCACGAAAAAAAAAAGGATTCATTCAGAAGGAACCTAAAACCGTGGATGCCTAATCGTAGGTTTTACGGAATGTAAATGATCTCGTGTCTTGAAAACAGACCTCTGTGTAAAATCGTCGGTCTTTAGTGCCCAGATTTGAATTGCGTCGTTAATGACATTAGCATTAAGAAGCATCGTTAAATAAAATACTAACAGTCTGACTAACAATATAGGCCTATTATCGTATCCTTATTGATAAAAAATTAAAATGAGCCAATAATTTAACATAGATACTATTAATGTCCCTGGTGTGTCTTTATGATTATGTTTAGAAGTTGGCCTTCCAATTTAATTTGCTTAACAATGTGCGGGCTTACGCGTAGGATATATATTAATCTTCACTTTGTTGTGGCTACATTTATGAGGGTAAGAACACTGATGTTCCGCAATTCCCATAGCGATCATAAAGTTGAGTCCAACACTACGCATGACCAGATTATCAAAAAAATAGTTTTGGATTCTTCAATGAAAACCAGATGACTTCCGACAGTACAGACGAAACAGTTAAAAAAAAGTTAACAATAATGTGTCTTAATGGAAATTTAACATACACGACCATACTTTTCCGGCTTGAAAAAAGTTATTGGGTATCATATAATATATTGATTAAGGGCGTAAAATTATTAGATATTACTCCCTTCGGAAGGGCAGTAGAACCATGGTCTCGTGTCTTATAATTAATGCACGTAAAACATTCTCGAATCTGAATTAACCCTTAACTATTCGCGTGCGGGTTAAAATGACCCATGGGGTATATTTAAGCTTATACATTTGTTACTACATTGACAACATTGTTATGGATTTCAGTACCTTCCTAAAATAAGCATTTCTTGCTTTTTGTTGTCAAAAGGGTCAGTTTAACGGTCACTTCTGGTGAGTTAGAACGGCTTGTTTTATGCCTGGGTAAAGCTGATCTCCACGCTAGTATTAGTGTAAATTTTTCTGGTGGCTGGATTAAATTCTAAGATAGATCTGAAACCTTGATTTGCATATTTATGAAGTGAGTATATATTATTTTTATTATTGTCATCATCATCATCATCGCACTATTACCACCAGTTGCAATCCATAAAACATGGTGATGCAAATGTACATTCCTATTCGTTTTATTAGAATTTCATGTTACATATATTTTATGATTAATATTATTATCATTATCAATATCATTATTATTATTATTATTATCATTATTATTATTATCATTATCATTATTATCATTATCATTATCATTATTATCATTATCATTATTATTATTATTATTATTATTATTAAATTTACTGAATAGCAATGTTACTGAAATCAAATTCTATTCGTATCATAGGCATATATTTGTATCATGTATCATGGGCAGCATATGATCTCTACATACAAAACAGAGATCGTGTTTTAAGACTTTAGAACAAGAAGTGTCTGAAGAAATGAATTATCAGGTAGTGACAGCGAAATTGAAGAGTTTAATGTGTCAGATCACAACACGAATAGTGTACAAAGTAATGATAGTAATGATGACGTAATAGAAGGAAATGAAGATTTTTTCATTTGTAGAGATAAAGTAAATAAATGGATGATAACTTCTCATGTAAGAACTGTTAGAACGCGATCAGAAAACATTGTTCTACACCTTCCAGGATCAGTTTGTTTAGCAAAGACTGCGAAAACTCCACTTGGCTGTTTTTTTGTTATTTATAGACAATGTGATGGAGCGATAAATAATTAGTAACACAAATCTTTATATTGAGAATATTTGTCAACGTTTCAATAGGGTTCGTGATGCTAATTCCACTAATGAATGTGAAATTAGTACATACATATAGGGTTGTTATTACTATCTGGATCTCTTAAATCTGGTCACTAAAATGTGTTTCATTTTGACAAACAACATGATCGCAATGAAAGGCGTGTCATTGACACATTTGCCCTTTCCGTGAAATGTTTGAATTGTTTATTGCAAATTGTGAAATATTTTACACAATGGGGGAAATGACTACAGTAGACGAACAGCTAGTACCGTTTCGAGGAAGATATCACTTTATTCAGTTTTTGCCCAGCTAACCTGCTAAGTATGGAAATAAGATTTTTACCCTTGCCGATGCACGGATATTCTACACAAAAAATGAAGTTTTTGTCGGCAAACAACCTGACGGATCATACTGCCAGTCACACACCGGGAAAGAGACTGTATTGCGTTTAGTGACCTCTATTCAAGGGGCAGATAGGTACATCACTGCAGACAATTGGTTTTCGAGTATTCCGCTGTGCCAAGAACTCCTTACTAAGGGTCACCAAGCACACTATTGAGTATACTAAGAAACTGGGACTTATAGTAAACATCAATAAAACTAAAAATACGTTCACACATAGGAATATATTCTATAATGGAAATGGAATGGAAAATGAGGGAAATTTTGAAGAAGTGGCTGAATTCAAATACCTAGGTACAATAATTACAAATAGGAATGGAATGCTCACTCACTCACTCACTCACTCACTCACTCACTCAATCACTGGCACTATCGAACCCTTAGGTTCATGGCCGCGCGGACATAAACTCTCCATACATCCCTATCCTGAGCTAATGCTTTCCAATCATTCTCTGTATAATCTACTTCGCTCAAATCATAGTTAATGTTATTCTACCACCTCATTCTTGGTCTACCAACTGGGTGATGCACGAAAAAAAATAAAAAATAGATTCAATTCTGAAAATGCATGTTATTACATATTACAGGGATATTTATTGTCCCAAATTCTCTCAAATAAGTTCAGCGAATATATAGTTATATAATATAGATGCGAAACAGGGCCTCATACTTAGAGGGAGAAGAAAATATTACGAGTAATTGAGAATTAAGTTCTTATTATAATTTTTCGCTCAACGGCAGATGAATGGTGAAGACTACAAAACTGTGAGCTCCATGATCTTTATAGGAAAACAGATAAAATAAGAACAGTTAAGTCTCGTCTGACTGCGATGGACATGACGTGTAGCACGACTTTCTTGTAGGAAAACTAGAGGGAAAACGTCCAGTTGGTATTCCAAGAATGAGGTGGGAGAATAACATTAATCATGATTCGAGGGAAGTAGATTATATAGGGGATGATTGGAAAACATTAGGTGACGAAGGGGATGTGTGGAGAGCTTATGTCCGCGCGGCCATGAATCTACGTGTTCGATAGTGCCAGTGAGTTACCTAGATTATAAAAACAGTGATTTTGTGAGAAAATTTAAATCAACATATTGAGAAGGACGGGTGATTTAGTCCCGATGAACTCAAATAATCCAGTAAAATGCATCTTCTCAGCGGATCCTGATGGAAGAAAGAAGGTTGGTCGACAATAGACCAGATAGTTGGGTTATGTTGAGAAGGATCTAGAAATCATTTGTATTAGGAATTGAAAGACTAAGGCGAAACGACTGATAGGAATCAATGACAAGACATTCTTAAGCAAGTCAAGACTCAACCAGGGTTATAGTGCCAGAGAATATAATGAAATACAATTTTTGGTTACAGAATATTTTCGATAAACGATTTGAGATAGGGAACCAGGGTCTCTAAATTATCACCTGTTAAAAAAAATCGATATTCATAATACAGAATGTGATCGCGAAGAAGTATAAAAACTCCCTATGACTAGCTCACCTATGGACGGAATTCGAGCTATGCCGCCTACGGGCAGGAAGCCTTGGCCCTCAATTGATTATAGAGGCTAAATGTTAAATTCTAAACACAATATTACAAATGAAATATTATTATGGAATCGTGTAATATCGCCTCGAACCTTAATTAGAGGTAGAATGATACCTAATCTAACTTGCAAATCACTAATCAACCACATTTCCAAACTTTGTTTTTACAGAAACCGTAAAAGTGGCCGCAAATAATAATACATTATTTTTAAATTGTCGATTAGACCTTGAAAGTTGAGTTTCATCCAATCCTCAATTGAACTTTGAATACATACCCTTCCATCCTATATACCAATTTAATTTTTAAACTTTTAAACGCTCTTTAAAAGATAAGGTCATTAGTATCGCAATTAATATCTGGACGTGAAAGAAGGAACAAATTTTCGTTAGAGGCCCTTTTTTTTCAAGCTTCAAGTTCAAAGAACCTTGTACGTACGGCCCTCCTTACAGGATAATCATAAGTTAGTATTAAAAAACCTTCTGCTGAGGATGGGACCGATCCCAAAGGCCTGCAGTGTTTTAAACACTTTATCAATTGAGGTGGCTGAACTTACAAGAAACTTAATTTTATAATTTTGTATTAACATTTTTCATATTGTGACTAATATTCCAACGGAATTCTGCTGAGAAATTTATCATATTCTTGTTCCTCTCTCTTGTGTCCAAAATATCACTAAGCTCACTAACATAATAATACTAATACTACTACTACTACTACTACTACTACTACTACTACTACTACTACTACTACTACTACTACTACTACTACTACTACTACTACTACTACTACTACGTTTGGTGAGGAAAGGGGTACCTCAAGGCGGCGTCCTCGTTCCTCTTCTCTTCTCGATATATATTAATGACGTGACCAAGGAACTGCAAAACTGCAAGCATCAACTTTACAAAGACGACTTACAGATTTACACACACTTTAGGCCTGACGAAATTAATGAATATATTGACAAAGTAAATACTGACCTCAGACATATATCTTTATGGTCCAGACAATTGGGCTAAAACTAAATGTAAACAAAACGCAAGCAATAATTATCGGACATCCAAGACTATTACACTCCATAAACAATGGCAATATGCCGGCTGTCATATTAAATAACGAACAAATTCCTTTTACCGACGTCGTTAAAAACTTGGGACTTTACTTAGATTCTAATTGAAATTGGAATGCCCAAGTAAAACAAACATCTAAAAGGATCTTCTCCATAATGCATTCCCTATAGCGTCTCAAAAATATTCTTCCTAGAGCTCTTAAAATAATTTTAATCCAAACCTTAGTGATGCCGCATTTTGACTATTGTGACGTTCTACTAACTGATATAAGTGACGGATTGTCGGACAAACTGCAGCGTGTCCATAATATGTGTATCAGATTCATATTTAATGTTCAAAAATATAATCACATTTCTCCATTATTCCACGAATTGTCATGGCTATATCTAAAAGAGAGAAGGAAATCGCACTGTATAATTATCTTATTTAAGATCCTACATAGGTACCTCGATTCCCAATTATTTATCATCCCGTTTCCAGTATCTATCCTCAAACCATAACTTAAACACAAGATCACAACATAGTCTCTTGCTTAATATACCGCAACATAAGACATCACATCACTCCATGTCATATACGATCTTCGCTTCTCGCAACTGGAATTCCCTACCACAAGAAATAAGGGGCTGCCGGACATTTCTTTTCCACAAACTTGTTTTATTTATTTTTTTATTTATTTTTATTTAGCCTGGTGGAGTTAAGGCCATGTGGGCATCTTTTAAAAGAAATCTAAATTTATATTTGCTCTAACCTCGACTTCATTATTACCCAGTGTAAGGTATATATATTAATTGGTGTTTCTCGTATAATTTATTATACTTATATTATTATTACTATTATTATTGTTATTATTATTATTATCATCGCATCATTATTGTTATTATCCTATAAAATGTTGTTTGTACATGAAATTTACATTGCTACATTTATTGTATCTTTAACTGTTTATAATTAGTATGGTGTATAGCTATATTTGTCAAATATTTATTTTTATTTGTGCTGGTTGAGTGGAAGAGAGGGCCTTATGGACTTAACTCTGCCAGAATAAATAAAGTATTATTATTATTATTATTATTATTATTATTATTATTATTATTATTATTATTATTATTATTATAAGTTTTAAAGTTGTTTATGTTTGATTCTCATAATCCAAAGTCGGTCCTGGTGGACTAACATTTATCATGCTCGCAGTAGCGTAGTTAATTAAGCCAATACGCTACAAGCCGGAAGAGTCAGGATTTTTAAACTCTCCAGAACCGTCCGGCAGCACCACAACACTGGGTTCGATTCAGCCTCTAATGGAAATGGGTGGAGGTAAAGCAGCCGTCGTACGGGGCTGACAACACGCTAATATCACGTACCAACGTTCTAGAAAGATGGAAGTCTTAACCTCGTACTTCCCGTAAGGCCTGTATTTGGTTTATTTATCTTTTATTTCATATGAAGTTGTTCTACAATTTCTTCACTATCTTCATGATATAATAATGTATAGGCCTAACCAGGAGTCTTCCTATGTTATCTCGTTTCAGTAAATTTAAGCCTCTGTATCCCATATCCTTTTGCAACAGTGTTCATACCTTAAAAACGAATGGAAGAGAAAACGTTTATGTACTTATATGCATAAATGTTCACGGACTTAAACTTAAAAATATAATTTATTGATTCTATAATTTGTAAGTGTTTTTAAATGTTTATCATAACTAATGCCACGAGTGATTTCCAAATTATCGATAAATTCACGACTCCCGAAGTGAGGAGTGAATTTATCTAGAGAATTTGGAAATCAAGAGTGGCATTTGTTAGGACTATTTAACGAATAAAATTAAGCTGTTTACTCACAAATCATTGTTTAACTACAGTTATTTTAAAATATCTATGTATTTAATGTAAACGGCGAGGTTTGAAATCAAATCAGAAATGTGAGGTTGTGTTCATTATCTGCAACTAGATCATATTATTTATTGCCAAATAAGATCGCAATATGTTAAGAATGTACCCAAGTGGAGAAATAATGAAAGAAACACATCAAACTATATATCATAATCAACATTACGGGTTATTCATTTATTTTTTTAGTAAACAACTCAGTAAAATCAAGGAATATGTTCATTATTTGCTATATTCAATGTATTTGATGGAGAAAAAATAATGTTCTGTTCTGTTCAGAACATTAAAAAGGAGTAGCTTTCTTTATCAGAAAAGCAGGAGCTGATAAATAGAAATCGATACAGAGCGAGGCGAAACACGACTGTCATTGGTTGTAAAACAATATTCATTGAAACGTGATTGGTCATTGACTAGCATTTGTGGCATGAGTTAAATAGTCATTATAATTCTTCTCCGTAAGAGATATTGTAACTTAGGTATGCAAAGTTAATCACCTGTTCCAAAATTATGTTATTGAATGCAATTTTCTTACTGCCGATGCCTACATCTCGAAATGCCTAACTGTTTATTCTTCGGTTCAATTTAATTTACAGCTGGTACATACCTAGGGCATTTTCAGACACTGAATTTGACCTGTCTCCTGGAAAGCGTTTTCTTTGTCGCGACCATGCAAGTGCCTGACGTACACGAGTGTGACAGAAAATATAGGTTAAAGTAAATATGCGTACTGAAACGTCCACTTCATGTCAAATCTGTCTGTGTATGTAATAGCTCTACTAAAAATAGCACAGATAATGGCTTAGCTTTTGACGGCAGGTCAAATTCTACTATAACAAGGGAATTATCAACAGTAATCTAACAAGAGGTTGTATTTTTTTAAACTACTACTACTACTACTACTACTACTACTAAGTGGCGGCGATGACTTTTGCATCGCCCATTGTGCTGCACAGTTGGAACCTCAAATGCGGCTCCTTGGCAGCCAAATTACTTAGGTGTTGTCAGTATGGGGTTCTAGCCACTTAACTCTTACGTGTTTAACGGCATCGGTGTTCAGCCGTAGATCGACGTAGATATGGGTGAAATGAGGAGTTATCCCCACTAAAGTAGGGCATCAGAAACCACGCTCGCCGGACAAGCCGGCTACGCGGAATGAGCCACACTACCCTAGCTGTTTCACAGCACACATTTCATGGGGCCATCAACGGGGGTTGGGGAAATATGCCTCGGTGGCCTGCACGTTGCTGTAGCATATGCCCTATATTGCGAACAATTGGGTTGGTGTGATTTATAATAACATGATACATGTTAATTACTTTCAGTTCAATTATATTCCAAATATGTGCATGATTGTGCAGGTCTGCGATCCTCGTGTACATAGGGGCCGAAAATATAATTTTAGGCATTTATTTTGAAAAAATATGAATAAGGTGCCGAACACTAATTTTGGACGTAAGCCTGGAGTCCAAATGGACTCCAAGATACTTGACGGTAGCCTTAAAGCAGAGTTGTTATGCTCCTAGAGTGAGTTGGACAGGAGGACGTCTGTGGGTTTTCCTAAACAAAACAAAACTACTTTAGTTTTGTTTAAATTAAGTTGGATATTCCACAGACGTAACCAGGTAAGAGTATTGTTTAGGGCTGTTTAGATTGTCGCGAGTGATTATGTCCAATGAAAAACTCAACCTCGCATTGGATTTGGAGTGAATACTTAGCGAATAATACATTTCATCCATCCATAGTAATTCTGCCCGAAGGCAGGTCCTTCACTGCAATAATAGCATTTTCATGCTATGTTTGCAGCTTTACTAGGGAATTGTAGGAGTGGTAGCTTCCCGTTGCTTTCCACACCGGTGAAGGATGATGATGATGATGATAATGATGGCCATATGATTTCGGGGCCGTTTGGGCCTTATAGTTTTCCTGACATTTGTCTTACAGGTGAGGAAAAACCCCGATAAAAACCTCACCTAGAAAAACTGCCCCGACTGGGGATAGAACCCGGGCTCGCTGCGTGACAAAGCAGCACGCTACCTCGAGACCACAGCGGTGGATAAAATAATTATAATGTTTAATATTTGCTAAATACGAGATTATGTATTTCGATCTTAATTCCGAGCGATTCCTAAGCCGGCTGTATAGTTATAAATACCATAACTTTACTCTTGAAATCTGTATGGGCTTGGGAAAAATCAATAACAGATGATTGTATGATAAATAACTATTAACAATAATGCAGATTCATTAGACAACATTTAATTTTTTAGAGCAAAATAACTAGTCTCTATTTTTTCTCGTAATTTTTGAAGTTGTTTTCTTTTGGCATTTCTTGCTGCAGCATATCGATCTTACATTGTTCAAAGAAGTTAATTTGCGGAGATGTATCTCATTACGAACAGGAAGAGGCAACTTTATCAACAGGAAGAAGCAAAATTATCGGTCTATGAATTAAATAGTCATATCAACTTTTCTAGTATCCAAATCTACCATGAGATTTTTATGACCTGCTTCTCCGTTCTGTTTTAACCGAGGATACACTAGCTGCGAGTTTTAATTGTAAGTAACCAAAATCAGCAACCCAATTTCTTAAAAAGAAAACTGAAATTTAAATGTTACACTAGTGCAGCCCATGCTTCAGGTAGGAGTGAGTACGGGAAGAGTAAATGCTGTTGTGACTTCGTGTGCAGTTTTCCAAGTGCTATAGGCGAGCTGCTGTGCTACAAAATATGTTGGTCTTGATGTCAGGACCTTACACTTGGAACTCGCTGCTGATTTTTGGTACATTGGAATATTGCTTGATGAACACTTCGATGAAATGTGAATGTAGGTTTCCATATGATAACATTGATAGTTCCCTTGTAGGACATACTCAGATTTGAGATCCCACTACTCTTGTTATCAAGAAGGAAACGAGGAATTTTTTTAACGGTAGGGCTATGCTCTTAACATCCAGTTTATGTTATTTCAATATAGGCTATGTTATGAATGAATTAACTCTAAATTGGCATAAGTCCAATTGGAATTCCTTTGTCATACGGACAAAGTTAATTCATTCATTAACGGTTGTTCACTGTTACGAGTATAACGGTCGGAACACGTACTGTTCTTTCGCCAAGATCTATATGGATATGAGCCAGCAACTAAATCGGCTAGTAGTTAGTTCAGATTTATGAGAAATGAAACCTGTAAACAGTGATGTTTGCACATGTACAAACCATCAATTTCAATATATATATATAGGTTACTCAAGAAGTAATGTCTCCGATTGTAAAATATAGCTTTAAAATGTAAACAGTTAGTTTGAAAATAAAATCTAAATATCGAAGTTAGACTAAATTTGATGGAATATGAAAATTAGTATAAGCAGGCAAGCCATCCGCAAGTGTATATATATATATATATATATATAAACATTTTTACCTGAACCGGGATTTTTGCCAAGACTAGATTTGCTATGTTGTGAAGTTTCACTTTTAAATTTTAACGGTGTTCAAGGAAAGAGAACTGTGCCTGCTCCCGGAATTTCCTGTATACGAGTAGCTAATATGGCCCAGTATCAGCGCGAAATCCTGCAGATCTTGTGTTGAAATTCCGATTACGGTAGAAATGTCTCTCTCTATTTGAGTTAAGTCTGATATACTGACAAAACAGAAGAATCGAAGAAACGACTGTCAGATCAACAACTGCTACTGTAATTAACGATTTTGAGAGTTGCGTACTGGGATGCCCTCGTACTTTAGGACAAGGACCTCTTAACAAAGACAAAGATTAAATGGCATGCATAAAATTTGAGTGTTACAAAACTGTGAGGAGTGAGGAATGTGAATAAAAGTGAGATTCACACGTACAAGATCTCTAATCTGTATGCATACTCACGACCTTCAGGTGGCACACTGTGTTTTCGGATTCACTTACCTGCAACAAAGAACACACAAGTGATGTAATTGAACCCATTCAACCCTGCATTCTCTGTACGCGTACTGAATTATATTATGTACTTTACTACATCCATAATTAAGAAAATATAGCACAGTAAAATAAATTATAATATTTTTTAATATACTGTAAATAACAATAACAATAAAATAATAATAATAATAATAATAATAATAATAAAATAATGATCTTCCTTATAAAATAAGACAAAGAAATTTCACATGGAAGTACATTTCAATAAAATTAAATATATGGTCGCACTTAGAAATGTATTGTACAATGGAAAAATGGAGTTTATATCAAATGAGGGACGTTTTGTAGAAGTGCAAGATTTCAAATACCAAGAACAATAATTATTGTGGAAATAGGAATGAGTTGCAGGGAGAAATTAAACGAAAGCTCAACTCTGGAAAAGCATGCTATTATTCACTACACTGACTCTTGTCATCCGTACTCGTCTCAAAAACGTTATACTAAAATTATATAAAACTGTTATTGTTCCAATTGTACTATATGGATGCGGAGTATGATATTTTACTTTGAGAGAGGAGAAAACATTAAGAGTATTTGATAATAAGGTTCTTAGGAAATATTTTGGAGAAATGACAGACGAAGAGGCAGGGGAACGATGAAGGCTACATAAAAGTGAGCTACATGATCTTTATAGGAAACGATAGGTAATATGAACAGTTAAGTCTCATTGACTGCAATGATCAGGACATACGGCACGAATGGGGAATGAAAGAGGACATGAAAATTTGTTGTATGAAAACCAGAGCTGAAGCGCTCAGTAGGTAGGTAATAAATCAGGTAGGAGAATTATGTTAATCACGATTCGTGGTAGGTTTATTATACAGGAAATGATAGGAAAACATTATCTTATGATAGGGATGTATGGAGACCTTAGTTTCGCGCGACTATGAATCTCAAAGTTCAATAGTGCCATAATTAATTAGTGTGATCTTCCTTATGTCTCGCGCCGTAGCCGAGCGGTTAAGGTAGGAAGCCTTGGCGCAGAGCTACGGGACATGCGCTGGTTCGAGTCTCCATGGGGGAAGAAATTTTCTCATGGTATTTCGGCCAGTATGGGACCGATGCCCACCCAGCATCGTGAGGCAATTGGGTAGCTACAATAAGTAGCGGCTCCAGGTTGAGGAACCAGCTATAACGGCTGGGGGACTCGACATGCTAACCACATGTCACCCCTACACTGGCTGTTGATCATCTACCTCTGTAATTGACACATGTGGATGTGAAGGGCCAGCAACCGGCTGGTAAAAGGACAACCGCTGAAAAGGGGAAAGACCCTCAATCGGAATCGGATCTTCCTTATAAATTCTGTTGACCGAACGGTTCAATTAATGCAAACCAAGAAGCCAATTTTGATAATTTACTTCTTTAAAGTATTTGACCCAAGTGGGTGTATTACGGTCTCGTACCAGCACTTTTTATGTCTTCAACAATTTCAATGTCCCTTTTTCATAGTTTATATGACAGGGGAATAGATATTCTAATATAAATAACACATAAGTAATCGATCTTAAAATACATTTATATGAAAATAAAATCAATAACAGTAATGAAAAGGGAATAAAAATAACAAACACAGTAGTATCTGGTATCAAATATTTAATAAAAAAGATGAGGAATAAGCATATTTTATGTAAATCATAAATATAATATTAATATAAATTGAATTTCGATATTAATAAATATTAAAACACATTAAGTTAATATAATAAGTCATTTATCCTATTACACGTATGAATGAATATGGGACCAGTAACATGAACGTAGATAAAATACTATATAGTGCCAGATCTAACTTGTTCTATGTACACAATAAACTGTCCATGTATTATATATGAATAGACATTCATATAACTTATTTTCTTCCCGGAAATAATTAGCAAATATAGTACAGCAAGAAAATGGAAATTCTCTAATAAACCCGGTAGGAAAATCATTCAGAGAAGTCAGTAAATGATGCATGAAAGGAAATTAATATCCAATGGGATTTAAATCAAAATGATGATAATTATAGATTGTTGTTAACTACTGGTGTACTTCCCACGTGAGTCCAATATTGAAGTAGTAGGGATGAATAGAGATTTTGTGGGAACTGAAATATGCTTCGGCTGAAGAACGATTAGGGCGGTATAGGAAAGCGTTCTTCACTAGAGTCCGGGCGTCGAGCTAGGCCGAAACCCTGACAAGAATATTGTAAAATAAAGTAGGACATAAGAAAATTTATTAAGTCAATTAAAATTCTTAAAAGGTTTAGTACAAACGCCTAAGCCAGAATAAATGGAGTATTCTGAATCTTCTACTAAGGAAATTCTATTAGCTACCGATTTTTAAAAAGTTATTAAATTAAACGCGAATCTGAACATCAATACGCTTAGTAAGAGACAAGAATTTCTATAATACTAAAATTGGGCTCGCGTGGTATCTCCAAGCATTGCAATTGCATTGAATTATTGTATTGTATAATTGAATTCTTTACTTTAACTTAAAAAAATTGAAGAATCACGAGTAATTAAATTATTTACGTAACCCCTGAATACTACACGCTCTCGATCTACCCTGAAAATAACAGAAAACTCATACATCTAGACCACTTAATAATCTCCCACATCGGAATAAACTTAATTTTTCAGGCCATAATTCAGAAGACATCCCTCCATGTGTACCTTCTACTAAAGCCTATAGGCTATTGGTTGATGTAATAGGCAATAGAGTAAAGTAAAGTAATCCCACGACAGACCCGGAGGCCCTTGGGGTAGTAGGAGGTTAAGGCTCCCACTTTTTCTAGACAATCGGCACTTTATGTCAGCCGGGTTGTCAGCCCTGCGTGACGGCCGCCTTTACCCCAGAACAAGCGTCTGGTACTCATTTCCGTTAGAGGCTGAGTCGACCCCAGGGCCATAGTGCCGCCAGAGGGTTTGGGTCAGTTTAAAAATCCTGACCCCAATGGGACTTGAACCCTCGACCCTCCAGCTTGTAGCTCAGTGCCTTAACCACTACGCTACGGCGTGCCCCAGGCAATAGAGTACATTTTCATTTTTTCTAGAAAGTCCGATGTTCGAGTAATGAGCACCTTGCAGACTTAATAGTAATATAACAATAACAACAATGACTATTTAACTCATGCCCCAAATGGGAGTCAATGACCAATCACGTTTCAATGATTTCTGTTTTACAACCAATCAGAGTCGTGTTTCACGAAATATTTATCAGTGTTATAATTACCATATATTAAACAAAGCTCCTCGTTTTTAATATTCTGAACAGGTCTGACCGTTATTTTGCAGTGACTGAGCCTATAAGAAATACGGTTACCAGATTGTATATATAGTGCATACATGTCAACATTTGTAGCAATTTATTATACCACCAAAAAAAGAAACCACTGTTTGACTTTCTTAAATGTATTTTTTCCCAGGTAATAATCCAGAAAAATATAATTGTAATATTTACATCATACGACATCAGAAATGAATTAATATACAGATTGATGTTTCATTTTTTCTCCACTAGAGAGCATTCTTACAATATTGCGTTCCTTTGGCAATAAATAGTATGATCTGGTTGCAGTGATAAACAAAAGAAGCAGTAGAAGCGTACCTATCGTTTCTCATTTGTTTTCAAACATCGCCGTTTGCATTAAATATATAAAATTTTGAAATAACTACAGTTAAATAATGATTTGTGAGTAAACAGCTTAATTTTATTCGTTAAATAGTCCTAACAAATGCCACTCTTGATTTCCAAATTCTCTAGATAAATTCACTCCTCACTTCGTGAGTCGTGAATTTATCGATAATTTGGAAATCACTCGTGTCATTACTTATGATAATACACCGTATCCCATTCAAACCTCCCACAAATTTATTAGTCATAACTCTCAAAGTATGCGGAATTATGAAATTAGGTTGGTATTAAAAGAAAGAGAAACTCGAAGAATTTTTATTTTCATTGTTGCAGTTAATTCATCTGTCGCTTGTTGGACAATAATTACATAAAACCAAGTGGCGACTCCTCAACAACGAGCACAAATTGTTTTCTGGTATACAGAGACGAAGTCAATAACTACAGTGCAAAGAAATTACCGGAGAGTATATAGAGGAAATGCACCTGATGGGAAGAACATTAAGGCATGACTTGAGAAGTTTCTGGCGATTGGAAGCGTTAAAAAAGAATCAGGAGGTGCTCGTACACGTGTTTCAGAAGAAAAGATGGAAAACATTAGAGCAAGATTTCAGAGAAGTCCACAAAAATGAATTCGCCAAGCTTCCCGGCAGTTCAAAGCACATGTTGGACAGAACGTGACACAAAATCGAATACAGACTTGATATTGTTCGTGCAACTAATGGTGCACATATAGAGGTGTTTTATTGTGTGGCAATGTGTGGCAATGAAAATTCTTTGAGTTTCAGTTTCGTTTGATATCGGCCTCATTTCATAATTTGTTAGTTATTATTAATTAAAATGTGGCAGGTTTGAATGGGACACCCTGTATATTCGTGGGACGGCATATCAAAATAGCGAAGGCCAACTGCAGTAGTTGCTGCCACTGACTAGCAGAATGTAATGCACGGAGTTACTTATTTGGGTGAAGCAGACATGTAATCTTAATTTCAATTTTCTAACATAGTTTTGTTACTTTCAATATCAAGAAGCTACTCATTTGCTCTCTAAATTTCAAAAGTGCTTCAAATCCTGTGTTGATAATCCACAATAGGTTAAAAAAGCATAGGTTAAATGTGACGCTGGTTTCGATGAAATGACACACACACACACACACAATTATTGCGTCACAAAATATAGCCAGAGCTATAGCAGATCAATTTAAATGTACATACAATTTGATTAAATTACATATCTTAATTGACCTGCGAGGGTTCGAGTCCCCTTGGGGGTCAGGATTTATAAACAGACCCAAACATTCTGGCTGCATTATGTCTTGGGGTCGACTCAGCCTCTATGTGAATTAGTACCAGTCGCTTGTTCTGTGGGTAAAGACGGCCGTCACGCAGGTCTGACTACCCGGCTGACATCAAGTGCCGATTATCTAGAAAAAGTGCGAGACTTAACCTCCTACTGCCTCAAGGGTCTTTCAAGAACTGCAACGCGATCACTTTACCTCCTTTTAATAGACCTACACTCATCAATATTTAAACGGGTTAAAAATAATGCTTGCCCAAATAAATATAGTAGAATATAACAATAATAATAATAATAATAATTATCATAATAACAACACTAGTCAACAAATTTCTACTTTTTTCACAACATGAATAGAACAGGCTGATTTAACTAATTTGCAAGTACTAAACAAGCAAATGACAGTGAAGAGTTAGCAATACAAACTTTTTTGTGTTATAGACATTTATTTAATATAGGCTATTTAGAAATCAAAATTTTTGACGTACTGGTATTACAATTTTCTTTGTTCTCATTTTTACTATGACAGTTTTCAAGGCAGCTTTAGCTATGATTAAACTGATGCATGTAATGAAATAGAGATACAAAAAAAAACTGATTTTTTTTCTCTTATGAGAACTGGAATCATTCCTTTTCAAAAACCAGCAATAATCGCCCATCATCGCTAGATCTCATCGTTCTTGATACCGTTGCTCCACTGCACAGTGATCCAGAATGCCAAAAATATCGGCAAAAATCTGGAAGTCACTATTTGGGCTCCAAATCATTCCACATATGTAAGATTATCAATTTTAGAGTAAAAAAATCTGGATCTAGATACTTGATGTGAGGGCCTTTAATTTGTTATGTGCAAAGTATTCGTTATGACTGATTTAACAAACAATTTATTTGCGGAGATTATTTGAAAACATAGATTAATCTAGTCACAAATATACTTATGCATTAAGGAAATAACGATAATAAATAAATAAATAAATAAATAAATAAATAAATAAATAAATAAATAAATAAATAAATAAATAAATAAATAAATAAATAAGTAAATAAACTTTTATAAGATTCATGATGTGTTCCGTCGAGGTATTATTCAAAATTAATATAAAATTATGGAATATTCACCTGAAAAGTTGAGGAGACGGACCTTTCAGGTGAATATTCCATAATTTTATATTAATTTTAAATAAATAAATATAAATATCCTCAACTCGTGTCTAACTCAGGGTCGGATCGAGAGATGAAATGAGCCCCTATATGTAGAGGCCTGTGAATGACAAGGGTGCAGGCCGACCACGCCTGACGTACCATTACAGGGACAAATGAACGAAATAATAATACTAATAATAACAATAATAATGCTAATATGTCCACCGCTGTGGTCTCGAGGTAGCGTGCTGCCCTGTCACGCAGCGGGCCCGGGATCGATCCCCGGTCAGGGCAGTTTTTCTGGGTGAGGTTTTATATCGGGGTTTTTCCTCACCTGTGAGACAAATGTCAGGAATACTTTAAGGCCCAAACGGTCCCCGAAATCATATGACCATCATTATCATCATCATCATCATGATCATCCTTCACTGGTGTGGAAAGCAACAGGAAGCTACCACGCCAATAATTCCCTAGTAAAGCTGCAAGCATAGCATGAAAATGCTATGATTGCAGTGAAAGACCTGCCCTCGGGCAGAATTACTATGGATGGAATGATTATATATGCACTGGATATTTCAATGCAACTATACGCCAGGTCGTATGATCCAACAAATTCTGTAACTGCACTTCTGCAAAAGACTCACTAAAAATCCTTACTAGGATAACAACGTTCATTACTTAAGGATACGATTAAATGACTGATCGATATTAGTATGTCTTTCTTTTGCTTGTGTTCTTCTTCTTCTTCTTCTTCTTCTTCCGTTTGCAGTATTGGGTGATGATGTCCGTTCTGCGACTACAAAAACTGATCTTTCCATCGGTTGAAGGGTCTTCCGAGGTCTCTTTTGCCTTTAGGTTTGAGGTGGTAAATCATCTTTGGTAAACGGGAATTTGACATTCTCTGGACGTGTTGGAACCATTTAATCTGATAATTTTGTATATGTTCCACCATTTCCCTACTATTCCACTGCATCCTTATCTCATCACTCTTCATTCTATCCCTTAAAGTTACTCCTGTTAGTGATCGGAGGAATCTCATTTGTGAACTATTAATGCGGGATTTATCTTTTGCTCGAAGTGTCCAGCATTCACTTCCATATAGTAGAGCAGGTTTGGCTATGGCATTATGAAATCTCAATTGGATTTCTTTCCTCATTTGTTTTCCAAAATTTCTCCTAATTACACCATTTAGTCTGTTATATTTTTCTAAATTTGTTTCCACATCTTTTTGATTATGAAACTGTGATATATTATTACCTAAATAATTAAAGTGTGTTACTTGTTCTATTGGTTTATTATTTATTATTATTTTTACTCTCGAAAGTCCCTTTCCAGTGATTGCCATGGATTTGGTTTCATTTTCAGATATTTTCATGTTGTATTTTTCCAGGGTATTCTGCAATTTAAACACTGATCTCTGCAAATCATCTTCATTCTCTGCTAGAAGTACTTGATCATCTGCGAAGATTATTGTTTGTATTTGGTTTCCTCTACATATTTTTACTCCTGGGGGGTTTAGTTTTTTCCACTCCTGGACGATTTCATTCAGATATAGAATAAACAGTAATGGAGATAGTTCACATCCCTGTCTTAAACCTTGGTTAATTTCAAATTGTATCTGTTATTTTCCCATGATCTAACTTTACTTTTATAAATGTGGTTTCATATAAACTTTTTATAGCATTTATTAAATTATTGGGGACTTGGTAGCTTTCCAATATTTTCCACATTATGTCTCTTATAATCCTATATTGATTTTAACTTAAATTAGCTTCGATAATTAACGAATTAACGTCACTTTCATTGTATGTAAGGTTTTACTTGGTGTTGTGATTTTGATGATTTCGAAACTCGAAGGGTTTTTTCCTGCTCTTGTTGGAGTTGTTTAAGACCGCTTCATTTACTAGTTCCGATGACTTTTCCTCTCCATGCTCCTTTAAATGTACCTTAGTTGCAAAAGGGAGTTCTTTGAACGGGTTTTCACGTTGAAGTTCTACAGTCTTTCGCTTTTTACTTTCATCGCTATTATCTTCAAAACTGACACTAGGGCGTCCTCTTTACTTTTTAGAGCTGTAGGGGTAGATGAACTAGGAACTAAAATACTTCATGCTGTTTACTTTTGTTAAGTATTTTAATGCAGAATAACGTCACTTCTACACGAATTTTTTTCACATAATATTCAGCGATACTGTCAATGTTTATAGAATTTAATAGAAATTGAAACCACAACGTTTGATTTGACTATTTAACTCATGCTCCAAATGGGAGTCAATGACCAGTTACATTTAAATGATTAAAAAAAACACTTTGCATTTTCTTAAACGAATAATTTTCCAGGAAATGACGTTGCAGAAAAATATAATTGACATATTTACATCACAGGACATCAGAAATTAATTAATACCTATAATCTTGGTTATAAATTCCTCCACTAGAATGCATTCTTACAATATTGCGATCCTTTGGCAATAAATAATATGATCTATTTGCAGTGATGAACAAGCGTAACAATCGTTTCTCATTTGTTTTCAAACATCGCCGTTACATTAAATAATTTTTTTAATAACTAGATTTGAATAATGATTTGTGAGTAAACAGCTTAATTTTATTCGTTAAATAGTCCTAACAAATGTCACTCTTAATTTCGAAATTCTCTAGATAAATTCAGTCCTCACTTCGTGAGTCGTGAATTTATCGACAAAATCACTCGTGGTATTACTTATGATTATTCCAAGTTTCACCTAATTTTTCACGGGAACTTCGTATAGTTCCCTTCTAGATTTGTAGAATTCCATCAGATATCACCGCAAATCAAACAAACTGGATAATATGTATGAAAGTTGAGATATTAGCAAGCTTAAAGATCTTCCTTATTTCATGAGCATTACATTATTGCAATCAGCTCTCAGTTATTGTAGCGACAGAATTCCCGTCCTGAATGCAAGCACACGCACGCTCACGGGTGGCAAGGTTACGTGTTATCTGAACAACACAAGTTCATTAATGTGCTGAATAAATCAAAAGGAGCAAATTGTAGCAAATTTTTCATCCGTGCCAGATAAACAACACTTTAAATTATACTTTGCTTTATAAGTCGTCCTGGGATATGGTAGCGAAAGCTTTATATCTCAAGATAACTTTGTTTATTCAAGTCCGAAATAAAAGTTATTAATTTTATTATAATTCAGATGTGGGCTCTTTATCTGTGCATTAGCAAGAATGTGTAAATCTATTTAACACAATTACAGCGAGAGGCATTAAAATGATTATCACAAAAAGTGTTAATAGTATGTCCAAAATGTGGCATAAAATTTCCGTTTTTATGATACATAAATTTGCGGCCAGAAAATTAGGTCTAATAATTAGTATGGAGAATAATTTATTTGACATATTGATACTCCATTTATTTGTTTAGATAACTGTTCAGTTTTTTCCCCCTCTAATGATACTAAAAATTTCGATTTTTACCTTTTTTTACATTCTGTATCACTGTGCACTGTAACAAAATCTTGGTGAAATCGCTTTCCCTGCTCATCACTTACTGCCTCCAAGTTCTCAGGAAAGAAGTCAAAATGCGAATGTACGAAGTGAATCTTCAATCACATATGTCAGCCCATTTTTTGTAGTTTCTTTGCAATGTGTCTATCAATGGAGATAATTGTCTGCCTTGTGATTTCCTAAAACACCTTTGACGACAGATACAAAAAATTCATTGCTGGTAATTCCAGAGGGTTCAGTATTTTTTCATAGATGTTTTCGTTCAAACGTTTTCTAATATGTGGACCAAAATACTTGCCTTCTTTTAATTTAGCATCACTTATTTTCGGGAACAGCCATTAAATAGTAAAAAAACTTCTCCATTTTTATCTAAAGCTTTCACATTTGTCTTCATTAGTCCTAGTTTTATATGCAGTGGAGGCAGAAGTACTTTTTCATATTGCACAAGCGGAGGACATTTAATATGATGCTAGTCGGTTCCAGATGTCTACGGAGCAGATGTAAACATTGGTTGTAACGGCGAAAAAGTGCGCTTCACAAGCGGATAAACCTTACGAGTACATCGACACGCAATTACGGTTTCATAACATATTTGTTTAACAACAATGAAATGCAATACTGACAGTAATCTTGAAATTAATAATGATAATAATAATAATAATAATAATATAATAGTAATACTAATACTACTACTAATAATAAATAATGCTAATACTGATAATGAATACCAATAATAATAATAATAATAATAATAATAATAATAATAATAATAATAATAATAATAATATAATAATAATAATAATATAATAAATAATAATAAATACCAATAATAATATAATAAATAATAATAAATACCAATAATAATAATAATAATAATAATAATATAATACTAATAATATAATAAAAATAAATAATACTAATATTAATAAAAATACCAATAATAATAATCTCTAATCACCGTGTGAGGGTTCTCCTTCAATAACTTTTACAAACGTTTATAATTGTCTGTATTTCTCCCGAACGAAATCCTTTCCTTTGTTTATGTTTCTTCACAGCAGACATTCCGGAAGGACCTGGCATAGAATTATCGGACATCTTCTCAGAAAGGGATACTGCACTTACTCATATTAAAAAAAACACTTGTACACTCCTGCTAAATATATCACATTCACTGCTGTAGGCTCAACACTTATTTGATTTTACTGAACATAACGCTTCATCAATGCTTAGCACATACGTGATACTCAGGGAAAAAAACAAGAACTTGTGTTGTAATAACTAACTAACTCACTGGCACAATCGAAACCGTAGATTCATGGCCGTGCGGACATAAGCTCTCCCTATATCCCTATCCTGAGCTAATGTTTTCCATTCTTTCCCTGTATAATCTGCTTCCCTCAAATCATAGTTAATGTTATTCTCTCACCTCATTCTTGGTCTACCAACTGGACGTTTTCCCTTTGGTTTTCCTATAAGAATATTCCATGCACATCTTTCATTTCCCATACGCGCAAAATGTTTCCTATAAGAAGTTTTCATGCACGTCTTTGATTCCTTATACGCGCAACATACCCTGCCCATCGCAATATACGAGACTTAACTGTTCTTATTATATCTGGCTTCGTATAAAACCATGTAGTTCACTATTATGTAGTGTTCTCCATTCAACTGTCTGTTCGTCTCTCTTTGGTCTAAACATTTTCCTACGAACTTTATTCTCAAATGCTCGTAATCTCCTTTTTCCCCTTAAAGTAAGAGTCCATGTTATGCATCCATATAATGTAACTGGTAGAATAATAGTCTTACATATTTTCATTTTTACGTTTTTTTGAAACGAGTTGGGCGACAAGAGTCTGTCTTATATCGTAATATTGTGAATAATGCTGATGTGGAATTTCCCACCAGACACTCGCAACGCAACCAATGACGTGCCAGCATTTTAAATGAAGGGGAGGGCTGGCTTACTGCTTTGCTCCGAAGACATCTGGAATTTGGTTTTTTATAGGAATATAACCTTGTCTGATGTGTCAGTTCTTTGCCACATAATGTTGTGCTGTTGCTCTACTGTCCCACAAACATAAAAAAACAACAGTACTTAGTAAATCCCCCTTGTAATCCAAGCAATAAATCTATTACTTTGAAAACCCCATAAATTTCCCAGCCATATTCATTATAATTTACTGCTTTCATTATTATGTTTTCACGTTTCTTCTAGGACGATCGAATGAGCCACTGGAATGGAAAGTTTTGCATTGTCATTGTGCAATAAAACTGCTTTTAAACTTAATTTTGATGAATCGATGAACAGTCTCCAATCCCCTAAATTATACTGAATATTTAATTCATCCATTAGTCTACTCACAATTTTCTAAACACAAACACATTTTTCCATTCAAAATAACTAGTCAGCTTATCGTTTCGTTTTCTGATCACTGAAATCTTGGTGTCGTTTGCCAGTAAGTTCAATTCTTGTAATCAAGAGCCTAATAGTTCAACATGTTGCTTGGAAATACCTAAATCCCTAATTAGGTTATTGAGTTTTTCCTGTTCTAAGATATGTGGTGGCTTATGAAGTCCGGGAATGTAGACGAAATAATTTGAAGTTGAAGCGTGGACTGAAAAATCTGGTAACTCGTGTTCATCTGGAATGATATAATCTCCACTGGGTGGAGAGATAGGGACAAGAAGCTCAAGAGAATGTGGAACGTGTCTTATGGCTGATGGAATATTTGGATACGCAATATTATCTTTATTTTTCCTTGAAAAGCCACCTCTTTTGGTAATGCAAAATTAACAGTCTTCCAGATAACTGGTAGGATGTCCCCAAATCACGGGAAAAGAAAAAGACATTGTTATTGTAGATTTCGCACACAAACATGAACACTCAATCTCATCTGAGCCTTGAAGAATATAAGAAACTCAATCTTGAATGAGCCCCAACAGAAATGTACGACTCTCTACATATCTTAATTTCCCTGTTAAGGTTCAATTTCTAATTAGATAAAACGTACTGTTTATAAACAATAAATGGTAAGCAAGTCCTCATTATTATCTTGGAGTGTAAATGGATAAGTTGTGTATAACGTGTGGAGTTATTTGATATCAATACTAATAAAATTCATTGTTAAAACCGTTGAGGTGGAGAGCCATAAAATAAAATAAGTTAAAATACCTTCTTAGGTAAAATCCGTCGTCCTCAACTTTTAAAATGTTATCTTTATGCACGACAAAGCCACATTAGGACCAGCAGCATCAAACATCAACCTGGATGCTGTAGCGAAGAATGAACTGCTGAAGATGGGACGGATGTCCTGAAAGGCCTACAGGCATAAAGATCACATATTTTGAAAGTTGAGGACGACGGATTTTACCTAAGAAGGTATTTTAACTTATTTTATTTTATTTGATATGTTCATTATTATAACAATGAGAGATAAAAGTGCGTAATATATTGTGAAGTTAGATTTATAATTTTTACCCAAAACGGGGACCGAGTAGAGCTTTATATGCAAGAATACTTACAACTTCAACATATAATTTACTGATAGATAGTTAACAACATTTATTAATATAGCATAGATTAATTTGAACATTAACATTTGTAAACAGATAGGCTGTGATAAATAAGATAAAATAGTTTAAATAAATTACTGGCCTTAAATCTTGTATCTCTTTAAAGTCAATTCTAAAGTGGCCACAAGATTAAAACAAATTGAAAGAAGAAAGCCAGAAAATATACCTTATTGAGGCGACGGCTTCTTGTCTAATATCTTGAATACTTAGTCGAGTAACCTGGTAATAGAGAGTAAGTTGTGAAGCGACGAACCGTTGTGATGCAATCCTTGTTATAATTAAATGCGATGCACCAATTGTTCATTGAAATCTTCAGTAATATCATCGTTGTAATGTCCACGAGTTATTTATATTGCAAATATATTAGTTGTACACTCGTGGAGAGAAATTGCTTATTCACCATTCACTTGAAGTATTGATTTATTTAACAAGTCTCAGAGCACCATAGGCTTATTCATAACATTTTCTTAAAAATGATCTGTTCTTGTCTAGAGCAGCTCTACAACCTTGGCCTGACTTATCTTGTGTTTCAGGCGAGTTGAATTAACTTTGATGGTCTGCTCGATCCACGAGCAAAACTGAACTTCCTTAAGTTTCTGTATAAAGGTTTGCTCAATCGACGAGCAGAACTGAACTTTCTTAACTTTATCTATAAAGGTCTGCTCGAGTATACTAGCAGAGATGAACTTTTTCTTACGGTCTGCTCGATACATGAGCAGAACTAAACTTTCATTTTGAAGGTCTGCTCAATCCACGAACAGAAGTGAACTTTATCTTAATCTCATCGCATAATGCGACGACTTACATAATTTACGATTCCGATTGACCGAGTTCAAAAAATAAAAAATATGTGTGCATAGAAGTCTGCCCGAACCGCAAACAAATATAAACAGTAGTAACCATAGATAAGAATCTAGACGCTACATCGTCATCGAAATATAGCGACAAGTTACAGCTGAATTCCTAACGAACTATAGAGGGCAAAATCGTGAACATATGCATATCCGCCATATTTGAGAAATAACCCTACTTTAAATCTTGAGATTTAACAGTTATTTTTATTTGTCCCGCAACCATTCTATTAACTTCACATAACACGTTACGCAATACATTATGTGGTGCCTTATTTTTGTCTTCTTCACCCACTTTACAACCAAAATACAAGTAATATGCTTTTTACATTGTAATTTATCGACATTGTGATTTCAAAATTAATTTACCATAAAAATAGCAGAAGCCATTTGGAGAAGTTTTACATAAACGACGATTCGCTAACTAATATATGTAAGTTTCTAAAAAATGTGACGCGTAGGGACTTTTTAAATACTATATTCGTAATCAGCACATACAAATTGCACAAAAATAACTATTATTGTCCATGTTATGAAAACCTTGTTGACCAGTGTAATAGGCCTAATAATAATATTAATAACAATAATAAGTATTATTATTATTAATTTATTCTGGCAGAGTTATCGCCATGAGAACTTGTTTTCCACTCAACCAACACATGTATACAAAACAGATTACAGTGATACTTAAATGCAAGTTACATTAATTTACAAAATCAAAAAAAAAGTAGATGTGAATTATACACAGATAGTTTTCATAAATTAATAATAATAATAATAATAATAATAATAATAATAATAATAATAATAATAATAATAATAACAATAATAATAATTCAATTATATGGGAACAAGAAATTAATACAAACACATTACATAATGATCCATCCACCTATAGTAATACTGCCCGAGGGCAGGTCTTTCACTGCTATCATTTTCATACTATGCTTTGCGGCTTTACTAGAAAATTATAGGTGTGGTAGCTTCCTGTTGCTTTCCACAACGGTGAAGGATGATAATGATAATGATAAGGATTATGGTGATGGCCGGATGATTTTCGGGGACCGTTGGGTCCTAAGCTTCCTGACATTTGTCTTACAGGTGAGGAAAAACTCCGAGAAAAACCTCACCCAAGAGCCTGTCCCTACCGGGAATCGAACTCAGGCCCGCTGCGTGACAAGGCAGCACGCTACCTCGAGATCACAGCGGTGGACACAAATGATAAGTAGAGCTCGGACTTCATTGCCTTTTTATTGCCGTTTCGCTTTCAAACAGTTGACTACACAGGTAGTTAGTCCTGTCCCGTGCACAGTGCCACAGTCATTGGCGTCTTTGCTGTGCTGCTACAAGTATAGTATGCAGTCAAGTCATAATACCGATCACCACGATCTGATGAATGATTACAACATGCTGAAAACAAACACACACAAGATGAATTCACTTGTACGTGAGTACGGCCGTGAGCATTTTTGCCTAAAAGACGATAAAACACTTTGTAAATTGTGTAATACAGAACTGAAGGGGGGAGAAGAATCAAGAGCCATTGTAAATCTAAAACACACATTGGGAATGTAAAACATAAGCTTGACGATGAAATACAGTCATCTGCACAAGAAGTTTCAGACACTTGTAATCATCGTGAATTTTACAAGGATTTATGCGAAACGATGGTTTCCGCGAATATTCCTTTCAATAAAGTGCAAAATCCAGCTTATATATTTTTTTGAGAAATATACGGGAAGAAAAATTCCTTGTGAATCAACTTTACGCAGGTATTATTTATCTCCTTGTTATGAAGACGTTCTGAAATACATTAAAATGACTGTGGCAGATCATAAAATATGGGTGTCAATCGATGAAACCCAGGATGCGTCCAGAAGGTCTGTAGGAAATGTGATAGTGGGGATAATATCACCTGAAAACGCCGGGAATACATTTTTGTTAACTACCGAGGTCTTAAATAAAGTCAACCATTCTGAAATCGACAACCTTTTTGAAAATACTATGTCTCTTCTATGGCCCAACGAAATAAAGAGACTATGTTTTTCTATTTGTGACAGACGCAGCCCCCTATATATTGAAAGCAGCTTCCAGAATTAAAGAACGATATCCGAAAATGATACATCTAACTTGCTTGGCCCATGGACTTCACCGAGTAGCCGAAAGAATTAGGTTGCATTACTCTGATGTGGACCTTTTGTATCAAACATGAGAAAATATATTTTTGAAGGCCCCTTCTAGGAAACAGAAATTTAAGGAAATTGCATCACAGATCCATTTGCAACCTCAACCTGTTTTAACTCGATGGGGGACTTGGTTGCAGACCACTGCATACTACTTACAGCATAATGAAGTGATTGTTAAAGTAGTTAATACATTTGATGCTGAAGAAAGTTCGGCGATAAAAATTGTGAAATCTCTGATGTCAGGACAACTGTATCAAAATTTGCTGGTAATCAACAACGTCTACAAAGATATACCTTTAATAATAATACAAACTGGAATCTTCACATATAGCATTGATTGATTCCATAAAACTGGTAGAAAATTTATCGCGACATTTTGATGAAACAGGAGGTAGTTTTGGCATCTGAAATTGCAAAACAGAAATTGTAAAGTGTATTGCTGAAAAACCCTGGATACTCAGCTATTTGCAATATAAAGGATTTTCTAATGGACAACAAGAACGCATGTACTGTCTCCATGTTAGATACCTGTGATATACCCTACTTTCGTTTTGCACCAGTTACCTCATGTGAAGTAGAAAGGAGATTTTCTAAATATAAACTTTGCTTGAACAGTCACCGAAGAAGTTTTTATTTTGAAACTTTACGGAAATATATTGTTATTCATTGTAACAGCTCTACAGAAGCGAAACGAGTTTAACTAACAGGGTTTTAAAAATATTATGTACAGTGCACATACTTTTTTTGTGTTACCTCTTTATTTAAAACTGTACGAAGAAAATAATTGTGCAGAAATAATGAACTTGTTATTTTTTGTAATACTGTATGCAGCATTGTATTTATAGATGCACAAAGAGAATTAATGTACGGAAATTATAAATTTGTTTAACCTTTTGTTGTACTGTAGCGTTTAATTAAAAAAGTTAAAAAATATTTTACGCAACAAAATAAACTTGTAATCCACAATTAGCTACTTATTTCATTACCCACCTATACCTCCTGTAAACAGTACAGCACAAATGCCATACTAGTCAGACTGGTGCAACTACACTCCCTACCACTCTCTCATCAAGCAATATTATGTATAGTAAGACTACATTTAATGTAACTTCATGTCCGAGCTCTAATGATAAGCGTTGATATAATTTAAGCCAAATATGGAATACAAACTTTTTTCACTTTATAAACTTTTATTTTCTTTAAAGGTAAAATTTTTAGGTTATTCTTACAAACTCCTATGCTAGAGTTGGTACTATATACACAATAGATTAAATAGGTAAGTAACTATAATTCATTTGCTCACCCCGATGTTTCATTAGAAATATTAAATGAAATCAATGTATCACCAACTAGGATCCCCAATGCAGTTCTTCGGTATCGTCCAGAAGGACGACGACGACGTGAACGTCACAAAAGCATCTTTTAGGGTCGACTTCACCAACAGAGGTAAATGTATAACTCCAGTTTTCCCCTCTATTTTGTATAGGTTAAACTGGCGTAATATAGTTACTTATGTTGGTGAAACCGACCCTTAGACCCGGTCTAGTTGAGATCTAGTTAGCCTTATTCATGAATGGCATATCATGATGTTGATATCAATGTATCTCGCAGGATGTAGGGCCTATCGGGGATACTAGAATTAATAATATACGTAATTAAATTTGGAGGTAGTGAAAGATGATAAGAACGGTTTTACTGACAAAGAACACTTTTTATACAATAATGAACATTTATAAAGTAAAATGGCATAAATAAAAAAACAGTAGTCTATATGACATATGTTGCGCATAAAGATGCGATGCTTCGTCATAAGAGAATAACATTAGATAGTTACAATTCCTACAAGTTGTATTAGAAACAAACCTTGCTAATGAATTCATTTCAGGAGGAGAGATTATATTACATAGAGTTGCTTAGATTACATAATTCCAATTATTGAGGACCTAACTGAAGTAGTAAATGTAGTGAAATGTACGAGCCACATCCTTGTCTCCCCAATTAGTGCTAAAGAAAATGTCTTCATTTAGAACAGATTTAACTTTGTGGGTATACGGCCACCTTCTTAAACAAGTGTTGTCTTTGTTTCGTAAATAATTACTTAGCATACATTCTAAATTCCAATTAGTGTCTGCTTACAGTCTTGTGCCGAGGTTTTATCTTGGCTACGGGTTATCCTTTATCTGTAGGTAAAGCAAGGTGGCAACTTACAGTAATGTACCGGATTACAGTAATGGAGTCCTCGGTTCTCACTTGCACACATTGTCTAGACGCCAAGTAAATGAGCAAATTGATCTCATCTACGTAATTTATACCATAGTAATCATCATTATTATCATAAGCAAAACTATTTAATTAATATATTTCATCTCTTTCACATTTTCTTCCTCATTATTGAATTTCTTCATTTAAATCTAAGAAATTTAATAATTGTCATAAGTAATGCCACGAGTGATTTCCAAATTATCGATAAATTCACGACCCACGAAGTGAAGAGTGAATTTATCTAAAGAATTTGGAAATCAAGAGCGGCATTTGTTAGTACAATTTAACGAATAAAATTAAACTGTTTACTCACAATCATTATTTAACATAGTTATTTTAAAATATTTAAGTATTTAATGTATACGGCGACGTTTGAAAACAAATCAGAAACGATTGGTACGCTTCATTTGCTTCTTTTGTTCATCACTGCAACCAGATCATATTATTTTTGCCAAAGGATTGCAATATTGTAAGAATGAACCCTAGTGGAGAAATTTGTAACCAACATTATAGGTATTGATTGATTTCTGATGTCTTATGATGTAAATATGTCAATTATATTTTTCTGCAACATCATTTACTGGAAAATAATTCTCTTAAGAAAGTGCAAACAGTGTTCTTTTTGTGGCATAATCAATTGCTACAAATGTTTTTATATTATCTCCCGCATGCGCTATCTGTTGACATTCATGCACTATATATATATATATATATATATATATATATATATATATATATAAGATACCAACAAGAATGGAAAAATCATCTGAGAAGAATGGCAAGAAATAGACTTCCAAAATTGGCATTCCAATATACCCCAACTGGACATATGGACCAAGGAAGACCAAAACATCGGTGGAAAGATCAAGACCATCTTCGCTAGGTTTACCGTACAGGCCACATGGCCTAAAACGAATTTGTTCATGATGACGATGATATATACATATATATATATATATATATATATATATACAATCTCGTAGCCGTATTTGTTAGAGAGTCAAGGCACTGCAAAAATAATGCTATGACCTATTCAGAATGTTAAAAATGAGTGGTTTCCTTTAATATGATACACCTTGGTTGAAAAATTCGAGTGGAACACGACTGTTATTGGTTGTAAATCAAACATAATTGAAATGTGGTTGGTCATAGACTCCCATTTGGGGCGTGAGTTAAATAGTCTTAGTAATAATACTACTCAAAATGTTATCCACCTTCATAATGTTTGTAATCGTCCACATCCAGGCCATCATCACCCTCACTTTAATATATTTATTTTATCATTTTTTTATTCTGTATATTCCTCACACCCTAAATCTGAGAGCAAAATTATTATTTGAAAATATCCACAAGAAAAATAAAATAATGGGTTTTAAGTAAAATGAGCCAATGAGGAGAATGATTGCTTCGATTACGGTATTTCATATTGGAGCAGGTTAACTCGTTTCTATATTAGGATACTCACTAACGTACAACATTGATGTAAGTGATATTCCTAATTTAATCCAAACTTGCTGTAATTAATTTAGAATCAGCAATTAAGCCTTTCACGTTATAAAAGTCCAAGAACGTACAAGACTTATATTACATAACATTTTGGCACGTTCAGTTCCTAGTTCTGGACGATTAGACTCCAAGCTGAACTATGATTTTCAGCCGCAGATTTGGTATGGGTATGATAAAACTGGTGCCTACAGTCTTCTGGAACATAAGATAAATACTGATATTACGGAAGAATTACAAACAATGCAAATTGTTCATCATTAACAACAACAACAATATAGACAAGACTGGTTTTAGCATATAAAAAGAGTGGACCGTACCTAAATACAACCACTGATGCATCATTACATAACTCAGGAAAGGGACATACAGGGTTCTGTACAATTACACAAATTTAAGCAAATTAAATGCCAGTAGAACCGCTATTACAATTAAATGAGGTGGGCGAAAATTTCACCTCACTTCACCGAGTAGTTTTTTAATGAACTTTTAAAAATTCGAAAAAAATGCGAATACCGATCACGGGCAGAGATCAACCAAGGATTCCCGAGCATCTCCGTGATATCACTATTCAGAGAGCATAGTTCTCTCTTATATGCGGTCTGCCGCTGTAGCGTGCTGCCTTGTCACGCAGCGGGTCCGGATTCGATTCCCGGTCGGGACAGGCTCCTGGATGAGGCTTTTTCGGGGATTTTCCTCACCTGCAAGACAAATGTCAGGAAGCTTAGGGCCAACGGTCCCCGAAAATCATTCGACCATCATCATCCTTCTCCGGCGTGGAAAGCAACGGGAAGCTACCACACATATATATCCCTACTAAAGCTGCAAAGCAGATCATGAAAATGCTATGATTGCAGTGAAAGACCTGTCCACGGGCAGAATTACCATGGATGGATCTATATGCGTGATACATCGTTTGTATATTATGTTTGTGTTTTATGTTAAAAGTGTTTCTGTAATTAATGCAGACATTATTCTATATGATTAATTGGAGCCTGTAGAACACGGAAGGAAGCTACAGAACGGGGAGAACTTAACTGTAATTTAAAATGTACGCCCAGTGACGGGCCAGTGTCCCATAAGATTTATTGAATTCTACCTACATAAAAATTAATGGATTTTCCATATGCTGTATGACACTGTATTATATTAATATATGAAACTGCTGAATTTGATGAATAGTTCAAAATATATAAATAATTGGCCTACCCGGAATAAAACCGCGTAGTACAAATTTATCCCAAACACAAGAGTAACATTGTAGCACCATCAAAATACACATTTCTCTGTTTTTTTTTAAGTCATATGTCTTCCTTAATTTTTTTAGTGTCAAGCGACCATTCTAATTTCTCCCGCTACTATTACATAAGTCCACCGCTGTGGTCTCGATGTAGCGTGCTACCTTGTCACGCAGCGGGCCCGGGTTCGATTCCCGGGTGAGGTTGTTTTTCGGTTTTTTTCCTCACCTGTAAGACAAATGTCAGGAAGCTTAGGGCCCAAACGGTCCCCGAAAATCATCCGGCCATCATCATCATCATCCCAATCATTATCATCAGCATCCTTCATCGGTGTGGAAATCAACGGGAAGCTACCACACCTATAATTCCCTAGTAAAGCTGCAAAGCATAGCATAGCATGAAAATGCTATGAATGCAGTGAAAGACCTGCCCTCGGGCAGAATTACTATGGATGGATGGACTATTACATAAAATACCCATGGGTCATTATAATAGCCACCAATTTCAAGGTAAAATATCTGACGTCTCGAAGCTCGAAATTAATTGGGGAAAACATCGGTGTAGAGCATTCTATTTCCTTTTTTTTCTGTATCTGTTAAAGTACTTTTTTACATAAACTATCTAATTTTTACATATATTTAGTTGAAGCATTGCACAGCATTATCTCACCGTTGAATTCTGAATCCGAAACCATCAACTTCATTATCTTTCAGTATGGATCATTTTCATTAGACGGCAGTAGGACAAAAATCAGTGTGGAAATTCTATTGTATTCTTTCGAAATATATAAACACACGCACGATCTGATTAGGACATTTAAAGTTTGCATGTTCATGCTGTCCCGCGCCGTAGCCGAGCGGTTAAGGTAGGCAGCCTTGGCGCAGAGCTACGGGACTTGCGCTGGTTCGAGTCTCCATGGGGGAAGAAATTTTCTCATGGTATTTCGGCCAGTATGGGACCGGTGCCCACCCAGCATCGTGAGGCAATTGGGTAGCTACAATAAGTAGCGGCTCCAGGTTGAGGAACCAGCTATAACGGCTGGGGGACTCGACATGCTAACCACATGTCACCCCTACACTGGCTATTGATCATCTACCTCTGTGATTGACACATGTGGATGTGAAGGGCCAGCAGCCGGCAGGTAAAAGGGCAACCGCTGAAAAGTGGAAAGACCCTCAATCGGATGTTTATGCTGCATATATACGTACTGTAAAATTACTAACAGTATTGTAGATACTATTAGAAGGAATTAATGATTATTATATTTATTGGTTTTTAGTATTGGTTGATACAGATGCCATTCCGCCTAATCGACCAAAACAACGAATACTGTTCTATAGTGTTCAGACTGCTGAGTTGTGTGGCAATAATGAAAACAGATCAGCTGAGACAATGACCTTGACATTGAACACTGGGTTGAAGTAACAGAAGATAATGATTATTTCCCCTCTCCTCCTTTCAGTTATCACGAACTCCAGGGTCCTAAAAATCCATCCCATCCAAACTCCTATTTCAAACTACAATCAACGTTTTGATAAATATTGTGTTTTTGTGAATAATCCTGATAATATAAGGAATATCACTCATAAACCTATTGTCCTTCATATGACGAGTACATATGAAGGGTACACGGGAATAACGATCAAGGTCCTCAAAAATCGAAATTGAGTTATTAGTGCCTTCCGATAGTATAAGGGGAGTACTATCTTATGATACATCAGTTTTTTGTTAAAATGGTCATGGTCCTCTTAAATGAGCGTTAAATATTTTTTGTACTTGAGTTAAATTATTCGTTTCTGTGGAATAACAATCATCATGTACAGTGCACAGATCAAAATAAACTGAGGAGCAGGTGTAATAACTTCTCTTCTTTTCTTGTTTTGTGTTTTTATGCGAAATGCTGAGATTCGTGTTACTGGTTCATGTTAAATATTACACTGTAGAGTTTGGAATCAGATGTTTTATTTTTGCGTGAATTTGTTTTAGTATTTTGTCCATTATTGCTGAGATAACATATAAAGTTAAGAAGTTGCATAAAAATGGAGGCATCAGATACAACAGAGAACGAGGATGAACATTAAAGTCATGTGAAGATTGCTATTTTGAAGAAAAGAAAAGTATTTGGACGAATTTATGATTCATCAAAAAATATACAAACCTTACGTCATTTACAGGAGACGATTATAAGTGTTCGTGATTGAAAACTTTTCGAAATATTTCATTATTGGAAAGGAATGAATTAATAGGAAAAAATAATGATATGGCTTCCTACAATACACAAAATGCTTGCCTATCAGCTAGTGTAAATCCTGTGAGATGAAGAATGTCTAAGAAAAGTCCTGATGCAACTGTATGTGATGAAATGGTTTATTTTAGGAAGCAATATTTTGAGGTTCTTTTAATCAAGTTTTTTTTTCTTTTTTGAGACTGGAAACATCTTACCTCAAATTAATGTTGATTTATTCTCGAACACGTTTCGATATAATCTTCTATATCATCTTCAGCTTACCCAGATTTGAGGTAAGATGTTTCCAGTCTCAAAAAAATTTAATTGTATGTGATGAATTTTCTAACGTCCATAAGTTGCATATTAATAGAGATAATCAAATAAAAGATGTTCAGGTTTTTACAACCAGCATTCATATCATTTCAAGTAATCGCCAATAAACTACTAATCAAACTAGAGTGTCATTGGCTACCACAAGGAAAGCACATATTAAAACTAGAGGAAAACATATCAAATAGATCTAGAGACCGTAAAGGAGAAACAGTAACCTAAATACGTATATGAGCATATACAGTCACCATTGTAGCATTTATGAATGTAAAAAGTTGCACTTGCCAGACAACATTACACCAGTCACATTCAGTGAAATATCCTGAAAATTCTGTTTCATATTAACAATATCAATTGCATTTTGTGAAGATACAATATTGGTTTTGACATCCTAGGACTGATAATAATTATTCTACCTTTGATAATTTTATATCTAATTTTTGTTAATTCGATTTAGACATTGAAAGTGAACAAGATACAGCTAAGATTAAAAAATCCGAACACACAGAAACATCTCACATACAAGGGCCTTACAAATCAGATAGCAATGTTTGAGTTAGCAGGTGTGTGGATATATGAGGTTTCTAATGCTTGGAGAAAAAAAAAACTGACTAATTTATCGTAGTTGACTCTAAAAACTAAATGGATGGGGTGATATTTTTTATGTTTCATAGATGTGGAGAATTTTTGAATGGATACTGTAGGAAAAAAAGCTATTTTTCCCAGAGAACCATTGAAATGTACCATATCCGAGAAGATTGTAAATTGGTGTTCCCGAGACAGCCATACACTGTACAATATAAAACCTAAAACGTATCCTATCGTATTTAATTTATTAAAATTATAATTTACATAGTATTTTAATTAGTATATCATAACAACCAATCTCCAAATTCGCCCTTAAGTAACTTTACGACGTTATGTTATTATATTTCAGTGTGATGAAAAACAATGCAACAGGGCTGAAATGCCTCAACAGTTACATCAGTTGCTATTACTTACAAAAAGTGCAAAATTAAATGACTTTCAAATAACCAAACAGTTTTGCAGTCTTGCAGTACAAGACTACTTTATATCATTGCCAGTGAGAGGAGACCATGAAGAAAAAAGGAACATTATAGAATCTGACAGTGAGAAACAGTGAACTTATTCCAATTGAATGTCATTTAATTATAGTCAGGCATATCTTATACTGTATTTAAGATGCTTCCCATTTGGATCTTGATCGTTCTTAGTATGAACATTTAGACATTGTTTAGCTAAACTGATTTTCCATTGTTGATGTTCAACTTAAAAAACAAACAATACTGTTTAATTGTTAACAAATGGTTAGTCTTTACATTGCACTTTATCAATTTCCATAAAACTACATATAATGCAACATTGAGTACTTAAACTTTAAAATGCGTTTTTCTCAAAACTTTAAAAAATGGAACTTGATCGTTATTCCCGTGTACCCTTCATATGCGTTTTATTCAAGGGTATTCAAATACAGACTTTACATAATGTGAAGAAAAATTAGCAGCTCATAAGGAGACATAAAAAACATATAATATTAACGCAAATATTATTTAACAAATGCTTATCTGGGAGAGTACTTTTTTCTTCAAATTAACAAAAAAAAATATTTACGATAAATTAGTCAATTTTTTGTTTCAAAATCTTCTTTCCTTGCACACACACACACACACACACACACACGAGCAAACATATATATATATATATATATATATATACATATATAGGCCTATATACATGTGTGTGTGTGTGTGTGAATTCCGTGAATCTTAGTCTGTATAAATTATTGTTTTAATACTTACTACCTCTGGGTTAGCAAATTCATTAACACTGGCATTACATTTTGCTCTAAACCTTTTCTCGTAGGCATGGCACTGAACCGATTCTCGTAATAAATCAATTACATAATAAATCAGTTACGTAATTGCGAAACTGATTGTATTATAATTCAAAATAACGAATCATAATAACTATTTAGGCTTACATCAAAACAGACTTCATAAATAAACAATTCTTATGTGCGTATAACGTCATGGAGATATCAGTTGGCAGCACCAGTTCTTGTAGTGGTGTTTTTTCCTCTCAGCAATCATTTCGCATTAAAATAGAACTTGAACAACCTATTCACTCACATATTATCACTCAATACTCTTTAAATGACCAATAACGATACAAAAGTACAGATGATATTATCTGAAAGACCAAAGCTACCGTCGATGCTATGCGTAAATATTAGCCAAACATTACAGATAATGACTTTTGACGTCATAATAGCGTCTGCTGCAATCAGAATGGCGGCGGGTGTTGATTTGAAGAACTCAATTTTAAACTCATTCTTCTCGGTAATTACTTGTCGGAAAAACTTCCGGTTTACACCATAATTCTTCTACTTTTAAAAATATCTACTTCTATTCAAATGTATATCCCCATTGGGATACCTTACAAGAGTCACATAGAGACCGTAATAGGCTTCTAGGCCTGCTGCTTGACAGAATGATGATGATGATGATGATGATCTTCCAATATTCTTCTCTGTTATTTGTTCTTTGTTATCATCATATACATCATATTCTTCGTCCCCTCTTCCTTCTATATAATTTATTTTGTTATTAATTTATTTAGTTTCATTCTAATTTAATCGCATAATTTAAAAGTTTTAATAATTACCCGTAGGTCTCATCATAGTACTCATAATTGCATCAACCTCCTGACTGTTGTAGTCATCCAGGCTATCATCACTCTCACATTATAATTCTCCCTTTATTTTACCTTCTTTATATTCTTCACAAATGTTCTCTTTCACTTTTACTTTTTGTACCAATATTTCTTTATAATTTCTGTATCTGCCTATCTCTATATTTCTCTCGCATGCAATATAATCTATCCCTTTGTAGGTGATCTTATATATCCACTCAACCAGGGCTGTAAAGGGACATGACAAGTCGGAGGATTCTTAAATCTGGATTACATACCTATGGCCATCATCATCATCATCCTTATCATTATCATCATCACCATCATCATCATCCTTCACCGGTGTGGAAAGCAACGGGATGCTACCACACCTACAATTCCGTAGTAAAGCTGCAAGCATATCATGAAAATGCTATGATTGCAGTGAAGGACCTGCCTTCGGGCAGAATTACTATGGATGGATGGATGGATGGACATACCTATGTACCATTTTTTGACCACACAAGATCTTGGATTCTTTCAATGTTTCAGTCATCTACATCGAGATAATCACTATCACTTTAATATAGGATTTCTTATTAGTAGTGGTCGTCTAACGGTCGAAATTCGGCCACAATTCATTATATTTTTATGTTTGTCACAAATACGTCATTATGCATTATTTTTTTTATTTATTTTAAAAATACGAACGATAGTAAATATGTGGTATAACTGGCTAAGCCATAATAAAAAAACAATAACGCGTCATTTGAAATTTGTATACTATTTATACTATTTAAATTTGCATTTGGCCTATTATTATGTGTACGGGAATACATATCCCTACATCTTTGTCTCTCACTCCGACCCGTCAATGTTCTATGTCGATGCATAATGAAGTAGGTGCTAATGTCTAAATATATATATACAAAAATATGTGTAATACAATTACTGAAACCAAGATTCGACAGGGTTTAATTTAAATTTAAATAATAAAATATACTCACTTTTTTAAACCGCTAATAATAAATACGCGAGAGTAAGTCAATTCACAATGCTGTTGCATAATTTTCTTCTTGCAACAGATTATATTGAGCAAGCAATATAATATATAATTCAATATAATATAATTCAATATAATATAATATAATATAAAATAATATGATATATAAACACCTATTAGACAAAATATACAATTTATGTACAAAGTAAACAATGCACTTTCAGTAAAAACGTAAACAAACGAATGAGTAATACACAAAATAAATTCCTTAGAGACAATTTATTTTATTTTGTTTAATTCAATTTATTTGTAACACATATTATACATAAATTTTATTTTTATGCACTCCTTCCCTATATGAACTTTAATTATGCCAAGTATCACAATCCTCCGTGCGCGCAATGTGCTTAAAAAGGGGTACAACGTTTTTTCTTCACGTCTTAATATAAGGATTCCTTCACATCAATACCTCATATTATTTATATTTTTATTAACATGATTCATTTTTCTCCTCTTATTCTTCTTCGTTAACATTAGCCTATTTTCTTCCTTCCAACATATTCGTCATCACCATTCTCATCATAAAGTCTAATTCAAAATGTATTTGTTTAACAAAATCAGATTTAAATATAAATAATAATAAATTCTAGTCATCTACTTAAGGATCAGTTGAAAATCCTAGTGGGTAAGTATGAATCTGTTACAAAAAGGACAGGTTTTGTTTCTGTAATATATTTAATGGTTTTTACGACGTCATTCAATTTGCTTGCCATAATTGTCATTGGTTAAGTGGATAATCTTGAAATTTATTCTTTTATCAAATCAAAGACGGAATAAAAAACGGAAAATACTGTGGAAGTTCCATTTTATAATCAAGCGATTCAAATACGAAGATATATCAGACGTATCATAAACAGAACAATGTTAATGAAGTTATGTAAGCAAATCAGTTAACAGAAGTTACCATTAATACTGTGAGTGATTCAGCTTGATACTGGTGTGTGTACAAGCTATTTGTTGCATATTTGCAGTTCAGCCGTTCATTTACACAATCAAGTGTGAAACTGCCAATCATTTAAAATTACACAAAGGATTAAGTTGTCATTTGCATGGAACTGGTCATCAGAAATAGTATTTTGTCTTTGATACCACTTGTCAAAATGTCACCGTTTAAACCACAGTCAACATTATCCACAAACTTGATAAAGAGTGTTTGTAAATAATTGAAAATTAAATGGCATTTGAAATATTCATAAGCTGTAATCATAACACAATTAAAGTGTTGATTTTGTAAAATTTCTCCAGAAAACGTTTGTCAGTCCTGGTGGACCGATGATTAGAACCCTGTCTCTGATTCCGACATTTTTGGTTCAAACAAACTCGTGATAGTTGGAATTTTTAAGGGCAAATTAATTCTGATTTGACTTAAATCGGAAGCTAGGTAAAGGGTGTTTGTCCAGTCGTACATTTAAAGCACGAATAGAATGCCAACCCCTATTTCAGAAGGTTCTGAACAAAATTTGTCAACCCTTTAATGTTCACATTTTAATTCCAATGCTAATGACTTGATGTGTTATGACTTATGAGTATATTTACATTAAACACAAACTTAAAAGAGACGGCCCATGACTAAGATGACTGGAGATTCTCCAGTCTAATCTTAAAATTATCATCATCATCATAGTACATTCACGAATTTAGGCCATTTGTTGACCTGTTTCGGCCTCAAGAGAAACACCATCCAGAAGTCTTTTGAGTGGACGTCCTGGTCTTCTTCTTCCTGCAGGTTGATATCTTAACATTTGTTTGGGTATTCTGTGATCTTCCATTCGATGAACATGTTGTATCCATCTTGACTTATAATCAGAAATTTTGTTTTCAAATTAACTTTAAATTAATTTAGTAGGACGCATAAACGAATAGTAAATCAAACAAATAAATTTCGATATCATTAAACGTAGCCAGAGTTCACATATCACTTCATATTTTGTTCATACTTGAGAAATAGTTTTGGAAGTTAACCTGATTTCATTTTCAACTAGTAT
Organism: Diploptera punctata; assembly: GCA_030220185.1. NCBI lineage: Eukaryota > Metazoa > Arthropoda > Insecta > Blattodea > Blaberidae > Diploptera > Diploptera punctata. The sequence continues at coordinate 248,024 of JASPKZ010008050.1, read as the reverse complement.
CCGGCTGTTTTTATATTTTTTATTTTTCCCCTCTTTCGTCTACACTGTTTTTCCTTCTTGTTTTTACCTTTTCGTTTTACCTTTTTGTTAACTTTCTTTTATTCTCACATGTAGACACGAGGACAGGCACACACCCAGACCTAAGGTGGATCACCGGTTCCGGATCACTTTCACAAATGTCCACTTAGGTATTTTCAAGATTACAAATAAATCCCTTGAATTCGTCTAACAAAGGTGAGTACATAGACCATAGAGTAACTCTATTCATTATTTAAATGTCTCTAACATCCTCTGAACCTATTGCTTCATATTTAACGTAAACATATTAAATATATTTTCTACATAAGGATAACTGATCTCCACATCATTTGTTACCTGAATACTTATCATTACTAAGTTTTGGAAAGAAAATCCATACCAATCTCTTATGTACAAATTTCATATTTCACCTGGGTATACAAATTATGTGAAAACGTTTATTTATTTTTCTAGTATATACTGTATCTCTTAACCATAAACATATAATCTGTCAAGCGTTCTAAAATCATTTTTGTATACTGTAGAATACAGGCGCTCATGGCCCGAAATCTTCTAACATTATTATTGTATTTTTTGCTTTATGATTCTTGTGGTAGCATCATCTGATGTCTTTATCTGCCTCTAACTTTCTTTCCGTTGGCCATTCCTTCTAGGGCATCCATCAGCAGGCAGTTTCTTCTTAGCCAGTGGCCAATCCAATTTCTTTTCCTCTTCTGTATGGGTTCCAGTATTGTTCTTCTTTCACGCACTCTGTCTAGCACATCTTCATTTTTTATTTTCTCTATCAATTTTATACGTTCCATTCTTCTCCATATCCACATCTCTAAAGCTTCCAGTAACTATTCCTCATTCCGTCGTAATGTCCAAATCTCTGCACCATACAATGCTACATTCCACACAAAGCATTTCACTAGCCTCTTCCGTAATTCTTTTGCCATAAATCCGCAGAAAATGCTTCTCTTCTTGTTAAAAGCTTATTTTGTCATTGCTATCCTCTACTTTACTTTTTGACCGCAGTTCATGTTACTATTGACAGTACAATCCAAGTATTCGAAGATCTCCACTTGCTCAATGACCTGATCTTTAATCCTCATGTTTATCTTCCTTGGTTTTCGCCCAATAATCATGCCCTTCGTCTTATTTATATTTATCTTCATCCCGTAATCCTCTCACTTTTCATATAGCTCCATCAGCATGTTTCTCAGTGTCTTTGCATCTTCTGCTAGCAAAGCCGTACTACCATCAGCAAATCTTATGCACTTTATTCTTCTTCCTGCCATGTTTACGCCTCCCTTATTGCTGAAGCAGTTCTTCATTATGTCTTCCTGGTCGATGTTGAAAACAGTAGGTGCTAGGGACATCCTTGCCTTACCCCCTTCCAATTTATTTTCCCTCTGACATTTATTCTCCTATCTTCACTTTTATTCGCTGTTTCATATAACGATTACTTACGAGCCTCCTCTCCTTCCAGTTCACGCCAATTTTATTCAAGATCATCAGGAGTTTATTCCAATTTACTCTGTCAAAGGCCTTTTTCAGGTCAACAAATACTGCATAAACGTCTTTATCTTTTACTATATATCTTTCCCCTAATGTTCGAATCAATCCAATTGCATTTCTTGTACCCTTTCCCTTCCTGAAGCTAAACTGTTCTTCTTCCAATTCGCTTTCCATCGTAGAACGTAGAACGTAAACGATTCAGTATTCGCAGGAGAATCTTTGCAGAGAGTGATATCAAGCTGATAGTCCAGAAGTCCTTACATTTCTTAGCATTATTATTCTTCGGTATTGGTATTAACACTGTCTCAGTCAATTCTTCGAGCCATTCACCTTCATTAAGTATCTTGTTAATATAAACGCAGAATTTCCTTCTTTCCTTCACCCGAGCATTTAACCAATTCAATGGGTATTCTCTCCACCCCCATTGCTCTCCCATTTTTAATTTCCTTAATTGCCAGTTCAACTTCATCCTTCAGAATTGAAAATCCTTTTTTCATTTTCCGATATGTCTTCTTCATTTTCTGTATCCAAGTTAGCCGGACGATTTCTTGTCATATAGCTTTTCTACATATTTCTCCCATGTATTCATAATTCCCTATTTGTCTGTTATTTCTTTATTATTTTCGTCCTCAATCAGCCACATAATTTTCCTGCTCATCTTTCCATAGTCCAAGCATTTAAATTCCTGCTACATTAAGTCATATTTTCATTTCCTCTCCACATTCTCTATTCTTCACATTTCTGCTTCATCCATTCTTCTTTTGCCTTATCAGTTTATCATTTAAGTTCGTTGTTTAGTTTCCTATGGTATCTTTTGGCTTCTTTTGTATTGCTATTTTTCAATTTTCTTCTTTCTTCCATCTTCTCCAACAATTTTTCTGTGACCCAAGATTTCTTAATATTCTTGCTCTCTTTGTATCATGCTGGGAGGCTATAAGAGATATTAAATTGTCAGCATCAAAAAGCGTTGGATATTTAAAAAAGAGGCAAACCAACAAATGGTTTGATGAGGAATTGTGCCTGCATTGTAAAGAAAAGAAAGCTTAGCAAAAATTAAATATTAACACGAGCCAAATGAGGTAAATTTAGAAAAAAATGGTAAGACTGGAAACTACTAAAGAGTAAAAAAGAGAGAACATTTGAGAGAGAAGGTTAATGATCTTGAAATTAATGCCAAAAAAAGGAACATTAGAGAATTATATCAGGGAATTAGGATAGAGGAAAGGGTTTCCGGCTAGAACAATCATAATTAGAATAAAATGGGGATATGAGCTTAAATTCCAAGAGTATATTAAATAGAGGAAAAGTTACTTTAATAAGCTATTAAATGTACATACAAAACAGAATATTGAAGAGGATGATTTACAGACAGCAGAAATTCTAGTCTCAGAACCAAGTGCATTAGAGGTTGAAATGGCAATTGAAAAATTTAAGATGTATAAAGCATCAGGTTCAGATAAGATACAAGCAGAACAGATAAATTCAGGGGGAGAAAAACTAATGGTTGCTTAATATGATTTGGGAAAAATATGCTCTTACAGATAAATGGAAAGAATCGATTATCGTACCAATTTATAGGAAAGGAGAGAAAACTGATTCCAACTACTACATGGGCATCTCATTACTTTGAACTTCGTACAAAATTCTAACAAATACATTAGTATGTAGACTTACTCCTTATATTTCATACATTTTAGGAGATCATCAATGGGGATTTAAAGCAAACAGGTCTACAACAGATCAGATTTTTACTTTAAGGCAGATTTTAGAAAATAAATGGGAAGATAATGGTACTGTACAGCAACTGTACGTAAACTTCAAAAAAGCATATGATTCAAGTAAGAGGGATAAGTTATATAAGTATCCTGCTGAAGTTCGGAATTCCTAAAAAGTTAATTAGACTTATACAAATGTGTCTAAATGGCACGAAGAAAGGGTGCGTGTAGGCAAACTGTTTTCGGATACTTTTGAATTCCAGAATGGATTGAAGCAAGGAGATGCACTATCTCCTCTACTATTTAATTGTGTACTAGAGCATGCCATCAAATCTTTAGAGGATGAAGAAGGCGTACAACTCAATGGTATAAATAACCTATTAGTTTATGCTGATGATGTAGTACTATTGGGCGATAGCGATGAGATACTAAAGGCCAGCACGTACACACTATTGAGTTACACTAAGAAATTGGACTGGAAGTAAATATCAATAAAACTAAATATAGTGTAACACACAGAAGTACATTACATAATGGAAATGGACAGCTAATGAAAAATGAGGGAGATTTTGAGGAAGTGGCTGAATTCAAATACCTTGGAACAAAATCACAAATAGGAATGAGATGCATAAAGAAAATAAACATAGACTCAATTCTGGAAGTGCGTGCCAATATGCAATAAAAAGACTCCTGACGTCCCAACTCCTTTTAAATAACGTTAAACTGAAAATATATCAAACTATTTTTCTACCAGTTATATTATATGGATGCGAAATATAGACTCTTACTTTAAGGGAGGAAAGGAGATTACGAGTATTTGAGAATGAAGTTCTTATGAAAATTTTTGGACAAAAGAGAGATGAACGGATAGGTGAATGGATAAGATTTCTTTATAGGAAGCCAGATATAATAAGAACCGTTAAGTATCGTAAACTGCTTTTGGCAGGACATGTGGCACAAATGGGGAATGAAAGTCTTGCATAGAAGTTTCTTATAGGAAAACCACAGGGATAACGCCCAGTTGGTAGACCAAGAATGAGGTGGGAGAATAACATTATCAATGAATTTGAGGGAAGTAGATTACGCAGGGGATAATTGGAAAACATTAGCTCATGATAGGTGTATATGGATAGCTTATGTCCGCGCCGACATGAATCTACTGGTCCGATAGTGCAAGGGAGTTATTTAGCAGCTATCTGTATAGAGGTTTTCAAATGACTTCAGTGTTCCTTGTTATTGCCGATTGAGATTTCCAAGTTAGAGGCTTCCTCTTGAATTCTTCTTTTCTTTTTTTTTTTTTAATTTTCTCATTTCCCCTTCAGCTTTTAATGAAAGTAAATGCACACAAATGTGCAAATTGTTAGTAAATTTAGTCTAAGCAAAACTTGTTAAGCGACAATTGTCTTTCCGCACACTTTTCGACGTGATATCGTTCACATGGATTGTTGCACAGTTCGCATATGCATTCTTGGTTTGGCTCGTGGAATCTCATTGTGCTGCAAAACCTTGTGGTAAAAGCCAAGGATTGCATACCGTGTTAGGATGTGCCTCATCTCGTAGTTTGGTCGTGTCTACTCTCTCGTACACATAGCCTCTGTTGTGTAGAATTCGCTGCAGATATCATTCCTCTTCTCCTGTAGTCCTTGCATTGTTGTCTCATATGCGCAGGTGTTCGGTAGGAATAGCTGCCGTCTAATGTCTTCAATGAAGAAGGTTTGTTTCATTAAGACGTACGTCATTCTTGAAGGTGCTGTTTTTTCCAACTCCCAGAACTCTTTTCATGAAGCGTGCTTTTACTGTTTCTATTTGTGTCAAGTCTCTGTTTGTGAGTTTGTCCCATATTATGTTAATTCCATATGTTGTTATGGGAGTTATGACTGTCCTGAAGAGCGTGATTGTTGTTTCTGTTGATAATTGGTGGAGATTTTTGATGCTGTATATCGCTCTTATTGCAGCTGAAACCTTCTCCTGCACATGTATTCTGTAGGATTTAATGGTTGTTTGAAGGGTGATGTCTAGGTAGGTGAATTGCGATACAACGTCTAGTGGCTCACCAAGGAGAATTAGCCTGTCATTTACAGTAGGTTTTCCTCCTTTTCTGAAGGTCATCTGTTTAGTTTTCTGATGGTTTATTTGCAGGCAGTTTTCATTTGCCCATTTTTCGAGTCTATTTAATGTGCATTGTAGTTCATCTTTGTTTGATGATCCCAATACCATGTCATCAGCGTACATTATGATCGATGTCGTACTGTCTTTGGTGATATCCACAATATCAGCTGTCATTATGTTGAAGAGCAGTGGGCTGATGGTGTTCCCTTGCAGTACCCCATTTTTTTGCTTTATTTTCTTTGAGAGTGCGATCTCGTCGTACAGTTGAACATAGTTGTGATCCAGGATGCTTGTCACAATCGTTGTTAATGGGTTCGAGTCTTCTAATATCCGCCTGAATTTTTGAAGGAGTACATCTCTGTTGATGAGGTCGAACGCTTTCTTGTAATCAATGAACACTGCGAAATACTTCTTTCCATTATGTCTTAATGTGTCTTCAATCGAGTCTATGAGGTAGTTCACCGCTTGTAATGTGCCTCTGCCCTTTCTGAAGCCAAATTAGCATTCCGGAATCTGTCTATCCGCTATGTTCGTGATCTTGGTTGTTAAGATTTTTGAGAAAATTTTGAACGCAGAGTTTTCAAGAGCAATGCCGCGGTACGAGTCTGGGTTGTTGATGTCTCCTTTCCCTTTATGGATGATCTTTATTACTGATGTTCTCCAGATTTTTTGGGATTTTTCTTATGTTTATATATTTGTTGTATAAGTTATGCCATACGTCTTCCATTAGATGCAAGGAGTCTTTCAGATGTTCAGCGTAGATGCCGTCGGGACCCGCTGCTTTCTTGTTCTTAGCCGATATTATGGCGTGGTTTATCTCTTCTTTAGTTATGTGTTCTGGGTGTTCAGTGATTGTTCTGGTTCGTGTTTCTTGTGATATAGTTCTTTGTTTGTGGTTTAAAAGACATAGGAAGTGATTTTCCCAATCTTCCATGGATAATTCACTCGTGGTCATTGGTCTTCATTTCCTGAGAACTATGTAAGGATATTTTCTTGCTTCTTCGGTTATTCGCTTCGCCTCTTCTTCAATGTGGTTGGTCCTTGTTCCTTTTATTAGCTTCTTGTATTCTTTTCTATGCTTCGCGTACCTATTTAGGTCTTCATTTTTTTGTGGTTCTTGCTCGATGTAGTGCTGTGATCGTTTCTTTCCGTTTGTCATAGAAGTCTTTGTTGAACCAAGGCTGTGATTTCCTTTTCTTGTTTTCGCTACTGCATGCTTGTAATATTTCTTGTTATTTGTGCGACACTCTTGTCTATCTCTTCCTGATTTATTAATTTATTTACTTCTTCTATTTTTTCTTTGTTGCGTTCTAGTTTCTCCGAGTCTAGCTTCCTTGAATGTTTGTGTAGCATTGATATGGGAGTTGTTGGAATTTGATGCAGTATTGCTGTTGTTACTATTGGTATGTGTTTTCTTATGGGAGCCATTGCTGATGTCCATAATCCTTCTTGGTTAGTTATGGTCATGTTTCTACCTTTATATAGTACAAGATCGATGGAGCTGGAACCATTAGGTGCTTTATATGTTTTCATTGCGGGCTTGTTTAGAAGTGTGAGACGTTTATCTGTTAATGTTTCCATTATGAGATTGGTTATGCTATTTAGTTTATCTATTCTACAGTTCATATCACCAGCAAGGATTATTCTTTCATCGCTATTTGTATGCGTGAAGGCTTCTTCTATATTCTCGACTGCGTCAGTTGTTGTAGTCTGAGGGTTGATATATATTCCTATGATTGTGATGATTGGGGTTTTTACTATCAGCATATTTTCCTCTTTGATTACTTGCTTTATTATTCCTAGGGTTGGTTTCATAAATATAGAAACCCCGCCCGCTGGTCTTCCTGCTGTAGGTTTTGCTAATGTGTGAACTCCATAGTAACCTTGTAAGTGGTAATTTTCGGTTAGAAATGTTTCGGTGGTTATTATAGCGTCATAGTTTGTTATTGTTTCCACAGGTATATATGTTATTGCGTTTCTTAGACCTTCTATGCTCCACAGAAGGAGATTTAAGTGTTTATTCAGCTTTAATTTTGTCCAAGTCAAGCTTCTTTGTTGCCGGTCTTCCTATTTTCTTCTTCAGGTAAATATCTACTTCCCCTATTAGTAAGTCGTGGTCTGAATTGACATCTGCTCATGCGTGAAGTTTTTTCAGGATTTTTCCTCACCTGTAAGATAAATGTCAGAAAGCTTAGGACCCAACGGTCCCCGAAAATCATCCGGCCATCATCATCATCCTTATCACCTTATCATTATCATCATTATTATTCACCGGTGTGGAAAGCAACGGGAAGCTACCACACCTACAATTCCCTAGTAAAGCTTCAAAGCATAGCATGAAAATGATATTGTAGTGAAAGACCTGCCCTCAGGCAGAATTACTATGGATGGATAAACATTTTTTAATCGAAAAAATATACCATATTCTCTTGCACTCGTTATTATTTGTATATATGTTCAAGGTCCTCTAAGCTAGCAGATACTTTATCAAACCTTAAGTAACATACGACGGATATCAGGCTTATTTATGATTATAGTTTATAGAGAGTTTTGCGTGAACATTTACCAGCGAGTTCCCGTCTCCGTATAGTTATTTTGTCCTTATCTATCTGATCAGAATGCGAGTCTGCGACAGTGGGACGAGGGATGCAAGAATATGCCGTTATTTTCTCTATATCGGGATTGTTTAGACAACTCGGTTTTACCACCAAGAAAATAAATGTGTAATACGATTAGAGTTATTTATTGAAACGACAAACAAACAAAATGCATATATTTTTTGACAAAGCAATGACACATTGAATATTAATAACAACAAATCCTAACAAAGGTACTGTTAACCATTACATACCGAAACCTAACTTGAAATTTCTCACAGAGAAGCGTTGTGATTTACCAAGGCCGTGTCCAAAAAATCTGCTGTTTTTAACTGCAAGACACTAAATTCCAGCGCCAAATCTCTCATTTAAATAACACGCAAATAATATAACTACATACTCGGTCGACTGTACAACCCTGGCTACCTGCATCCCGTTTACTCGCGCATGGATTTGAGGCGAGTGTGGTGAGTGAAACGAGCGTCTTATCAGTCGCTTTCTTACCTATACCGATAGTGATTTCCTATGCAGTGCAGATAATCCCCGCGCCGCATCCTGCCTTACTTCACTCTGCTTTACTTGCTCTGGCTTCGATTTTTGTGCCCTCCAAATTAAAACGGCCGATACATTTTTGGACACAGCCTTGGTACATCACAACGCTTTTCTGGGAGAAATTTCAAAGTAGGTTTCAACGTGCAGTGGTTGACAGTTCCCTTGTTATTATTTTAAATAACTAACTATTCATATTTGTAATAAGGTCTAAAATGCCAACTCCCACATGTTACTAGCGTCAATATTCTAACAATATATATAATAGATAATGCTGTTTGGTATCACTTATGGTCACAGCTAAATGCAACATGCTTATAACTAGGAACCGGATTCTTACGTTTTCACCTATTATTTCCTTACTTCTGAAACGAATAATACTTTAATACTTTTCCGAATCACACTCAAAGGAGACATATTCATGAATTCTGTAGTACCTAAAGAAATCTAAATTATATATATATATATAATATATATACCTAATTGCGTGATAATATGTTTGGTCATATTGTAGTAAAATCGAATTTTAGTTCATAATTTTTGTTAAATCTTAGATTTAATGTATTTGTTTATTTATGTTTGGCCGAGATGCCATTGTTTACGCATTTTCGCCATTTCTACGCAGTAGGGAATTCGAATGTAATTTTCCGTTTTTCATGTAGGCTTATGCTGTTTACATTCCAATTCCCATCTGTTTCTTTGATTATACTTGTTGCATTTATTTACGTCAGACCGATCTTATTGTTTATTGATTTATGAAATCTGTCGTTGTGAATGCTAATTTGTTTTGAAGAAGGGTAATAATTAGGGGGTAGGTAATAAATTGTGATGGATTTTGGGTGTGGGATTTATCACAGGAATTTCGTAATGTGAGAATTTTATGCTCGCAGTCTAGTCAGGGTGGGTTCGGTGAGCGATGAAGATCACTTGATCTCAGGAGGAAAAAACGAAGGAATTTGGGACGGCAGCGATCAGCGAGTGTTTAATCAATAATTGAAGTTCACAAAGTCAATCGAGTTATTTTGTATACGAGTAAATATACAAACAATTTAATATATTGAACAACACTCTGCTGATTGTGATGGTATTAGCGGTTTGAATTCTCGAGGGAATAATGAAGAAGTATTATACCAGTATCGAATAATTACGTTGTTATGTTCAAATATTGAACTTCTTTGATAATGTTAATTTGTGGATGTAGTGGAGCTTATCCTAAGTTCTTCCTCTTCGCTTAGGGGTTATGTTTTCTCTTTGCAACAGAGTTAGCGGTCGTTATTTTCCCGCAGTTAAACAAAACTTAATCGATGTTCTCCCTTCACTAGCTGGGAGGCCTGTGTTTAATACGCGTCTCAGTTTTATATATGAAGACATGGGGGGAAAAACAATGAATGTCACTTTTTATCGAAATTCTACTTATACGTCTGTTAGATAGAGTGAAGTCCATACTTTCTTCAGGTATATTAGTTTGATCGAAAAGTAATGAGTGTCAGCAGTTACAAGCAAATTAAAAAACATAGGAAGCGGGAAAAATGATGAGTGTCATGACGTTTTGCTGAAATAACGATGAGTGATTTGCAACTCTTTGAATTTAAATCACTTTCATGTTGGTATTTTAATGTTAGTAACCCTGTATTTATTCTAACATTTCTGCCGTGTTTCCATTGTTGATTAAGTTAATTAATCAAGACAATGTGTTAGTTGATCCACACAGATTTAATATGCTTGAAATATTCAGTCTAAAGAAGTGTTTTACTTATACTGTACATATTAAAGTTTAATTTCAATTGTATTATGAATCCAAATAATACTACTGCTCCAGAATGGAAAGTGAATCCGAAGAAAAGGCAGAAGCATGGACGATAATCGGATGCGGCTAAGAAGATGAGAAATCAAACGCATGAGACTGGAAAGAATTGTGAGTGCAGCAGATTAAAATGTTTTGTGAAAATTAGTGAAATTGAAAGACAGACTATCATAAATCATTTTAATGGGTTATCTGATAGGGATACTCAGAATTTACACTTGTCTGGGCTAATAAGAGTTCATTTTATCAAACAAAGACGAAGTCGGAAGGATAAGACGAAAGTGACCTTCACCACCATTCGTACACATATAGAGTTCGAATAAAAAGAGGTGATGAAGTACAAGAAGAAAGTGTATGCTACAAAGGATTCATAGCACTGCATGGAATAACTTCACGGCAACTGCAAACTATTCATTCAACAGCAACTAACAACGTATGGGGCGGTACGCCCTGATGGGAGAGGTAAGCACAAGAACAGACCTCATTCTATAGGTGATGAAACACGAGCAAAGATCAATGAACATATTCAGTCCCTCAAAGGTCGTCACTCTCATTACTCTTTGAACAAAACGTCTAAAATATATTTACCAGAGGATCTCAGTGCAAAGAGACTACACAAAATGTATATGGAAATTAACCCAAACAACCCAGTTTCTTATGATACTTACTTACGCATTTTTAACAATGAGTACAACATTTCCTTTGGTTACCCTAGGTCAGACACTTGTAGCGAATGTGATTCAATAAAAGCACATGAGAAACAACTGCATGAAGAATTGTCACTCTTATCAGAAGCTAACAGTTCCGGTTCAGTCAACCAGAAAAGGAATCAGTTAAAAGAACTCGCCTTAAGAAAGATGCTCCACTTAAAAAAAGCACAAACTTTCTACGATAGAAAACGGAAATGCCGACAAATGTGTTCAAGAAGTGTCACAGAAGAAGCTATTGCCATGGACTTCCAAAAGAACTTGTCTGTTCCAAATATATCAAGCAATATTGTGTACTACAAACGCCAGTTGACGATTCATCCATTTAATATCCATGTTCTGACATCTGGAGATTCAGTGTTTTACTGTTATGATCAAACCATTGCAAAGAAAGGTTCTGATGAAGTAGTATCCATGCTTCACCATTATATTTTCAATATTCTTCCACCTCAAGTGAAACAGCTACACATTTTCTGCGACTCTTGCGGTGGACAGAATAAAAATTACACAGTTTTCCGCTATATTCATTACGTGGTAACTACATGTCGACGTTTAGATAAAATCACAGTGACATTCCCTGAAAGGGGGCACTCTTATTTGGAGTGCGACAAAAATATGGCACTCATTCCACAGAAGCAAAATACTGAAGTTCCTCAAGATTGGTATGCTCTTATTAGGGATTGCAGGGTGAAACCAAACCCATTTCAAGTAACTGAATGTGACCAAACTCTTTTCAAAGAATGGACAAAATTCTTTTCTCTTCAAAATGTGTATAAATCAAAACTATCAGTACCTTCAAGACCACTGAAAGAAGTTAGAGTTGAAGTTGAGCAGCCACGCCTTCTATTTTTGAGATCAGGAAGCTACAATGGATCCTGGGAAAGTACAGTAATGACTGGGAAGAGAACGAGAAGGGAGGTTACACTAGCTGATGGAGATTTCGTCTTACCTGGTCCAGCCTACATGGATATCATACCAGTTCCATTGTTAAAATGGAAAGATCTGCAGGTGACTGTTCTCAAATTAGTATCAACAGTATTTCACTAAGTCAGGTTCTTGTGTTCTATGATTTATTTTTTGTTTCAGGAACTTTCAAAACTTCTCTCCAGTGAGACATCAAAAAACTATAATAAGAATCTACCTCATTGAGAAAGTAGAGTTAATATGCTGAAGTATAACAAAAGGGTTTCATTGTTTTAGATACTTAGAAACTTAAAATATGGTATTCTATTATTACCTTACCTTAATTAACTCTTTAATATAATACTAAGTTGTGCAGTGCTTGTTAATTATTACAACAACAATGAATCTTCATCGTTTTTTCCGCTTCCAAATGTATGTCAAATAAAAGAAAAGTGTACATTGTTGCTATTGTTAAAGGTTACTAATTGAACATAAGTCAATATAATGTCTAATATGCATATTCTATGTTAACCACAACTAAATTTTAAATAATAAACAAATGTTCCCACAAAAGGGTTTCAAAGTTTTAAAATTGTTTCCTCTGTAAGGGTAAAAAGTGACATTCATCGTTTTTCCCCCCATGTCTTCATATTGAAAACTTCAGTATTCCTTCAATCGTTCAGATCGCCACAGGAGAATGGGTTACAATTTATTGTCATTGGTTTATACATATGTGGACATATATTACATATAAATAAAGGATGTGAATTTTATTTGTTTCTGTTTGTGACGGAGCTAATAATAGACGTTTCTATCTTGTGCTATTTACTGACAATGTTGCCAAATGTTCATAGTTAGGCCTTTGGGTTTTCTATTAAGGGCCTAATAGCCTATTTAAAACAGTTAGTTTCCTCGAATTTTAATGTGTTATTCATAGTGATCTTTTAACTATTGTATGTGTCAAAATTTTAATTTCAAACTGCAATTGTCAATATTTTGTTTTACTTGTCATTCATAAACTTTATTTTGACTTGACATTCTGATGCATTTCTATTAACATAGAGTTTGGTATCTATAGGTCCCTATTGTATTCATATACCAGCAATTCATGTGTTCCTGTATCATGCCATACGTCTTTCAGACTTTCTGGCGCAGTCTGTATTGGAATAACCGAAATTTAACAAAAGGAGTTGTCTTAGTCATTTATAAAAATAAACTTTTATATAATTAAAAAAATTGATTCATTAATATGATCATTGGATTGCAAATAAATTTCTGAATAGTTTAATTCCAAACTTGACTAATTTATCTATGTTGTAAGCTACTTTGATACTTTTACTTCTAATGAGTGATTATATTTATAATCTGATGTTTTATAGTAGAGGCCTAAATAAGTTCTGCTTTCAGTTGTTAGTAATTTATATACTCATATTGAAGTTTCGTCTCGACATTCAACTACTAAGTTCGAGTTCTCTCTTGTCTTTTGTCCAGTATGGTCGAGAGAAATTATTTAAGTTCTGTATTGACGCTCGTCGAGTAAGATTGAGCTATCTTTACGTTCTAAAAGGTTGAGTCCTACTTCAGCTTCGAGCAGGCCGCTCCTGTTCTGAATTAGAGCAGGCACCTTCAAAATGGATAAAAGTTTATATTCTACAAGTTGAGTCCTGTCCTCACTACGAGCAGGCCGCTCCTGTTCTCTATTTGAACAGGTTACTTCATCATAAGGTTATTTTTAAAACTTCATTACTTCATGATAAAGTTCAGTTCTGCGCTCATAACGAGCATATCTTTAATATTACGTTATGTCTTTGTAAGAAGTTTAAGTTCAATTTCTATACCTGTTGTCATAAAGCAGGTCCTATCAACTTCTCTAAAAATAAAAGTTAAGATTCTGCTTATAATCAAAGCAGACCATCAATTCAAGTTCAAGTACATTTTTGCTAGTATACGTGACTTATTGACTCAAGAAGCAATAGTGAAGAGACTTTTATTAGAGCAGCCGACAGATTTCAAATTTGGCCGTGAGAACTGGCAATCACAATGACCACTACTACAAAACATCGTATCCCACTAGGAATTGAACAGACCAGGAACATTTAAAATGTGTTGCAACCCAACAATTTTTTAAATTGAACAACGAGGAAGTGTTTATCCTTTGCTCTAGTTGATTGACGGTAATCCCTCTTGCGAAAAAAATAAAATACTTACTTACTTACTTACTTACTAACTGGCACTATCGAACCCGTTGGTTCATGGGCGCTCGGACATAAAAGCCATCCATACATCCCTATCTTGAGCTAATCCTTTCCAATCATTCCCTGTATAATATACTTCCCTCAAATCATAGTTAATGTTGTTCTCCCACCTCATTCTTGGTCTACAGACTGGGCGTTTTCCTTCTGGATTTCCTACAAGAAGTTTCCATTCACGTCTTTCATTCCCCATACGCGCAACATGTCCTGCCCATCGCAGACTACGAGACTTAACTGTTCTTATTATATCTGGCTTCCTATAAAGACCATGTAGTTCATTGTTATGTAGTCTTCTCCATTCACCTGTCTGTTCATCTCTCTTTGGTCCAAAAATTTTCCTAAGAACTTTATTCTCAAATACTCGTAATGTCCTTTCCTCCCTTAAAGTAAGTGTCCATGTTTCGCGCCCGTATAATATAACTGGTAGAGTAATAGTTTTATATATTTTCAGTTTAACGTTTTTTGAAAGGAGTTGGGACATCAAAAGTCTCTGCAATGCATAATAGCATGCATTTCCAGAATTGAGCCTATGTTTAATTTCTTTGTGCATCTCATTCCTATTTGTGATTATTGTTCCTAGGTATTTGAATTCAGCCACTTCCTCAAAATTTCCCTCATTTTTTCATTAGCGTCCATTTCCATTATATACTGAATTTCTACGTGTGACCATTTATTTAGTTTTACTGATATTTACTTCCAGTCCTAATTTCTTAGTGTTACTCAATAGTGTGTGCGTGTTGGCCTTCAGTATCTCCTCGCTATCGGCCGTAGTACTACATCATCAGCATAAACTAACAGCTTATTAATACCATTCAGTTGTAAGCCTTCCCCATTCTCTAAACATTTAATGGCATGCTCTAGAACAAAATTAAATAGTAGAGGAGATAGCGCATCTCCTTGCTTCAACCCATTCTGGATTTCAAAAGTGTCTGAAAACAGTTTGCCTACACGCACCCTACTCTTTGAGCAATTAGGACACATTCGTATAAGTCTAACTGACTTTTTAGGAATTCCGAACTCCAGCAGGATACTATATAACTTCTCCCTCTCTTAATTGAATCATAAGCTTTTTTGAAGTCTACATATAGTTCATGTACAGTACCATTATATTCCCATTTCTTTCTAAAATCTGTCTTATACTAAAATCTGATCTGTTGTAGACCTGTTTCTTCTAAATGCACATTGATGATCTCCTAGAATGTCATTAATATAGGGAGTAAGTCTGCTTACTAATATACTTGTAAGAATTTTGTACGAAGTTGAAAGTAATGAGATGACCCTGTAGTTGTTGCAATCAGTTTTATCTCCTTTCTTATAAATTGGTACGATAATTGATTCCTTCCATTCATCTGGAAGAGCTTCTTTTTCCCAAATCATACTAAGCAACCAGCGTATCTTGTCCATCAATTCCCCCCCCCCCCTGATTTTATCAGTTCCGCTGGCATCTCATCGGAACCTGATGCTTTATACATCTTCAATTTTTCAATTGCCATTTCAACCTCTAATGCACTTGGCTCTGCGACTAGCATTTCTGCTGTCTGTAACTTATCCTCAATGTCTTGTTCTGTGTGTACATTTAATAGCTGATTAAAGTAACTTTTCCATATATTTAATATACTCCTAGAATCTGCAATCATATCCCCATTTTCATTCCGAATTATGTTTGTTCTAGCCTCAAACCCTTTCTTCTCTATACTAATTCCCTGACATAATTCTCTAATGTTCCTATTTTTTGCATTCATTTCATGATCTTTCATCTTCTCTCTCAAATATTCCTACTTTTTACTCTTTAGTAACTTGGTGGTTTCCCGTCTAACACTACCCAATTGCTCTAAACTTACCTCATTTGGCTCGTGTAACCATTTCATTTTTGCTAGCTTTCTATTCTTTACAATGTCGACACATTCCTCTTCAAACCATTTATTGTTTTGCCTCTTTTTTAAACAACCAATGCTTTCTGATGCTGACAATTTAATAGTACCTCTTATAGCCTCCCATTCTTTATTTATTTCAGTTTCTTCTTCGTTTGCCACATTGTCAACTGAAGGTTCCAGTACTTCAAATCCATTAGCAATTTTGATTTGGTATTCTTGACGCATTTCATCATTTTCAAGTTTTTTAATTCATATATTACAGAATCATCTTCAGCGTTTGTTCCTCTCATAAGCGATAGCCGTTGTCTGATTTTCACTCTGACGAGATGATGATCCGAATTGCAGTCTGTCCTTCTAACTGATATAACATCAATGATGCTACTCTGCCAGCGTTTATCCACTAATACATGATCTATCTGGTTCTGAGTTTCTCCATCTGGGGACGTCCAGGTGTATTTATGAATATCCTTTTGCTGAAATGTTGTGCTCTTAACAATGGGATTATTTGATGTGGCAAATGTGACTAATCTAACCCCGTTGTCGTTACTATTTTCATGAAGACTGAATTTGCCTATTGTTGGTTTGAATATATCTTCCCGCCCCACTTTTGCATTAAAATCTCCTAAGACAATTTTCATATGATATCGTGAAAGGCTATCAAACAAACATTCTAATTCTTCATAGAACTCATCCTTGATCTTGTCATCTTTATCTTATGTGGGGACATGTACATTTACAATTATAAAATCATGTCGTTTACCCTTTAGAATTATGTATGATATCCTATCACTAACAAACTCAATATCTCGGATAGCGGATAGGATCCTCCTTCTGACTAAAAAAACCCGTTCCAAATGCAGGTCTTTCTACACCCCCATAGTATAATGCAAAACTTCCTGATTCCTGACTACCTACTCCTGGCCACCTAACTTCCTGTAAAGCGACTATATCCAAGGGCGATTTATCTAATTCCCGCGTTAATATCTCTAGTGCCCCGTTATTGTATAAAGTCCTAACATTCCATGTTCCTAGGAACATGTCCATGTGTTTGAGCCTTTGGCATGGGTTCCCTGAAGTAGTCCCCGCCCGGAGAACCGAATGGGGGACTATTTGACCTCCGGAAAATTTTACCCCAGATGAACCCATGACCACATTTCTTTTGACGGTTGTATTTTTACGGTGAAAGATCGTCACTCATTCGCCCAAGGTACTTTTTTCGTCCAGCTTATCACCTTCGACCAGTCCGGCATTGGTAACCCTATCGGCAGCAATATTACCGCCGGCATAGCTCTCAGGATCATTTAAACACGCAAGCCACTCCACCACGACAAGGTAAAGATAGATTGAGGGCCCCAAAATTAAAATAGAGTAACAAATAAGATATAGAATTTTACATTTCTGCCAGACCAACTCTTTAACTTGTAGAAGTGAACAATTTTCTTCAGTACGCTTTGTACCCCGAAACGAAATTCCAAAAATAAATATAAGTATGATTGATTTCTTGGTCGCTATAAAATGTGACCCGGAAGTGACTAACAAAGTACAATCCAAAATCCTAAAAAAAGTAACCCTTTCTTTAGGAATTCATAGAAAATTGTTTTACATTCATATTTTTTTGCCCTTTTTTAATTATGGCTTACCATCGTTTCAGCTTCTTATTGTTTTCGCAAATTTTTAAGTAATCCCAAAACAAGTTAAGTCACATCAATTATGGCAGTAGCTTCGAGATGATTCTAATTTTAGCACAGACGGAAAATTGATATATTGTCAACTTGCCTGAAAACTAACTACTGATTTATTTATTTGTATTTGTTAATTTATCTGTCTGCCGTTTATGTAATTTTACTTTATTTATATGCGATTATTAAGCGTTGATTTTAATCTTTATGCAGTTTATGACAACTTTTGCCACATTCTCATCATACTACTATATTTAGAAATCTAGAATTCCTACTAAAAGCCTAAAAGGAAGCCTATTTTATGTTATTGAAAACCTAAAATTACAATTTTAGAAATCTAAAAATCCGGTCCGAACTTATAACAAAATTTATTTGCCAAATGTAAAAAGCAACAAGTTTTATAATATCCAACATAATATGTAAGAGCGGTAAGTTAGTTCACTAGAGACAGTTTATTTTAAGTCTTCAACAAATCTATTACTGAGCGATTCCATGAAAATGTCATACCGAGGTGAACATTTTTAAATTGACACAGGAATAATTTTGTTGAGGTAATATGTATCTTTAAAGATAAAATTTCCTGATTATATAAGATAATATTTCAAATGTGTATTATTTTAATATAATATTAGTGGTAGAACTTGTCATATTCAAAACCTGTAAAAAAACGCAAAATTTTAACAATTTCTTGTTTAGTGATTTGGTCGTATTAATTCGTTCTATTTCACAAACTTTTTGTTAAACCATACTTTGGCTCTCCTTAGTCGTAAATTTAGTAATATTAATTGCTTTCGAATGTTCTACCTTACATGTGTCCTATAATCGTTAACAGTAAGTTATGGTAAGTCAGTCACGGAAAACGTATAAATATTACTGTACACAACATAATAATTCACGAATTAAAATTTCCTTTTGGATTCTACGTTATCGGTACATAACTAACAAAAACGTATTGATGACATTTGCTTGTAAAGTAATTACTTTTTTCCCGCTAGTGTCCCGTCACTGACTGACTTTTTATCCTCCCATTTATATTGCTAATACGCAAAGCTTAGTCATTTGCTTGCTGCATTCAGCTGAGAATTAACATAAATATTATTTAGGAAATCTGGTAGACTGTTCGGCTCAGCTGTCGCATAAAATAATTACTGGCCCTATTTCTGTGTCAAGTTGAACTAAAAGGCAGTCAGCGGAAGCTTTTAAATATATTCGGGAATAGGTTGCAGTAAATGGAGCAGACATACTTGTTGATTTCTCAAAAAATTGTACCCACAAAGAAGAAAATGAGATCCAGGCAGTTCATTGGAACAATAAGACTATGTCAATATTATTTGCTGTTGCCTAGTTTAGATGTAAGGTGAAAGAGAATTTCAGATGAAATACATTGTTATAGTGTTAGGTTATGTGATGCATGGCAAGTGTGCTAAGTTCTTTGCTTAAGAAAAGTATTTTCTGAACTATAGGTATTTCTTACAAAACTTGAGGTGATAAAAATTTTCAGTTGGAACAGCAGATAATTGAAATCGAAATAGGCCTATATATTTAGCAATGTGACACTGCTTACTTTAATATTGGGATTTTTACATAAAATGGAACTTCTTTGAATCGTACTATGGAAAGGGTACGATGTGATTGGCGGCCAAAGTAAAAATGATGGCACGGATGTATGGAAAATCGGAAAAGGAGATAAAAATGGTGCAGAATTCCATAATGTGAGCTGTAAAACCAACCAAATAACTGTTCAGCAGTAGTCACAAAATTATGTAGAAGAAGGAAAGAAATTTCTAGAAAAACAATTAGAACATCTTGCAACTGTCACAGACTCATTGCGTTCACAACGTGAAAGCGTAGGACCCGTATGTTATAGATTATGCACAACTGTCAAACAATGAACGCAGCATTTTCAAAAGTTCGTGTGTTTAAAAAAATCTAAATGCCGCGACAGGCCTAGAAAGTCTTTGGCCTACCAGCCGGCTGCTCACATTCAAATACATCATACACAGAGGTGGCTAATCATTTATCCAATATATAGGGGTGACATTTTGTCAGCATGTCGGATACTCTAGCCGTTACGACTGGTTTTCTCGACTGCAGCCGCTAAATATTGTAGCTGCCCAAATTCTTCACGATTCTGGGAGGGAAACAGTCTCATGGCGGCCGAAATTACAAGAAAAAATTTCTTCTCCCATGTGGACTCGAACCAATGCTCTCTATTAAGGCATATTGACTCAAACCATTCAGTTACGGCGTGGAACTTCGTGTGTGACAGGAAACATAATATTTATTAAGGGAAGTGAAATAATAACTGCATAAACGAATCTGATAAATCGATTATATGAAGCGAGTCACCAGAAGATTGAGGTTGAAGGTTAATAACAACAATAAGAACAACAATAAACTAGAATTTACTACGTCAGCGATTGGGCAGTTTACTCATGTTATTTGTTTTGAAACTACACGCACACAGGTAAATAACTAACTTATTAAGAATGTGCGTACGTTCTGGAATGCATGTTGTGAATTCAATTTGAGTATTTTTTATTTCAATGGTACAATATAGAAATCAGACATATTAAATCATGTATCAGGTAAATTGTAATCAGTTACTACACACACACACACACACACACACACACACACATACATATAAGTTATATATATATATATATATATATACACATATACACATATACACATACATGCGCTTGCACGCACACACTCACACATTCTCACAAACTCCCACACACTCACACACACTTTCACGCACTCTCTCACGCACTCACACACTCTCACACACTCACACACACACTCTCTCACACACTCACACACTCTCGCAAACACCCTCGCACACTCTCACACACTCTCTCACACAATCTCACACACACTCTCACACACACTCTCTCTCATACACACTCACACACACACTCACACACACACACACACACACTTACTCAAACACACACACTATCACAAAACTCTGACACACACCCTCACACACTCACACAAAACTCTCTCACACACTCTCACACGCATTCTCACACACTCTCTCACACACTCTCACACACATTCTCACACATACTCTCACACACACTCTTTCACATACTCTATTACACTCTCACACACATAGACACTCACTCACACACACTCTCACATATATTCACACACATTCAAACACATTTACAATCACAGTTATTCACACACACTCACACATACATAACCAAACATACTCACACACACTTACACACACTCACAGACCTTCACACACATTCACACACACTCAAACTCACACGTACACACACATACTCACACACTCTCACCCCACACACTCTCAATCCCATCCTCGCTCATACTCTCTCACACACTCTCGCGCACACTCTCATACTCACTCACTCATACTCACGCACACTCACACACTCTCACCCACATATTCACAATTCCACCCTCGCTCAAACTCTCGATCACACACTCTCACACACTCTCCCACACACTCTCGCGTACACTCTCCCGCACACTCTCGCGTACGCTATCGCGCACACTCTATAGCACTCTCTAGCGCACTCTTTCGCTCACACTCTCGCGTACACTCTCGCGCGCAGTCTCGCGCACTCTCACGCACACTATCGCGCACACTCTTGCGCACACTCTCGCGCACTCTCACACTCACACCCACTCACACACACTCACACATACATACAATTATAGTAGGTATATTTAACAATAGAGAAAACCCTCTGTTATTAAGTATGTAATATATTTGTTATCTTATATAATTTAAAATAGCACAAGGTATGAGAGTTGATTTAATTACATTACTGATTTAAATTAATATTTATTTTACAGCAAAATTTAATATATTTTTCATAGAATTGATAAAGTATTTGTAGTTCTTTATTAATCTCTGCTACCGAAGCTGTTTGTCTAGTTTCATAGTATTTTGTTACATTTGTGTAATATTTGCATTTTTATATTCTAAATAAAATTCAGATATGTCAGTCAGTCACAGAATAAAGTCAGTCAGTCACACATCACACATTAGGTCATAACTCCAATCTTAATTGTGATTTTGTTTTCGTTTTTTTCTTTAGAATGTAACATGAATTGTGCCCTCCAAACGGTATTTTGAAAAATTTAATTAGGAATGACACTTCAGAGAATAATGTAGATGAACATGTTAAGCTGCATGACGAGTTGACATTTATGTGAGTCATTCACACATACCTTGATAAATAATAAGTAGCATTATTTTTATCCAGAAGTTTTATATTTATGTACAGTTTTAATCACACATTTTTCTCTATCATATCACGTAGTTAACACCCTTAATTTCAATGAATTGTAATATTTATGTAAGCATTATTGTGCAAAAGTGTGTTGTAAATGTCAGTCAGTCACATACGGAATTGCTCTACTATAGTATATGTTCTAATTACTTTCAAGTTAATTATGTCTTTTATCATTTAACAATTCTCTGAATTTAATAAATAACATTAAAGTCTACCTCACATCAGCTGAATCATGCCTAAGTTGGTAGAACAGCGTGATTACTCTTTGACTCGGAGAAGAGGAAGTATTTTCAATCGTTAGGTTTTTAGTTAATATTGTGGTAATTCCTTTCACAAAACATTAAGATTCTCCTTGAATAAGTCAACAGTATTTAGTGATTTCCTAGTTTCTTAGAAATGGCTATGTTTCTGAGCCATCAAAATTTGAAAACAACTCATTAGTCCCTTGAGTACTCGTATGTGAAATTATCTGTTTATTGTCATGTATTCAAAATATATTTTGAACTTAATCTGAAATGTATATCCTTCTGCATAAAATAAAATCTAGTATATTCGATATTTAAATTAATAAGGTAGTAAAATAATATTCTGATTAATAAATCTGGTACATTGAAATAAAATGATAAAATAATATTCCGGTTAATAAACATACTGTATTCGATATCAAAATTAATAAATTAATTGGTTGCAAAGTTCTAACGGAATAGCGGCCATGTCCGTGTGAAATGTCCGTCAGTTCTAATATTCTGCCCCCACCACCACTACCACCACCAAATCCGACAATAGAAAGAAATTCCATTTGACGGATCTCATTCTTACTGTGACTTTCAATTAGTGAGGAGAGTTCAACATGTTGTCCTGTCACTTTTTTACCCTTCTCTCTCCTCTCTCTCTCTCTCTCTCTCTCTCTCTCTCTCTCTCTCTCTCTCTCTCTCATCATCATCATCATCCGTCACGAATTAGGCTTTGTGGACCTGTAGTATTTTAAGAGGTTTTCCTGGTCGACGATATTCATTGGGCTTACATTGCATCATTTTTGTATTAAAATCAAGCTGTATAAGACTTTGGTAAAATCAGTCTTGATATAAAGAAGTAAAACATAAACACTAACTAAATCTGATGAAGATGAATTGAACAATTTTAAAAGAAAATTCTGAGAATGATGTATCGACTAATACAATTAATGAAAACAGTTTCTGGAAAATAAGATAGGCGAACAATTCTATGAACTATACGACTCACCTGACATAGTTGTTACTTCGATTAAATTACCTTGATTAAGAGAATGAAAATTTAAAATATTGTTAAGTAATACTGATAGGAATGCAGAAGGTAGGTGAAGGGTTGGAAAGTCCAATAGTAGATGGATTGATGGAGTGTTGGAAGACATAATTAAACTAGGCATCAAGAACTGGTGAAACATGGCTACAGAGAGGTCAACCTGGCGGAAAATCCTAAAGGAAGCTGAGGCCCTTAATGGGGTGTAATGCTAATTCGATGACGATGAATTAACTTTCAAGATATCATAGAACTCGACGTGAATATTTCAACCAGAATTTCGCTATCACAAAATACCCATTTTTGGAAAATTCTAACATCTGTGACGATTAAGGTCAAAATGTTTTGGACACGCTCCATAGCGAAAGCTAGATTATATATGCCTAGTAATTTATTTTATATTAGATTGTCTACTGTTTTATTAAGGGATTATTAGTTTTATTAATGTCACGATATTCGCTTTAAATGAAATTGAAGTACTCTGGGAAAGTAAGTTTATGGTCTCGTTTATGCCTACATTACAGATTGCTGTGAATTGGAGCGGTATGGCGGTTCTTCAAAGACAAAGCCTTTCTTGCAATGTCCTTTGTTTTACTGATCATGAATCAGAGTTGTAGTTAAATCTGAGTCGTCAGTAAGACTGGTTCAAGGAAACTTGCTCTTTTTAACGTTCTTTTCTTTAAAATACGTGCAATGAAGGCATGCTGAATGACTATTCATTTTCTCTTTCGATACTTGAATAGGATAACTATTGTTTTTCTTAAAAATAACACTCAATTAAAGAATAGCATATATATTACTTTTTTACCCTTAAATTTTATTAAAGATGCAACACATTAAGTACATATAGGCCTACGTATAAATAAACGTCATCCTAACTTCTTTCAAAAGTGATAAAATAAAAGGGTATAAAACGGCGATTGTTCCTGTTTATGTTTAGCTTCTTTAATTCGAAACATGATTTTTTTCATTAAGAGAGGAGAAAACATTACGATTAATTGGGAATAAAGCTTCAAGGAATTGTTTTTCATCGAAGAGAGACCAACTGGCAGGCGAATAGAGAAAACTAAATAACAATGAGCTATATGATTTTCTTTTTTGGTGAAAATGTATGTAATAAGAAAAGTTAAGTTCATAGACTGCGTTGGGCAGGACATATGTCAAAAAAGAGGGAATGATAGACGGGAATGAAAATTGCTTGTAGAAAAACCAGGGGAAATACCTCCACTAGGCCAGGGTACTTCTATGAATGAGGTGGGAGAGTAAAAATAACCATGATTTCGGTAAGGCGAATTATACAGAGAAAGATAGAAAACTATTAGATTCAGAATAGTGATACATGGAAAACTTATGTCTGTGAGCCCATGAACTACCGGGTATGATAATGCTCGTAAGATAGGCAATTAAAGGTTCGACAATTATTTTGTATAAATTGGTTATTTTTTATTACACGCTTTATATTAGCTTGACCTGTATCTATGTAACGGAATTTTTGAACACAATTTTTACCCACTTAAAAACATTGGATCGACTTGAAACTTTGTACACATATAAAGGACCAATGGCAATACAATAATTTCATAATTGTTTTCTAAAATCCTGGCCAGAATCATCATAAAATAAAATAAAAACCAGTATAAGAGGTTGCCGACTTATCGACTTCTTAGTCAAGCGTTGTAAGAGCTCAGTTGGTAGAGCGGTGGACTATAGTGGTATAGGTCGCTGGTTTAAATCCGTCCCGGAGGATTTTTTTTATAACAGTATTAAGCAATTACATTTTCATGGGATTCCGGTTAATGACAAACTAAAAATTAAAAAATAAATGTTTAAAAAACTAAAACAACACGCTTTATTAGAAAACCAAACTAAAAAATAACAAAATAAATAATAGTTTAAAAAACTAAAACAACACGCTTTATTAGAGAAGCGAACTAAAAAATGTAAAATAATTTTAATTTCCAACACGCTTGAGATAAAATTAAGGTGGTCAACAAAAAAATAATCTCCAACACATCTAGAATAAAACTACAAAAATCAAATAATTTTACCGTCAAACGCGTCTGGTGCTTTTGATGGTTTTTACGTTTTCTTCTTAGAGACTTCTACTTTTACCAATATCTGTTTACATCAAATATATTAATTGATATAGAGCACCCCACGCTTTTGATGGTAAAATTATTTTTTTTGTAGATAACTCTAGTTTTATTCTAGATGTTTTGGAGATGATTTTTTTGTTGACTACTTTAATTTTATCCCAAGCCTGTTGGAAATTAAAATTATTTTTCAGTTTTTATTTCGGTTTTCTAATAAAGCGTGTTGTTTTAGTTGTTTAACTATTATTTATTTAAAGACAGTTCTGAAATTCAATATTTTTCTTTCAACTCAAGATAATTTTACTCCAGCATGAATTTATATCTTGAACGTCTCCATCTCAACTTCATCAACTATTTATGAAGAGAGTGAGTTGTCAGTAAATCTTATTCTCTTTCGGTAGTCAGTCTCACTCCTTTCGAGGAGTTACTAAGGGTCAACACTCACACTCTACTGAGTAACACTAAAAAATCGGAACTGGAAATAAACATCAATAAAACCAAATACATCGCCACACATAGATACTAGTTGTATAATGTAAATGGACAGTTAATGGTATATGAGGGAAATTTTGGAGAAGTGGCTGAATTCAAATACCTAGGAACAAAATTACATATTGGAATGAGTGCGAGAAGAAATTAAACATAGACTTAATTCTGAAAAAGCATGCTGTTATGTATTACAGGGGCTATTGTCGTCCCAGCTTCTCTAAAAAAACATTCAACTGAAAATATATGAACCCGTTATTCTCCCAATTATATTATGTAGATACAAAACATGTCGTCGTCTTACTTTAGAATATAATAGAATATATTTATTAAGCCTGGTGTAGATAAGACCATGTGGCCTTCTCTTCCACTCACTAGAACAAACATATGCTACATATAAGATCAATACCAATCAGGCTTTAGGACAGGACACAATACAAATACTGCTCTACTAAATATATGTGAAGACATACGCGAAGCATCTGATAATCGAAAACTTACTATTCTTACACTACTTGACTTTAGTAAAGCATTTGACACGGTAGACTTGGACTTATTGTTGCTTAAACTAAAAAACCTCTCACTTTCTGACAGTGTCACGCAATGGTTCAACTCCTACCTTCGTGAGCGCCAGCAATATGTTGTAGGAAATTCTACATTACGCTCTTCTTGGACCTACCGTAAAGCTGGAGTTCCACAGGCCTCGGTGCTCGGCCCATTGCTTTTTTCAATCTATATAAACGACATATCTGACTCCTAAAACATTGCAAACATCATTTATTTGCGGACGACATGCAGATCTACCTTCACTCAGACAAATATTCTTTAAATGACGCGGTAACCAAAATTAACGAGGACCTGACTCGCTAACGGCGTGGACAGAGAAATATGGACTTGAATTACATCCTAGAAAGACACAAGCAATCATTATGGGCCATCAGAGACTATTATCCTCAATTAACACAAATGCAGTATTACATGTGTCACTTAATGGGGTTCAGATCCCTTATAGTGAGACAGTAAAAAATCTAGGAGTGTTTATGGATAAACATTTAATTTGGAATAAACAAATAAATAACATTTGCAAAAACTATCTTCTCAATAATACACTCATTAAATCGTATAAGAAAATGTTTACCGTTTTCTCTAAGAAAAATGCTAGTAGAAAACTCGCAATGCCCCATTTTGATTATTGTGATACTCTTTTTACTGACCTAAATACTGTTCTACCCAAAGACTTCAACGTGTTCACAATTCTGCATACGTTTTATTTGTGGTATACGTAGATTTGATCACGTTACACACATCCCTGGAACAATTGTCATGGCTTCGTCTTCAAGATCGTAGAACCATCCGTTCCCTATGCCTACTCTATAACATATTACACACATCTTTACCTTATTATTTATACACACCGCTTCACTACACTCGAATACACACTAACTTCTGATACTACTTAGATACCCGATCCCTTGAGCACAGTGTCCTTTATATCCCTCTCATCATACTACCTATTATTCGAAATATTTTACAGTTTCTCTTGCTAGAACATGGAATTCACTTCCACCCTATGTCAGAGACTGCCAAACTTTACCATCTTTCAGAAATAATTTGAAAATAAAATCACTAACAGAAACAACTCACTAATACTACTTTTTAAGAATTAATAATGCGTTTTTGCATTATTTAATAAAAATAGACTTAGGATTTGTTAATATATTTACCTAATGCCTTGTATAAAAAGCGTAGATTAATTCATTGTAGTGTTTTTTTTTCTCTTCTTTTTATGCATAGTAGATTCGAGCTGTTATTCCTTTTTTATTCATGTATCATTAATTTAATTTTAATTGTATTTAGTTTCATCTATTATTAGACATTAATTTCATTATTATTCAATATGACAGATAATGAATTGTTCAATAACTATTATTGTAACTTTTTTTGTATTCATATGTAACATGTTTGTCCTGTCTAATATGACTACTATTGTAATTTTTTTGTATTCATGTGTAACATATGTTTGTCCTGTTTTATATGACTATTATTGTATTTTTTTGTATTCATATGTAACATATGCTTGTTCTGGTGAGTGGAAGAGAAGGCCACATGGCCTTAACTCCACCAGGCTAAATAAAATCTAATCTAAATAAAATCTTATCTAATCTAAATATAAAAAAATACAATAATAGTACATACTAAACATTTAATTATCTGTTAAAATGAAAAATAACGAAAATAATGTCTAATAATTAATACAATAAAATGAAATGCAATTAAAATTAAACTAATGAAAGAATGTACACAGAAAGGAATAACAGCTCGAATTTACTATACATAAAAATAAATGAAAAAAAATACAAAGAAAGTAATAATCTGTAATGAATTAATCTGTCGCTTATATATAAGGCATTATGTAAATGTATTGGCAAATCTGAATACCATTTATATTAAATAATGAAAAAACAAATTATTAATTGTTAAAAAGATAATATTAGTGAATTGTTTCTGTTAATAATTTTATTTTCAATTTGTTTGTGAAAGATGGTAAAGGGAGATGAAAAGATTATGAGTACCGGTATATGACAATAAAGTCCTTAGGAAAAAAATTCGCCTAAAGAGAGAGAAACAGACAGGCGAATGCAGATGAAATCATAACAGTGAGATACATTAACGTTATGGGAAACAAGATGTAAGAAGGAGAGTTAAGTCTCGTAGACTGCGATGGATAGGACATGTGGTACGAATGCAGATTGGAATATTGGCATGGAAAATCCTTCTAGGAAAACCAGAGGGGAAAACGCCCAGTAGGTAAGCAAAGAATGAGATTTGAGAATTATTTTAACCATGATTAGAGGAAAATGGAATTATAGAGGGGATGATGGTAAAATATTAGCTGAGGAGAGGGATGTATGTTAAGTCTGCGCGGTCATGAACTTAAGTGTTCAATAGTGCCAATGAGAATGCCTTGACATTCTATAATTTTAGTTCCAACTTTCAAAACAGTTCGCCTATGTTTTCGTCTTGACTTTTTCTTTCCAAAATTTTGACTTAAAATTATTTCAAGAAAATTATGACGGAGCGCATTACCAAAGAAAGATACTCGTATTCTTCCATCACTGAATTTGAAGAATAATTTCGTTTCTTCTCTTTCACATAGAACTTGTTGGATTGAGTTCCTGTCTCTCTAATTCATCTTTGCTCATCGTCTCCACAATCACTTTTCTGTTTTATCCTGGTTCTTTACATCGCTTTTCGTCAGGGCCCAACTTTGAACATCAGACTCCAAATAGCATATTTTATAAATAGTTTTCTCTTCTCTATATTTTAACTTTTGTTTTTATATAAATATCTAATTTTTAATTAAATTCTTCCTTAGCTGAATAACATCTTTTCTTCATTTCAACTGTTGATCGATCGATTCATAGAACGAAATTCACCGAAATTACATATCAAACGCAATAAAGGATAACGAGCGCTAAGGTAAAATTACTATTTACGGAGAAAATTATATTAAGATCTTTTCATTATAACAGGTACGGTAGTATTAAAGGAATCCAATATTGAAATCAAATGAAAAACCAATGTTGCTGCAAGAAATTGGAAAATCCATAGGACACATTTAAGAATTAATTTTACTGTACTGAAAAGGGTAGGCCTATCCTTTTAAACAAATAATGTTTAATTTAAAATATATTCCTTTATCTCCAAATGCACGAAATTTTCTATGGATTTTATATCCCACATTTTAAAAAGAAATGTGGGTTACACAAAAAAATAACAAAAATATAAATAGGTTAATTTTTTTCATTAAATATAGGGTAAGCTTGGGTGAATCTGGACAAAAATAGGAAAATATGTAATATCGGTTTAATTATCAGTAATACATATATGATTCATAATATAATATTTCATCAATATTTCGCATCAGTTACATTTTCATCAATCAAATGCACGAGGAATTATTGAAAATTATATATTCCAGTACCTTCATTCTAATTTGTTAGGGTGAATAGGGGGCTGTCTTTTTTAGTGAATCAGGGCAGTTTAAAATGACTTATTTCGGTAAAATATTTAGGCCTATTTGTCAGACATTTTAAACACAATTTTATAACATAATGTTCTATATAAACTATCAAAGAATCAGATTTATTTCTTTATATAGGCCTAAAAACGTTTTCTTCCCTCAGTTACAACACACTTTTCATGATACAATTCACGTCCTTTATCATGTCACTATACTTCTTAAACAAAACCCACACATAGTGTTATTCTTTTGCGGCTCTTGAGTATCATCATCATGCTTATTGCATTTTTCTCCGCGAAGCAAAAAGGTGTGTTTCTTACATCGTTGAAATCTAATTCAAATCCACATGCAGAATATGGAAGAATTCTTTGTAGGCTATGAACTGATCTTTAGGGATAAATATGTCATAATTTAATGAAAATAAATTCATAATTGGAAACGCATAATAAAAAACGAAAGTATTTAATGCATGAAACTATTATTCCACATATCTGCACACCGAATCTTTGTGTAAAATCTTCTCATAACCAAACGAGAAACAAAATATCATACATTTGGTTTTGATTCATCGAGTTCCGAGGTTAGTCGGCAGATAACAGCAATTTCAGTGGGAGTCTTACATTTCAGTGGAGAGATCATAATTTAAAAGTGTCCCTATTCTCCCTGTACAGAGCTGTGTCCCGATTCAGCCGAGTTTACCCTATTTTCAATGGACATTAAACAAATTTACGAAGTAATTACAACCTAATAAAAAGTAGATATTTCTTAAAGGTAGATAATGTTTCACAAATAATATAATAAGTAAAAAAAAAGTATATAAGAATGTGATATTACCTATTTTTTTAAGTAGAACGATCTCCCATTTCATAGCACTAGAACCCATGATATACTTAGGCCCCTATACCAATTAATCCTTTGTTCTGCCATTTCCTTTTATCTTCTGACTCCCATACTCCTCAAATCCATCTGTATATCCTGTAATCAACTCTTCCTTGGTCGTTCTCTTCTTTCTAGCACTTAATATTTATTTATTCAGTAGGTATCTTGGAATCCTATTATTTTTCATCCTTTTATGTGGCCTAAACAACTAAGCCTCAAATATTTAATACGTCGCACTAAATACTATCCCTTTAGTATCTGTTTAATCTCTAAATTAGGTAAAGAAGTCATAAGTATTTTAATAATTACATTCTCCCTAAAATTAAAATGCTCTTAGGCTATACTATTTCAAATAGCATATTGTCCCGATTCATATAACTAAATCACTGGCATTACCTAACCTATAGGTTCATGGCCGCGCAGACATCAGCTCCCCATACTTTCCTATCCTGAGCCAAATTTGTTCAATCATCCCTATAACATTTACATCTTTCAAATTGTAGTTAATGTTATTCTCTCATTTCATTCTTGGCATACCTACCGGGCGCTTTCCTCTGGTTTACTACAAGAATTTTCCATTTCCCACAGCTACTCCTTCCCGAGAAAAATTCTTCTTTTCCTATATAATGCCAATCGACGTTAAACTATCCCTGGACCGCATTAGAACTAAAACACAAGGTATAGACAATATAAGTATCGACTTTTTAAAGAAAATACTTCATGTCATACTCCCAACTGTAACCCATATATTTAATGCCTCAATTATGACCTCAACTTACCCCGAACTCTGGAAAAAAGCTATAGTCAGACCAATCCCTAAAATTAAATTACCTGTAACACACCAAACGACTTTAGACCAATCAGCATCCTCCCAGTCCTATCTAAGGCCTTGGAGCGCATTGTTCATGGACAATTAACTGAATACCTTAACACTCATAACATACTCGACCCATACCAATCAGGTTTTAGGACAGGCCATAGTACGGCAACCGCACTTCTTAAAAGTTACCGAGAGATGCGCGGGAAGCAATGGACAGTGGCCACATGACAATATTTACACTCTTGGACTTCAGCAAAGCTTTCGACACAGTTGACACTGACATATTAATGAGCAAAAATTACGCGCTCTGAATCTTTCGGACAATGCTGTTAACTGGCTTGGATCCTATCTTCATGGTCGCCAGCAATGTGTATCCAATGCAGAACTTTCCTCATCCTGGCTATCACTGAAGGGTGGCGTCCAACAAGGTTCAGTGTTAGGACCACTTCTGTTCTCTATCTATGTTAACGATATATCCACTAGACTTACCTATTGTCGATATCACCTATACGCTGACGATTTGCAAATTTACATTCACTCCCATCCTGACGATGTACATGACACGCTAGACAAATTAAATAGTGACCTAGACTCAATTTCCCAATGGTCGAAGAAACATGGACTTAATCTAAATACTGACAAGACACAGTGCATAATTATAGGACATCGGCGAAATCAAAGCATTATAAATTACGGAAATATCCCTACCATTCTCCTAAATGACAAAAATATCCCCTACAGCTCAGTAATAAAAAATCTGGGTATCTATATGGACCAACACCTAGACTGGAAAATCCAGGTGAATAATACCTGCAAGAAAGTGTTCTCAATTCTTCACTCCCTAAATAGTTTTAAAGACTTCCTTCCTACAAAATTAAAACAAATACTTGTACAGACTCTTATAATGCCACACTTCGACTACGGCGACATATTACTGACTAGTCTGACAACTGATCTATCTGACAGACTACAGCGTGCTCATAATGCGTGTATTCGATTTATATTCAATCTCCGTCGTTATGACCACGTGTCTCCTTCATTTCAGGCCTTATCATGGCTACGCCTAAATGACAGAAGAACTTTACATTCACATACCTTACTATTCCAAATTCTGCACACATATTTACCAACTTATATAACAACACGTTTTCAACATTTATCGGCTCATCACAATTTAGGAACAAGATCACAAGACTCTTCTTTACTTTTGATACCACAACACAGGACCTGTCTGTACTCTGAATCTTACACAATATCTATGGCTAGAGCATGGAACTCACTTCCCAGTCATGTCAGGGACTGTCAGTCGCTATCATTATTTAAATCCAAATTAAACTGATATCTTAAGTTCGACACAATGAAAACATTAACTACATAAACAACTATATAGAGCATTCTATTAATAATCATGTAGGAAGCTACTTACTTTATTTTATATCATTTTAATTTTATTATATTTTATGTTTTTGTTAGCATTAGCTAGTATTAGATCCATCATCATTGTATTTTGTTTAGTCTGTATTTTAATATCTTAAAATTGTAATATGTACGTAATTTTTGTATAATTTTACTATTCGCTGGTTGAGTGGAAGAGAAGGCCTTATGGCCTTAACTCTGCCAGCTAAAATAAACCATTATTATTATTATTATTATTATTATTATTATTATTATTTTATTCCCCAAGCGTGCCACATGTCGTGCCCATCGTAATCTACGTGATTCAACTGTTCTTATTATATCTGGTTTTCCATAAAGATCATATCGCTCACTGTTATAGGCTATAGTCTTCTCCAATCATTTGCATATGAACTTTATTCTCAAATACTAGAAATCCTTTCCCGTCCCATAAAGTAAGAATCCACGTTTCGCATCCTTATAATATAACTGGGCGAATAAAAGTTTTACATATTTTCAGTTTATTGTTTTTTTAGAGAAGTTTGGATGACAAAAGTCCTTGTAGTACGTAGCAGCATGCATTCCAAGAATTGAGCCTATGCTCAATTTCATTCTGAATCACATTACTGGTTAAAATTATTTTCCATAGGTACCGAATTAAGCCACTTCTTAAAAATGTCCCTAATTTGTCATGAAATGCCTGTTTGCATTACATAATAAATTTACATGTGTGACCATATATTCAGTTTTATTGATGTTTACTTCCAGCCCCAATTCTTCTGTAGAATGTAAGTGTTGGCCCTCGGTATCTTCTGATCCATATGTTGTGACATTTGGAAAATTACTTTGTACTTAATATTAATAGAATTATTCTTATAGTTTATGGATTCCTTAATTTTTACTCTCCTAAATTTCTTTTGATATTCTTCGCCGAAATGACAATTTCAGTCTCTTGAATTAACTGAAGACCAGGAAGGTAAATATTTGTTTGTTGTAATTTATGAGATTTGTTGAAGAAACTGTAATGTTTATGGCAGATGTTGAATGTTACCACTCCACGCTCTGGTTTAAATAATTTACAACTCCCTTATCAGACAAAGCACTCAAAAACCTAGTCTGTAATCGATCCGTATAGAATCAGAAAGTTAAACTTCGCACTTTTTAAACAGGCAATTATTATTAAGGGTGAGTTTCTTCATTAATTTTCTTTATTTTAATACACGCTTACTACCTTTCCATTTTCCTCTCTCCCTGCTCCTCTCTCTATCTCTCTCTCTCTCTGTCTCTCTCTCTCTCTCTCTCTCCTCTCTCTCTCTCTCTCTCTCTCTCTCTAACATGTCCCATTTCCAAGATGTGTTAGAGATAAAATAGTTAATCATCATTATTATTATTATTATTATTATTATTATTATTATTATTAAACTTTTATTCCAATTTCCGTGCGTCATGCATGCTTTAACAGTGTTTCCGTAACTAATTCATATGAGATAAGAACCATACCGGACCTAATGCAAACTTTCCAATGAACCAATTTTAAAATCCATTTTTTGAGTACTCAACTGAAAATAGTTATTGATCCAATTAAATAACTTACCTGTAGACAGGAGTGAACAAAATACTCTATTTTCTAATCATTTGTTCATTTTAACGAATAAGGAATGTGTGAATACTACAGTGTACACTCTAGTTGGATTTTTCTTTAATTTTCTGTTTTCACGGGTTGCTTCATCATTTTTAAATATTTCATCTTCGGCATGCAGAACACCTAGGACAAAAGAGGAAATTTAGAAGGGGTTAAGTGATTCTTCCATAGAATGCGCAGTTCAGTACTAGATATCTTGTGACGAAGGGGTTATAACACTACTTATGTCATAGGTACGAACTTGTTCTGGCTCTCATGAAAACTAGGTATAATAATTGAAATAAACATTTTTACGCGAGAAACCGTGAATTATATCAATACATGAAATCAGTCAGAGACTTTATTTAAACACTGTATAGGTCTATTGTTAACTGCAGTTTTGTAGGGGCTATATTATTAACTAATTAAGTTGGAATACACTGTAATTGTTATGAATACCGCGAAGTTAGAATTACACTTATTGTCTGTTTCGCAATTTCCATATCATCGATACAGCCTAAACATAGGCCGACATTATATAAATTCTTCTGGAGCTCCACTTCAAGTTATCATCATCATCATCTTCTTCTTCATCATCATCATCATATAGTCGAATTACTATTTTTCATTATATTGTGGTAAATGTAAGTTTACAGTATGAATCAAGATCGTTCTCTCTGCAAAGATGACACAGCCACCTAATTCTTGAGATTCAATTACCTTTCATTATGCAAGTAACACCGTAGCTTCATGATTTAATTATTGTGTCTAATACTCAAATCATCACTATAACATTTATGGCCGAAAATACTCCTTAATATAATTATTTTTCCTTAATTTTTTCATTCACTACTTGTATGTGTCCCAGATCACCCGAGACTTGCAGGAACGCGACATTTCAGGAGAGAACTTTTAAACTCTCGGACACATACAGAACATACTTATTTGGCCACAAAAGCACATGAAGTGTCTCCCCGGATGAATGATTAGCCGAATGCCAGGCACATCTGAGACAACACGAACATTTAAGACTGAACACACCGTTTACTCATACATTCATATCAATCCAGCTGAATACGATAGGGCAATTTTAATGACAAAATAGTACTAGGGGACAATTTGAGCCTTAACATTTTTCGACAATTGTCTTACTGCTAAGGAAATGTCCCGAAAAATTACATTTACAACTTAAAAAAAAAAACAACCGGGGATCGAAGCTGATCCGCTGCGTCTGAAGCAACGAAGCTAATCCGTACCACAAAGCGATGGACATTTTCCTCGATATATGAAGCTAATTTTCTTATATTTTTCCAACTACTCCACTTTCAGACCCAAATATAATGCACAGGGGTCCACTTGCCTGGTAAGATTTTAGCTTTGTATGGATCTCAGTGTAGTGGTAATCGCCCAATTATTGAGGGACATGATACTAATTATTATGGAGTTCTACAAATAGACATGAATTAATCACATTTGTGTATTGAAAATTAAAATGTGAGACGATTTTTTTGTAAAAGTGATTAGTTTGAACGAAAGAGACACCTCATTTAGAAGAAGAAATACAGTAATTTGCATAACAAGTAGTTAAAATAAAATGCCAAGTTACAAAACACTTCGTAACGAACAAATATGTGCTCATTTTAAAAACAGTTGTTTCGAGAACAACCCAAGCATGAGTGTGTAATTTTAACCTTTTTTTTTTTTTTACTTTCAAGAACACTCACCTGCCATCGTTACTTAGAGACTATTGTTTCGCACCTCCGCTCCGCATTCACTTCACGTATATACATATTTTTCACATCACAGTTGTAATTCTTGAGATACCCGTATCTCTGTATTTGAGGTATGGCTTCCCAAAAACAAATTTTCATGTATAGGTTCAGGGCAAACTACCAATGTTTTACAGAAGAAGGAGGTGATATGCCACAAAACAGGAAGAAAGATTTCTTTAAACACAAATAACTAACTCACTGGAATTATCGAATCCGGAAATTCATGGTAGCAAGAACTTTATCTCTCCTTACATCCCTCATCTGAGGTAAATATTGACTTCCAATCATTCCCTGTATAACTCACCTCCCTCTAATCATGGTTAATGTCATTCACATTCTTTGCTTACTTACTGGGACCTTTCTTTTAGTTTTCCTACATGGATGTTTCATTTCCCATTCCAGCCTCGTGTCTGCCATCGCAACTCTTCTTATTACATCTTGTTTCCCATAAAATCATGTAGCTTGCTGTTATGTAAGTTTTCTCCTATCACCTGTCTATTCGTATCTGTTTTGTCCGAAATTGTCCTAAAAGTTTTATTTTCAATTGTAGGAGAGTTTGCTTAAATGAACACGCGATCTATTCCAGCGTTATCAATGCTTACCAAAATTGTTATGCATCCCGGACAGGTCAAAGGCAGTAAGCCAGACTATAATAAGTACCTTGGTCGAAAGACTGATGTTCTTTCACCGTAAAAACAAAACTCTCAGGACACGCAGACAAGGACTCTACTGAGTAATTTTTTTTCTAATAAGAGGAGCAGTATGTTTAGTATATTCTCGGGTATGGTTTATTTTGACAAAAAATGAAGTGATATAAAATGAAGAGACAATACTACAAATCAACAAGTATTGGATATAATAATAATAATAATAATAATAATAATAATAATAATAATAATAATAATAATAAAACAATATTTAAAAAAACTTTTCTTTTTGGCCCATACTCCGTCCTTGGAACAATTTTTTAATCCAATATTTTGGGAGGGGGGAAAAGGGGAGGACGAAAGAAGACTGCTTTAGAATAAATTATTGGATGCCAGGAGAATCACCAATGAAAATGCTAGATGAAAGAAGAGAGGGACGATGTCACTACCTTTAGGCCTATAAGATGGTGGTTTGACTATTTAGCACAATTATCAATTAGTTTTGTATGAGCAACAATTTTATAATGAATAATTTTCGATATATTCTTTGACATACTCTTCAAGCAAATACTCCATATGAGTTCTACTGCATGCCTAGAAGGCCTACCAACAGACTGCTGACATCAAATCCACATATGCCATCTATAGAGGTGGACGATCATTCAGATAGTGAAGAGATGACATGTGTTCGGCATGTAGAGCCACCAGCCGTTACTGCTGGTTCTCTCAAACTGGGGTCCCTTATCAACATTTGTCATGGTTATGGGGTGGGTAGTGGCCCCATACTGGCAGAAATTCCATGAGAATTGTCTTTCCTATGGGGACAGAAAATACATGTTCCATACCTTTGTGGCAAGACATGGTGCCCTAGACCATTCGGCTACGGTGTGACACTCATATTACTTACATTTATTTACTAGAATTCAAATTTCGCCTGAGAGAATAATGCTATATCAGGAACAGAGCAGCGAATAAAAATAAATCGAAAACATGTGTTTTTTTATGTGAAACAAAATTATGTTTCTATGGCTCGACTGTGGAAATGCATACTACATGTTTCAGACCTCTTATCATTTCCTTGTCATCTCTAAAAATGTTAAACTAAATACGCTACTTAAATTATTAGAGGAACACATGTTTAAACCAAAACACGAGAATGAATATTGAAACAATTTAATGTTTGATCTTTTGTAATTATAAATTGAAGATTTATGTTAAATTAGAATAGACATTCAAACAATATTTTCTTGTACAGTATTAGCAATACGAACAAGTTATCATTTGTAACAGAAAAAAAGTGAAAATTTGGGATTTACAATTTTCGGAATCAATGTTTCTATGGTTATTCAGTACTTGGTGCGTCCTCCGTGAGCCTGAATGACCGCAATACACCTACGAGGCATGCTTCGCAGTAGCCTTCTAACAGAAACTTGTGAGATTCTCTCCCATTCCTCGGTGAGTGCATGTGAAAGCTCTCCAAGGTTCTGAGGCACTGCAGAACGATTACGAACACATTTTTCCAACTTATCCCACATATGTTCGATCGGATAAAGTCCGGACTGCATGCAGGCCAGTCCATCACCCGAATTTGCCATTTTTGCAGGACATCTATGGTAGCCTGTGCTGTATGACATCTAGCATTATCTTGCATTAGAAGAAGATTAGGGTCCATACCATAAACAAAAGGTACAACATGTTGGAGGATAATGCTATTAATGGAAATATCAGCATTCATCCGCTGTGGGATAACGACAAGCTTTGTCCGAGACTGAATAGTAATCTCAGCCCAAACCATAACCGAAACCACCTCCAAATCTGTCATGTTCAATAATTGTGGCATGATCAAAACGTTCACCAGGACGTCTCCATATACATGTACGACTATCAGAACCTGTTAGACGAAATCTTGATTCGTCCGTAAATAAAACACCCTTCCTTTGGCGGAGCTGCCAGTTGACATGATTCTGAGCAAATCGTAGCCGGGCTTCATTGTGCTGACGTGTTAAATGAGGGGCTTTAACCCATTGGAGACACGTTAAAGTGCCTAGCATGTTCACTGGGAACCCATTTAAATCTCCGCGCCGCTACTCGGCTGCGCTGGACTTTAAATACACATACTCTGTTCTATCACTTATGATTTCAGATATTTTGTTTACCCCTGAATTTCTTTTAGTATCTTGTACTTTTACGAATAGCAAAGGAATGTGGCCTACCTGCTACCCTCTTTTGTGCATTGTAAACCGTTTTTTTTTGTTATTTTCAAGGCTGTGAAAGTTGACAAACAATTCAGAAACCATCTTTTTGTAAAAGTTCTCGGACATTGCCTTGAAAGTAAACACAAATCATATGTTCAAACAAGACCGAAAAAAATAACAAACGCAATATAATACTGTACATAATAAAAATAAATATATGAAATAAAATAAGCATAGACCTATACATTATAAAATCAGGAAAAGTTCTTCGTATATTCTTTAATTATCATAGTTATATATCGACCTGTAAATTATAAAATACTATAGATAAAAACTGGACGAAACTCACCTAATATTTCTACCATCAGTAGCATGCACGGTTACGTTGTCACTGTATATTATTTCATCGTCCGAATCTTCGTTCCATAATAATTCACTTCAATCACTGTCACATAATATTTCATCCACTACTTCACTTAGTTTCTCAAAAGCAATACGTTCTCTCCTATTTACGCACATATTGCAAGAAAAAAAATTAATTTTAAAACTATGAATTTTAACAAATAAGCACTGAATTTATATTCACTTATATTTTACCGTAATAAATGCCTACAACTATAGTCTACTATTCTATAAATAATAACTAAAATAAACTATACAATACACTAGGCCTATACATATTTACTTTACATAAACAAACAACACATTTTACTGATGGTGAACCGAAAATGTAAACCACTAAAGAAACCTAACGTCTTACGGTGGGGGTTATAACACAACAACGAGTCTACCTCGTTGTGGGGCTGTTTGGACTTTCTACCTGCTCACGAGGGAGACTCGTTAAAAGTCTCCAATGGGTTAAAGGGAATCCTAGACCTGAACCTTGCATTTCTCAGTCTATTTGTTACAGTCTGATCAGAAATTACCGTCCCAGTTGCTGTGCGTAAATGATTTTATAGATCTATGGCTGTAGATTTTCTTCTGCGCAAAGGTGATGACAAGAAATCTATCCTGTACCTCTGTAGTCTTCTTCTTACGACCTTGCCCGGGTCTCTTCTTGTATCCATGCGTCTCTCTATATCGCCTCCACAGCCTATGGATGACGGAAGGGCTGACACCAAGAATCCCAGAGACATGGCGAATAGAACGAACATCTTCAATCAATGCAACTGCTCGTGCAACTGATGTTTCATTCAGATGTCTCATTACTCTGTATTAGCTTCAGAGAACACAAAAATAACAATTCCCTACCACAGATTATTCTTCAAATCTATTTTTAAAAGGTAAATCAATACGAACTCACTTTGGTTTCATCAACTCTTGGAATTTCACTAGCATATTCAGAGAAAAATTAAAAAAACCCTGAAAGTGTTCAATCTGATTTTAAACATTACTTGAACTCAAAACATCTATCAAAAATTAAATTGTTACGATATTTATTTTGTGGCTTTGGTTCCTCTAATTTTTTTGAGTAGTGTATATAAAATTATTATTGTTCTATTTATACTATGTGATCGCGATACATTTTCTCTAATTTTGAAGTATGTATATAGGTTATATATATATATATATATATATATATATATATTTGAGAATAAAATGCTTAGGCAAATATTTGGACCAAAGGGAAATAAACACGGAGGCGAATGGAGAAAACTACGCAACAGTGAGCCACTTTATCTTCATGGGAAACCGAATGTAATATGAATGGTTGAGTCTCGTAGAGAATTATTCACATGACATGTGGCACGAATGGGGAGTGAAATGCAGACATGAAAACGTCTTTAGGAAACCCAGAGGGAAAGGGCCCAGTAGTTATATCAATAATGGTGTGGGAAAATGAAATTAGCTGCGATTTTATGTTTTAAATTGTACATGGGTGATAGGTAAATATTAGCTCAGGATTCGGATGTATGAAGAGCAATTGTCGGCATTTCGAGTTGAAAAGTACCAATGAACTAGTTATACTCTGGAAGTCTCCAGAATAAACAACACAATATAAGATGCTTTGCTCTATGCATTAATAATATATACCCAGAACTCTGTTCCCAATGCAGTCTTTAACTGAGTATAGACCTACTACTCTTGCATAGGGAGATCTAGAAGAATGGTAGCAAGAGTATAGAAGAAAATGGTATGAACATGTCTGCAGAATGGATACCAAGAGATTGCCTAGAAAAAGTCTGAACTCTCAAACAAGACATCGGGGATGCCTACGAAAGAGATGGGTACAGCAGATATAATACTTGTAGCCGGAACGAACTAAAAAGATTTAATCCTTTCATGAAGAAGAAGACTATAAACAAAGGAACATGATATGATAAAACATTGAGCAAAAGTTTCATTGGGAATTAAAAACTCGTGGTATTTCTTGTGCACAGTTACTTTGAATTTGCAACTTAGGTAACCGACGAAGAAAACAGATTACATTTGCTTCTGAAAACATAAGTTGACCCATGAAGATGGGTCAAAAATTCCACTGACATGATTCACTGCAGTATACATCCTCCTTGAATAATTTTAATGCGTTCGTGATTTGGCAGACGGATTTTTGCCGCGTTTAATTCTAAATAGCGATTCTGAGTTAACTGCCAGTCAAAACTAGAGTCGGAGAGCTTCGTGACTCTTGCAACTTAACTTTGCACTTTCAGCCTACTTTTAAAAATTACAATCCTGACGTGAAACCATCAGTCACTCAGTCGCTTTCCTGCTTCATATTTTTTCTACTTATTAAGGAATAGGACTACAGCTGTGGTCTAGTAGTAACTACGTTGCCTCGACTCGCCGGGCCCCGGTTCTATCCCTGGTTAAGGCAAGTTTACTAGATGAAGTTTCGCAAGGTTTTTCCTTACATGTCCAGTAATAACGGCTGGGGGACCCAGCTGATCACATGTCACTCCTATACTGATTCTCTGACTAAGACACTTGGAAATGAGGCTAGCGCCTGTTTGGTAGGCCAAGGGCCTTCTATTTCTGTCGGACATGGAGTTTAGTTTTCTTGACCAGGGGATATTAATCCCCAAATATTCCCCGAACAACATTTTGTAATCAGAATCATTCATATA
Organism: Diploptera punctata; assembly: GCA_030220185.1. Taxonomy (NCBI): domain Eukaryota; kingdom Metazoa; phylum Arthropoda; class Insecta; order Blattodea; family Blaberidae; genus Diploptera; species Diploptera punctata. The sequence continues at coordinate 205,738 of JASPKZ010008050.1, read as the reverse complement.
ATATTCATCAATCTATTATGAATGTGTGAGTGATGTGTGTCTCATCGTAATTGTTGGTTTTCTTAATTGTTGTCATTGAAATGATCACTTATTCAGAGAGAGCCTGCATGTCCTTGTAAGGTCAAAAAAGTATGTGTGCAATCAAGAATTTAAAATCCGCTCCCGATAGCTCGTGTCGCTGCAAGGCCCGAGTGTCATGGGTCATGAAAAGGCACTTACAAAGGGAGAGGTTAAACTTAGGTAAAGAAAGAAATAATTAAGGAATCTATGGACTGGGACCCACTGAGAATTTCGCATAAAATTGTAGGAAATGTCAGATTTAAAATATTCATAAGAAAACTGCTCACGCTTTACTCAATCTCTTCTCACGTAAACATGTGTGATACGAAGCTCGAGTGGAAGTGGTAGATATCAATGGGCTAGCAGATGCGAATACAGGGAGCTATGTGACTAGACTGACGCCAACCCTCAATCTTACAAAATAATTTTGAACTCTTTATGCCGAAACATACCTTGAATTTTTTTTCACAGAAATGTTGTGTCATACCAAGGCCGTGTCCAAAAAAAACTGCCGCTTTTAACTGCAAGGCACACAAATCGAAGCCAGAATCCAGCAATGGCAACCATTATGCGAAGCAGATGGACGACTCTGCTTGAGTAGACCGGAGTGAATTGAGGCGTGGCGCGACTCGGACGGCAGGATTATCCAATCCAACAAGCCAGGAGTTGTATTATTTACCTGTATCTTTGGCGCTGGAATTTAGTGCCTTATAGTTAAAAGCAGCAGATATTTTTTTTGGAAACGGGCTTGGTGCATCACAACGCTTCTCTGCGAGAAATTTCAAGGTAGGTTTCGGCATGCAATGGTTGACAGTTCCCTTGTTAGTTTTATTTTCTTAAACACATTTTCAACAAATATCCTATCTAGCAGCTACTCATTTACCTCATGAGGCAGAGACGACTTCGTTCCAGATGCCTGTATCGAAATCAACATTAATATAATATAACCTGGGAACGAACATGTGACCCCTGATATACTAGTCACACACGTTAACCGTTAAACAGGAGAGATGATACATTTATATGCGCATTGGTCTAAATGAAAACTCCTTCCATCAACTTATAAATGTTCTAAATATATATATATATATATATATATATATATATATATATACATATAAATCAAATACTGTCCCGCGCGGTAGCCGAGTGGTTAAGGCAAGAAGCCACTGCGCAGAACTAACGGGACTTGCGCTGGATCGAATCCCGATGGTGGAAGACATTTTCTCATGGAATTTCGGCCAGTATAGGATCGGTGCCCACCCAGCATCGTGAGGCATTTGGGTAGCTACAATAAGTAGCGACTCCAGGTGGAGAAGACCAGTATAACGTCTGGGAAACCGACATGCTGACCACATGTCACCCCTATACTGGCTCCATGATAATCTACCTCTGTGGTTAACACATGTGGATGTGAGGCCAGCAGCCGGATGGTAAGCCAAGGGCCTTCTAGACCTCTCGCGCTTGGAGTTTAAAACAAATTCTTAACTTCAGCACACGATAGACCAAGAAGACCTATTGACCAACAAACCTTCTACTGTTCTTACATCCACATCAGCCAATACAAACAAAAGTTGACGAACATTCAGCCAGTATATAAGCGATATGTGATGAGCATGGCGGCTCCATCAGACTTCATATGTTTTTTTTCTACCTGAATCCTCAAATTATTGTACATACCCAAATTCCTCTCGCTGTTGGATGCATTACTGTCTCGTACTGCTCGAAATTCTGTGTGAAATTTACTTCCTATATGGAGTCTCGAAGACTATGCGGCACAGAGCGTATAGAACACAAGAGATTGAAATGCTAAAATGCAGGCTTGTACGCTTGTACTCCAGAAAAAATTGCACCACTAGAGTATCCTAATACGCACAGGTTCGTAATGTCCAATCTCAAGTGTCGCAGTTAATTCTGTACAAACTTACAAAAGACTTTACCACTTAAATAGTGCGTTACAACAAATCTTAAAGTTCCTCCCTCACAAATTGTTCATTTTTACTGATTTTCGCAGTTTCGTCAAGTAGAACAGAAATAAATATTTCCCTCTCTTAACTTCATCTTTAATTTTGTTTCCAATTATGAGAGCACAACAAACAATCGAATAATTTTGTATCGGTTTACTCATTAGAGTACAATTTTTATTTGCCATTAGAAGACGATCTCTAAGAATTTCATTCCTAGCGTCAATTCGAATTTTAAGAAGTTCCTTAAAATTGCTCCCTATTTTCACCATCAAACCCGCGCTTTAAATAAATGACACCGCCATCTCTGTGCCCTCGGAGTGGAAAGTTCTGGCAACCGCTCAAAATAACGATCTTCACAATGGAGACCAATTTCATACGATTTTCATTTTAATTTCAGTGTACAATTTAACTTTAAAATTCTATTTTTCCTCGTTATATATTCTCCTAAAATTCGCACTTTTAACGAGGGCTATTTTATTATAATCGTGAGGTTCCGTGGACTAACAGCTTAAGTGCAAAAACATAATTTTTGAGTAAACTGCCGTTGAAAAATACAATATTATCTTTTGAGTGTTCTTATGACATTCCATCAAACTTTGAAAGTATGTATTATCAATATTGCATTCCTTAAACAAAAAATGAAAGAAATTAATGGCTATTATAGAAATATAACATTTTAAAAAACGTTATTAGATCTTCTTTTAAGTTGCTATTCCTCAGAAAATCAATAATGATTTTTATTGGAGTATATAATGTAAAATAAGAATACAGACACTTTTATTAACTGTGTACTTTACTGCACAATAACGCAAATGAAAAAATAAATTCTATCCTTTCGTATCATACGCTGAAATAATATATGTAGTAAATCATTTACCGATAATATTGTATAAATTAAAATAAGAAATATTAATATTTTAACCTTTATTACATTAAGTAAAAAGTTCTGTCCTTTTAAGACTGAAATATAATGAAAAATACAAACACGTTTTTCATTCATCTTCAACATTGCTCGTTTGAGCCTATACTTAATCTTACTATAGGGTATTATTTTTGTTATTATTATTATTATTATTATTATTATTAAAGTAAAAGTAAAGTGATCCCACAACAGACCCGGAGGCCCTTGGGGTAGTAGGAGGTTAGGGCTCCCACTTTTTCTAGACAATCGGCACTTTATGTCAGCCGGGTTGTCAGCCCTGCGTGACGGCCGCCTTTACCCCCAGAACAAGCGTCTGGTACTCATTTCCATTAGAGGCTGAGTCGACCCCAGGGCCATAGTGCCGCCAGAGGGTTTGGGTCAGTTTAAAAATCCTGACCCCAACGGGACTTGAACCCTCGACCCTCCGGCTTGTAGCTCAGTGCCTTAACCACTACGCTACGGCGTGCCCCTATTATTATTATTATTATTATTATTATTATTATTATTATTATTATTATTATTATTATTAATATTATTACTATTACTAATTTTCGTTCTTTCCCTTCTCAACTTTATAATGTGTTGTCTACAATTATATATTATGTATAATTTATATTAATTTTTATTTTAAGCATAATTTAACCCTGGTGAAGTGGAAGGGAATAATTTACGGTCTTAACTCCATCAGGTAAAATAAATAAATAAGAAATATATCTGTCTAGAATTCTCTCTAATCACATAGCATTATATTCCATATTTATTTATCAATCTTCCTTGGTCGATTTTTGTGTTTTCCAATATTTTCATTTGTAGTCCCCAATTTCAAAGCTGGTTGGCGTGTTTTTATACGGTATTGTGCAATTTCCAACACTTTTAGTTACTAATTTTACAATACAGTGATATTAGTGCCCCCTAATTTCACGCTGTATTCAAATGAATACTTATGATATCTTCTATATGTAGTTTTTTTTATTTAAATGTAACCTAACGACATTGTGTCCTGCAGTTGTTTTTCTCTAATACTCAAAAGTTCACTGAACAGACAGAACGCACGTTGACAGACGTGCCACGCTAGACACTCAGTAAAAATCAACTACAGGATGACAGATCTCCCGCATTCTCATACAAATCTGCTTCTGCTGCCCTCCAGGATTAATCTAGAGGAACAATATTTTGTTACAATATAAAGCAACCAACAAGGTGTCTTAAAATGTGAACTGTCAAATAACGACTTAAAGTCACTTAGGTTGTTAGTCCACGGAACACCTCAACTGATCTCTGAATGTTCCCTCAATATTTGAAGTGCTTTATTAAATATATTTAGGCACTACAAAAAATTTAGATTGTAACTAACACCACTACGACCTCCTTCCTGTGGACCAAATAGAATACACATCTGACAATAAGCGCCTTCATAATTTTTACTATAAGTAAGTCTAGGGAAACTGTATAACCAGGAATTCTGGAAACGTTGCAATGTCAGGCTACTAAAGTTACCTGAACGTCTTAACTTTTTGGTGGAACCCACGAATTAGTCAGGACTCTAATTACTATCGCTCTTGCGAAAATCTTGGTTCATAAAATGGGACAGGTAAAGATCATCGAAATTATTATATACAATTCGTAACGATGTTTCCGGTTCACACTTATCTGACAATTCACAGGGTCCCCCATCTAGGGGATATATGGATGGCAACCATAAGCTGAGCAAAACATTGCTTCCACTTAACTTGTGTTTTGCTCCTTACTTTTATCTTTAACCGATCTGGTATTTCTTCCTTTCTTCCACTTACCAGACTTTTACCAGACCCATTTAACTTTACTATTTAACCTCTCTTGGTTAACTCTTGTTTTTTCGACCCCGACGCTATTAGAGTATCCGAGGGCTAGGGAGTCTTTCCTTTCTTCCATTTCTTCTTTCCTTTATTTTCTTTATTTTCTTTTCTTCTCCAGAAAAGCCTGACCAGAGGCTATAAGATGGCAGCCCCATCACTGGTATTGCGTTATTGGCCATGGGGACTTGATCCATATGAATAAGGAGCTAAGATCACTCTTAAGTGCGCACCCAAAATGTGTCAGTATTCCGGAAGGACTACGGTATTATGCTTCCTCATTGGAAGATTTCTATAAGCTGAAAGAATATATTACTTCCCTGAGAAGGGAATATTATACTTTCCAGCTGAAAAGAGATCTTCCTTTGAAAGCTGCATTGAAGCGATTGCCTTCAGGTATTGCCCCTGACGAAATTTAAGAGGAACTCCTAGCGCTAGGTTTTTCTATTAAATCTGTATAACAGATAACTAAAACGGAAAAAAAAAATGGTAAAACCCCTTCCTAATTTCATTCTCGAATTGGAGCGCAATGATACAGCGCAGCAAATTTTCGACCTGAAGCGTCCCTTGTTTACAGTAGTGGCCATCGAACCATACAGACCTAGGGCTGGGCTTAAGCAGTACTACAAGTGCCAGTCATTCAATCATACATTTCCTGCCTGTAACCGGGCTCCTCGCTGTATAATCTGCGCTGGGGACCATCCACATAATAGTGCGAAGTTTACTCGCTTGGAAGAGTGTGCCTCACTCTACACCGTCTCTCTGCTTCCCGGCGGTAGTTTATGATGTCCTTTTCTAGTGAAGTGGATTCCACTATTATTCTAACCTAAACTGTTAGGTAAAATATATTGTCACCAAAGGCTGAAGTTATATAATCCAAAACCCCTACTTGATAGCCACAAAGGAATTTGCTGCCAAGGCATACCCCTTGGGTACCAGTATGCGGCACACCGGACGGTGCAAGTCACCATCAACATACCAGTACCAGTACTGGTCTTGCCTTCCTTTGGCCAGCAACCAATCGAAGGGACTATTATTATGCTTTCAAGTCTTATACGAGAATTTTCTATAGGATCGCAACAGGCCTTGGCCTAATACTTGGAATGAAGGAAGAAGAAGACTTATCTGGCACTGGTACTGGCATTGAAATATGTAACACATTCTGTATATATTTTTCGTATGTCCGATCCTTACCTTCAGCTTCAGCAGACGACTTTTTGAAGAACTATAATACATTAATCTGAATGTAGCTTTCCGACTTATTACAATAACAAAGGGACACCAAGATTCGAACTTCGAATTACATTCTTTACTCCATTCAGAACCACTGAAAGATGTTCTTGTAACTAGAATGTATTTTTCAATCAACAATTAACGGATCACAGTTTGAGTTTCAAATTAAAGAAACGTTTTGTTTCAAATGGATACTGAAATTACGCAAGTTGGCAGATTTTTTAAAATATTTGTTCTCCATTTTTGAAAACAGAGTCTCTAGACCTATATCTAATTTTCGATCAATGAATTCATCTGCTGGAAATAAATGAACATAGTTGTTATAATTAGGTTCTTTTTATACTTCATTGTACTATGGTACATTAAAAGTAGCATATTAATATATTATAAAAAGGGTAATAAAATAACATCGTTGCTTATCACGGAGTGAACCCGGGTTCGATTCCTGGTCAAATCTATTTAATGGAGCAAACGGTTTATTTCAATACCTTCAACTGATCTTAACACGATATATAGAAAATCTACTTTCTTGCAATAGGTTACGTCACCAAAAGAAAAGAAAAAGAAAAATTGGCGTGACAATGGAAAGAATGTTAGATAATAAAAAAGCAACATAATTTCTACTCGATAATGGAAAATATCGTGTGCAACAGCAGGTAAGCACGGGAACACTAAACTTAATACAATTGCCTTATGATCTGATGCGGGCGACCTGGCCCCCTTCCCTCCTCTGAATCCGCGCCTGCTACAGCCCTTATGTTATCAGATACATTTATTTGGTTTGATTTTTACTCTGTATAACTATATGATTTTTCGAGTTTAGAAAATTTGTAATTTATGCTATATGAATCCATGATACATGAAAACAGAAATATTCAAATGAAAATTAAAAACATATAGTTCTACCGCTATATTATTTTCCACTACATCTACTACTACTACTATTTGTACTGCTAATAACACGGGTCAAAAATACTATTAGACATAGGGATCCTCCATTCCCTTGTGTGGTTAATAATAAAGTGTGTGACGTAGGGTTTAGAATCGTCTCCCGAATGGTCCTGCCCCTAAAAGTGTAGAGTGGCGTTAGCCATGTAAAATATTTATAAGATAGAGGTTAAACTAAGGTAGAGAGAGAGAGGGAGAGAGAGAGAGGGAGAGAGAGAGAGTGAGAGAGAGAGGAGAGAGAGAGAGAGAGAGAGAGAAGAGAGAGAGAGAATATATCTGTATCTCAATATAGGTATGTGATGACTTGGGCTGAAAGAAAAGTTACGGTATCAGGATAGTATATAATTTCTACACACATTGTTTACAGAATGCGTGTCTTTGTCCAGCGTTTCCACTACCTGCTCGGAGCGAAGAATTTGTATGTTCGACTCTCCTCTGTAATATATCTGTTTACGTGACGTGTGGTTGTATCAGAATGCCGAAACAAATATTGTGCAAAGATGAGTCCATTCCTTCACAAAGCGGACTGTACTAGAAGTCTGTCACGAGCGCGTGTCAACGTGAAGTTTGTAAACATAACGGTCTAAGGGTCGGTTTCACTAACAGAGGTAAATGTATTACGCCAGTTTAAGCTATGCATTATACAAGGGGGAAACTGGCGTAATACAGTTACCTCTGTTGGTGAAATTGACCCTAAGTATGATGCAGCCTAGCCTATAACCAATACTTTTTTCAGCCCTAGAATTAATTCATACTGATTGATTTTAGGTGTCTGAAAAATACGTAAGTTATATATGTTTAAGGGTAAATGGTTATTTAATTAATGAAAATATTTTAATAATGTATAGTAATTAGAAACAGAGAGAGCATATTTTGACTATGAGTTACTTGTTTCCCGTCTTCTTAGATAACTTTAAAGAGTGGTTCTTAAAGTTGGAAAGCGAAAGATTCGAAGTCAGAACAATCTTATTGACCGACCTACCACCTGAGGTATTAGAGAGAGAGAAAAATAAAAGTGTATGTAAACTCTCCAGAAGAGTCCAGGAGACCAAATGTAAGGAGCCGTGCAAGGGAATTTATTTCCCTCCTAATGATTGCTTTCATTGTCGTTAAAAAGAGGTTGGTATCCGCCTCCTTTAAAATTCATTAACGAAGAGCTTTAGACAGATGTCGTAAATCGCCACAACGACCGAGTAGAAGAATAAATATTCAAGTCTGCCATACATCCAGTCATTCTGCCTTCTTCGAATTAACTGGTCATTATAACATTAATTGAAACCAATATTTATCTCATATATTAGGCTCCGTGGCGCAAGCGCTTTGACACTCGCCTCTCACCGCTGGGGTCCGGAGATCGAGTCTCGGTCGCTCCATGTGGGTTTAGCGGTGGACGAAATGGAGCTTGGGAAGATTTTTCTCGGTATTTCTCTCGTTTTCCACTGCCACAATTTCATTCCACTATTTCTCCATACTCACCTCGTCCATTTCGTTTCATTTCATTCATCTACCCCTGTGATGGTGCTTCGGGCGTGGTCGGCCGGCACCCATGCCATTCACGACTTCTATATAAAGAGTTCATCTCATCTCATCCCTCGATCCGACCCTGAATTAGACATACATCCTCGAGTTCAGGATATTTATATTTTTTATTCAGTAGAATGAAGAGTGATTACTTGGAATAGGAAATTCTGTTTCTAGACGACAACACACTGAGGACCATCTGCGAAGCTCGTTAGCCCAGCTTTTACACAATGCACGACTTCGTTATAGAAAAGCTCAGAAATTCCCAAAACATAGGAATCTCAACGATATGATCATAATTTTCGTAAGTAAGAAACGATGATTGAGCATCCGGTAAGTGAGCGATGGAGACATGAAGTCGGGTGGAGAGGGAGTGACTAACCACTTGCACTGCGAAGTCTAAAAAAGTAATAATAACAGTAATAATAATAATAATAATAATAATAATAATAATAATAATAATAATAATAATAATAATAATAATAATAATAATAATAATAATAATAATAATAATAATAATAATAATAATAATAATAATTTGTATTTTTTATGCTAATATAGTTAAGAATAAATCGAAAATATAATTGGAGAAGAGCAGAATGGATTCAGAAAGACATATGGATTCTTCACTCTAAAACTACTATTAGAAAAGCACAAAGCATTCAATATAGGAAATTATATCGCCTTTGTCGATGTCATAAAGGCCTTTGACAAAGTAGACAGAAATATATTATTACAAATTTTAGCTGATGATAACGTTCCACAACGATATATTACTAATATCTTCAACATCTATAAAGATAATATAATCTCTGTTAAACAAGATGGCAAACTATCTTCCTGTGAAAAATATCAACATTGGATTAAGACAGGGATGTGAACTTTCACCGGAGATTTTCATTGTATATATATATATATATATATATATATATATATATATATATATATATATATTATAAATATATTTTTGACATTTGGCAATGAAGGCAAATATGATACGAAAAGAAAAAAGAATGCTTGAGTCGGGATTTGAACTCGAGTCTCTAAAGTCTGTACCTTTAGCGCTCTAACCAACTGAGCTACCCAAGAATTCCAAGACAAACATACAATTTTCTTATACATGTAGTATTCTCAATTCACACAAGAGGTAGCGGAAAGATCTTACAACTGCCATCTAGCGGCTAACATAACAGTTAAACAAATTATTAAAGAGAATATTTACTTTATAGCAGTAACGCTTGTATATATAGATATTATAAATATATTTTTGACATTTGGCAATGAAGGCAAATATGATATGAAAAGAAAAAAGAATGCTTGAATCGGGATTTGAACTCGAGTCTCTAAAGTCTGTACCTTTAGCGCTCTAACCAACTGAGCTACCCAAGAATTCCAAGACAAACATACAATTTTCTTATACATGTAGTATTCTCAATTTACACAAGAGGTAGCGGAAAGATCTTCCAACTTCCATCTAGCGGCTAACATAACAGTTAAGCAAATTATTAAAGAGAATATATACTTTATAGCAGTAACGCTTGTATATATAGATATTATAAATATATTTTTGACATTTGGCAATGAAGGCAAATATGATATGAAAAGAAAAAAGAATGCTTGAGTCGGGATTTGAACTCGAGTCTCTAAAGTCTGTACCTTTAGCGCTCTAACCAACTGAGCTACCCAAGAATTCCAAGACAAACATACAATTTTCTTATACATGTAGTATTCTCAATTCACACAAGAGGTAGCGGAAAGATCTTCCAACTTCCATCTAGCGGCTAACATAACAGTTAAGCAAATTATTAAAGAGAATATTTACTTTATAGCAGTAACGCTTGTATATAGATATTATAAATATATTTTTGACATTTGGCAATGAAGTCAAATATGATATGAAAAGAAAAAAGAATGCTTGAGTCGGGATTTGAACTCGAGTCTCTAAAGTCTGTACCTTTAGCGCTCTAACCAACTGAGCTACCCAAGAATTCCAAGACAAACATACAATTTTCTTATACATGTAGTATTCTCAATTTACACAAGAGGTAGCGGAAAAAAAGATCTTCCAACTGCCATCTAGCGGCTAACATAACAGTTAAGCAAATTATTAAAGAGAATATATACTTTATAGCAGTAACGCTTGTATATATAGATATTATAAATATATTTTTGACATTTGGCAATGAAGGCAAATATGATATGAAAAGAAAAAAGAATGCTTGAGTCGGGATTTGAACTCGAGTCTCTAAAGTCTGTACCTTTAGCGCTCTAACCAACTGAGCTACCCAAGAATTCCAAGACAAACATACAATTTTCTTATACATGTAGTATTCTCAATTCACACAAGAGGTAGCGGAAAAAAGATCTTCCAACTTCCATCTAGCGGCTAACATAACAGTTAAGCAAATTATTAAAGAGAATATTTACTTTATAGCAGTAACGCTTGTATATATAGATATTATAAATATATTTTTGACATTTGGCAATGAAGTCAAATATGATATGAAAAGAAAAAAGAATGCTTGAGTCGGGATTTGAACTCGAGTCTCTAAAGTCTGTACCTTTAGCGCTCTAACCAACTGAGCTACCCAAGAATTCCAAGACAACATACAATTTTCTTATACATGTAGTATTCTCAATTCACACAAGAGGTAGCGGAAAAAGGATCTTCCAACTGCCATCTAGCGGCTAACATAACAGTTAAGCAAATTATTAAAGAGAATATTTACTTTATAGCAGTAACGCTTGTATATATAGATATTATAAATATATTTTTGACATTTGGCAATGAAGGCAAATATTGATATGAAAAGAAAAAAGAATGCTTGAGTCGGGATTTGAACTCGAGTCTCTAAAGTCTGTACCTTTAGCGCTCTAACCAACTGAGCTACCCAAGAATTCCAAGACAAACATACAATTTTCTTATACATGTAGTATTCTCAATTCACACAAGAGGTAGCGGAAATATCATTCAACTGCCATCTAGCGGCTAACATAACAGTTAAGCAAATTATTAAAGAGAATATTTACTTTATAGCAGTAACGCTTGTATATATAGATATTATAAATATATTTTTGACATTTGGCAATGAAGGCAAATATGATATGAAAAGAAAAAAGAATGCTTGAGTCGGGATTTGAACTCGAGTCTCTAAAGTCTGTACCTTTAGCGCTCTAACCAACTGAGCTACCCAAGAATTCCAAGACAAACATACAATTTTCTTATACATGTAGTATTCTCAATTCACACAAGAGGTAGCGGAAATATCATTCAACTGCCATCTAGCGGCTAACATAACAGTTAAGCAAATTATTAAAGAGAATATTTACTTTATAGCAGTAACGCTTGTATATATAGATATTATAAATATATTTTTGACATTTGGCAATGAAGGCAAATATGATATGAAAAGAAAAAAGAATGCTTGAGTCGGGATTTGAACTCGAGTCTCTAAAGTCTGTACCTTTAGCGCTCTAACCAACTGAGCTACCCAAGAATTCCAAGACAAACATACAATTTTCTTATACATGTAGTATTCTCAATTCACACAAGAGGTTCTTTTTTCTTTTCATATCATATATATATATATATATATATATATATATATAGATTAATAAACGAATGGAGGAAAACACAGCGGATATATACCCATCAATAGGAACCTCAAACTCGATGCTATTCTTTTTGCAGACGATTTAGCTCTTCTGGCAATTTCCGAAAATTAATTGCAACGATTAATTTGTAATTTACAAAAAATAGCTGCCAATTTTAATATGGAAATTTCAATTAACAAAACTAAAATTATGGCATTTCACGGGAAAGACCCCATACAAAGTAAAATCTGTCTCCAGAATAAAATTTTAGAGAGAATTAATCAATTTAAATATCTTGGATATTATCTCTCTATCTGGGATGAATAGGATATCCCTGAAAAAAATACTAGCTATAATAAAAGTTTGGGAATTATTAATCAAGTTATGAAACCATCCCTTGTACAAAAAGACACCAGATTACGTTTATATAACACTTTGGCTAGACCAGTGTTGATCTATGGCAGTGAAACATTGACACTAAAAGACAGCATGAAAGCAGAATAACAGCTTCTGAAATGAGATTCATCCGCACAACAGTGGGTTACACCGGTTGGGATCGGAAAAGGAACACCGATATCTTAAAAGAATTGAAGACTACGCCAATTTTGGAATATATTAAACAGTACCAACTAAATTGGAAACACCATCTTGAAAGAATGAGTTCAAATCGGATCCCCAAAGCTGTTTATAATTATATACCAAGAGGACGAAGATCTCTAGGCTGTCCTATGAAACGCTGGAGGGACAATTTTCTATAGGATCGTAACAGGACTTGGCCTAATACTTCGAAGAAGGAGAAGAAGAAGAAGAAGAAGAAGAAGAAGAAGATAATAAATTTTAAAAATAATAGAAGTTTCATAAAAACTGGCAGAGTTAATCATACGAGAATTTCTATTCTACTGAATTATTGAAGTAAGATATACGAAATATATGTATTTAGACGCTGTAATTATCTCTCAAACTAATACTAAATATTGTCTGCCTATATCCGTCTATTTCTAAATGGGGGAAGGGTGCATCCTATCCGGAGTTACTTAACCAAACTAATTTATATACGCTTATTTTCCTGTAGATATCAATCACTTACAAGCGGTTAGCTGATCGCCTTAACGAGATACCCAGAAGCTAACTATGGTATTACTGAAAATGATTATGCCGATAATATTTTGCTCAGTGGATCTCAATTAGGCTTGAGGATCTTTCACGAGTCCGAAAACCTTTAGATTCGAGACATAGGTAATAAATTCGCTTCCGCAGTACTTGTCCCTTAGATTTTCCCATCTAAAACACCATCGAACCCGGTCGGGTTTGACTCAGCGACCCTCGTGATCAAAGGCAAGGATCCTAATCCGTAGATGACGGAGATCGATAATACTAAATGTTCACTTGCTTGGTATTGCATGAGAATTGCTTATGTGTATAGACTATTTCAGTCGGGTTAGAATTAAAAACAAAAACTGCTTCTTGATGTAACAGCTAGTGTGTCCGAATTGAAACATAAGAATCTTGTTGTATTGACTTAGGCTTTCACGGCCGGAGTTATTATGATAATCATGAAGAAGATTTCCGGGCTTTAGGCCGTGGTCTTGAGGCTTGAAGTTCCCCTCTGTCTGAGTACATACAGTTATGGTTTTTTTAGTTGCAGTTTGTACTGCTTTAGTTTCCCGGGTCCTTCGTTTCCTATTTTTTTATAAGCAACTGGGGTGTGGGATGCCAGTATTAACCAGCCCATTGTTACTGTTGATTTCCCCCTTTTTAACCAGGATGCATGGACATTTATCCTTAACCTGTATGGCGATATTAAAATTGAAATTATTTCGTTACCTATCCCCTACTTAGCCTGTTTAAATTACACTTTTAAAAGCCAATATCTCAATTTCCGATTTTGACTGATCTTCTCCTTCTTCCCCCGCACCCTTCAAATTGTTCGCTCTGCAGCGGAAAACGAATGTTTATAATACACTACTTGAAAACTCGATGCAATTCTTCTCAGACTGCTGAGTGCAGTGTCAGTATTTTACTTTGTTAGTACAGTAGTATGATGTGAGTCAGAAAGACCCGTGCATCAGTTCAATGTAATCAAAAGATGATATATGACTGCATTTAACTGTACTGAGTTTGATACTCATTACCGAGATATGTAGGTTACATTCGGACGCGCATGCAAAGCTTACTCTTACGAAAACTCACATCGTCCTGGGAATTTACTTCCTCTCTTTACGAATAACATTTGGACCAATATATGACGAAGAACAATACGCTAGAAGCCGGAAGATTGGTGTTCGATTTCCGGTGTGGTCAGGGATTTTATACTGGCCTAAAGCCTCTGGAAGCATCATGGCCCTGTGATCGACCAAATCTCTAACAAAAGTTAGTACAACATTATTGTTCTGGGATTAAAGGCGGCCGTCACACAGGACTAAAAAACCGGTTGACATCTAGTGCCGATTTTGTAGAAAAGTGGAAGCCCTAACTCCGTACTACTCCAATGACCAACTATGATCTGTACTGGGACCATTTTACCTCTTACATGATGGAGAAATGTGGAGGAACATGCAAAATTAAGAACTATTGTGATGTTTACGATGAATCAGACTTAGTAACGGCATTAATAATTAAAAGGCTCAAATGGCTAGGGCACGTTCAAAGAATGGAGAGCGAGGTATTAGAATGGCTCTTAATGGGAAACCGGATGGAAAGAGAGTACAAAGAAGATCACGTTTGAGATGGATTCATGGGGTAGAGATGCGACTTCAGAAAAAAATGGGTGTCAAGAGATGAAAAACGAAAGCAGGTGATACGAACTAATGGAAGGGTATTTGTAAGGCGGCCAAGCTCTCAATGGGCTATAGAGCCACACGAAGAAGAAGAAGAACTGCTTCCGAGTGTAGCTATTTCAGATCTACGAGGAAAAATCAATATAAACAACAATATTTCCCTGTTTAAGTGAATAGTTTTTGTTTATATTCTCGAGAAATTGTAATGTCCCTGGGAGTATATGACTACAACACTAGAGAGAATAGGCTCATCAATAGGCCTATACCGAAATACACGTTGGGTGAGAAACATCTCATTTATAATTAATTAACTTACTGGCACTATCGAACCCGTAGGTTCATGACGAGGGGAAATAAGCCCTCCATACATCACTTTCCTGAGCCAACTTCTTCCAATCATCCTCTGAATAATTTAACTCCCTCAAATCATGGCATCTCATTTATATATACTATAAATTGCCTGTATCTTGAAAAATAAAAACTCGAGTAAACAATGCTCTTGTAAAGAAGCACACAGCGGTTGTTAAATATCCAACAGACCTATATTGCCATCTAGATTTCTTGAATTTAAAAAGTAATGAAATTTGCCTCTAAATTTTGAAATTTTGACGATTACGAATGCCTATATAGGGACTAAATGACAATAAATTAGATGTTGATGTACCGATAATAAACAATGTAAAATTTCATTGAAGTAAATTATATGTGGTCACAGGGAATAAGTTGTTAGGTATAAAATAACTAGGCTACTTTTCAGGAAATAACTGATTACTGTTCTTATGAGATATCAAGAAACATACATCTTTATAACTTCGAAAGTATTAGAGTAACAAGCTTAGAAAATGGAAACAGTGCACATAACACTTGTCGGCCATTAACCACTTATTCTCCACGTGACCGCAGATATACACCTATTCTAATCTTGACTTAAAATACCGTGTATACTAGGATTTACATTTGAAACGATTTAGTGTATAAACTAAGTCCCGCACTGTGGCCGAACTTACTAAGGCATTGTACCCTAACAGAGAGCTAAAGGACGCTTGTTTCGATTCCACATAAAAACTCCACGGTGCGACAAATGTAGAAGTCCTTTAGCCTACCAAACGGCTGCTGGTCTCAAAACCTTATATGCCATTTACAGAGGTGAACGATCGTCCACCCAGTTTACGGGTAACATATGGTCAGCATATCGGACCCACAGCCGTTATAGCTAGTTTTTCAATCTGGAGCCGCTATACATTGTAGATACCCAAATTCCATACAATGCTGGATGAGCACCAGTTCCATACTGGCCGAAGTTCCATTTGAAAATTTATTCTACCATCGGAGCTCGAAACACCGCATATCTAGTAAATTCGCAACAATTCATGATGCCTTGGACCACTCAGCTACGGTGCAGGACTAGAGTCCCTATGGAGGAAAAAAATATTCACACGGAATTTCAACTAGTATGTGGAACGGTCCAGAATCGAGAGTAATTGTGTTAGTTACGATAAGTATAGCCTGCAGGTTGAGAAAACCAATTATAACTGTTGGGTGACCCGGCATGCTGATCACGTCACTCCTTAGTGCCTGGATGATTGTCCACTGCTGAAAATTGTGTATAGATGTGAAATCTCCGAAAAAAGCAATGTTAGTATTTTTACATCCCTAAAAGTTCATCAATCTCGGTCGATTTCGAGCCTTCGAAAATCAGAAACTTGCGTGAGCATAGTAACCACTACTCCAGCAAGACAGATGTGTTTTGACTTTTTCTTCTTAAGGAAATGGTCCAAAAATCATCGATCTTAAACTGTGATCGAGTGAATGATTCTAGGAATGAGATGTGAGTCGTTAACTCTCGGCCAACAAAGATGGTTACTTTTAATTTATTTAAACACAAAACTAATAATGTATGTTGCATTGCTGGGATGCTATTGTCTGTTCAGCCTAAGAAACACACTTTGATATTTAACTTCCGACTGTATTACTCCGCGCAGCACGTGTAAAAGTATATGCGACCTCCGTCAGCTGTTTGTTACAAGCCGATACATTAATGCACAACAATCGTTTTAATTGTTAATGTTATAGGTTGTGTTAACACACACAATGGTGTGTCGAAAAATAATTAAATTATAATTATTAATTTTTTTACAAATGCCCAGGTTGTCATTTTGACATTTTTGGTGTTTTCTACTGGCATGGCGTACGTGTAACCCACTTCTGAGGTTAGGGCGCCAGGATGACATGTGAGTTGATGATGGTAAAGATTCGGCCAGGAGAGGCCTTAAACTATACTTAAGCTAATTATAAGGCGCTGATGATACTTGATGCTTAATGATGGCCAGATGTGGGGTGTTTCGTTGCCCGTTTTGGTTTAAACAAAAATTAATTCAACAATAACACTTTCAATCAAAATAGCAGTACTTACATTAATCTGAAGCTTACAGCTTTGAAGAAAATGAACGTGCTACCCGTCATCAGGAACCTTGAACTCGCGTACTGAACTCTCTCTTACATATTCAATTCAAACCGATTGTGGTCAACCGTAACATCAGGCCAGAATGTCATCCCGCTGTCACATGCTTTATACACCTTCTTATAGTACGTAGCCAATATCCCAAGAACTGGCAATTCTTTGCCGTGACCCCTCGACAATGCTGTGTCTGTGTCACGAGACCGCGCACGGGCTTTCAGTTTGAAAGTCCGCGTTGATAGTCGTTACAACCATCACGTACCCTTAACAACACTCCACAGACGTTCAATGGGATTAAGCATACTGTAATTAGGATAAAACCGTTCCACCGTAAAATCTGCTTTTTTTTTACAATGTCATCAATCACATATTTATTCTCACTGCTGTCAACTAAATTTTGATCCAATTTAAAAAGTTCAGCTTTAACATCAGAAGGTTGAAAGAAACATTGTATGATGTTATACAATCTATAATTTCTTGCTTTCGCCAATCCGAGTGAGGGCGACGAGACAACCTAACACTATGATAGGAAGCGTTATCCATTACAATAACACTCCCCAGTTCGAGTCTTGGCAATATGTTTCGAAACCATGATACGTAAACTTCTCCGGTCGTTTCTTCATGGTAATCACCGGTTCTCAAAGACTCAAAAATAACTGCCCCACCAACTATAAAACCAGTGCCACTACCTACGGTTGGACTTTCAGCCTTTACACTCGCCAGTATGGAAAGCTTTATTCCAATTCTCCACAGTATTATCATGAATTAGTGGTACTATGACCCGCATTGTCCCAAGTCTCATCGAGATAATCCATCCTTAGTAATTCTGCTCGAGGGCAGGTCTTTCACTGCAATCATAGCATTTTAATGTTATGCTTTGCAGCTTTACTAGGGAATTATAGGTGTGGTAGCTTCCCGTTACTTTCCACACCGGTGAAAGATGATGATGCTGATGACAATGATAAGGATGATGATGGTGATGGCCATATGATTTCGGGGACCATTTGGGCCTTAAAGTTTTCCTGACTTTGTCTTACAGGTGAGGAAAAACATCGAGATATTAAACCTTTCTAATTTATGTCCTATAACAATGAATGTTTCTCAAATAGTTACTTCTCCAAATTACAATATCGCCACTGCCTAACAAGACATTAGCTGTCTTTATTTCCACAAAAAAGAAGCATATATCTGATAACAGTTCATGCAAACTCGATCTCTTATAAATGGGTAAATCAGGAACTTCATTCACAAAAGTCAGAACTTTATTTAAGGTAGGTGATTCAGTGTTAAAAAATATATGCACCTTATAACGAACTGCACACTTCGCAAAATCGTCCACCATCCCTGAAACAGATTTAGGCTATTTCATATTTTTATTGGGCGTTATGTTATTACCAGTTTCTTTTAATTCCCTGCGAATATGTGCAACTTTACACTCCTTCACACCAGTATATTCTGCAGTTAAAATAACTGTATCGTTGATTACGGTGCCAGGACTATGCTCCATAAACTTACAACATAATAACATACATTTAACACCATCTCTTTTTCACCACTCTCCCTTTTGGGTGCTTTTATAATTTTGATCACACTTTTTATCACCGAGTTAAGTTTCCATAAATTATACGAGAGTCGTCATATTTGAAACTGGCATTCAAGTTTCTCTCAAGAATCGATCAGTTTTTCAAACAAATGCGAATTTTTAGTTACTCTCCGACCATCCAAGAAAAGTGTAGGTGATTGCTGTATTCTGATCAACTATAGTTAACATAAATAGCTTCAAATACGTAATTATATTAATCGAATACATTATCTAATTTTTCGCTTCCGCTGAACTCAGACAATAGTTCAACTTTGCAAAATTGGTTCCCATAATAAATGCAATGATTTCTAGGATGAGATTTTGAATGAAGGAAGTCTGGTTTGTTGGTAAATTAAATAGAGGTGTGACCGCCCTAAAAAGCAAATAGCCACTGGTTTATAATATTGAAGAAGTTCAATATTTTGAAGACATTCATTTTAAAATAAACATATCTTCTAATTGGAATTCAAATATGCACAGTAGACACGCACAAGCTTAAATGAGGCGCATAACAAAAACGAGAATGAAAGGAAGAGTAGTAAATTGTTGGCCAAACGTTTCACATTTAATGAAGTATTAATGGAGCTGCGAGGCCATGTTGTGAATTGCCTGTAATCAAGGTTCGCATTTTAAAATCATTTAACTGCAGTTAGAGAGTTTCTAAGTGAATGCGGGAGCACAGACATAACCCATCTCAAATTCTTAACTCCTTGTATTAACCGTTATGTTGAACTACCTGAACCCCACCTTCTCTTTCCACTTCAAAACAATTTCTTTATTAGACACGTATTATATTATCAGAGATCAATGCCAAAG
This sequence comes from Diploptera punctata, assembly GCA_030220185.1. Taxonomy (NCBI): domain Eukaryota; kingdom Metazoa; phylum Arthropoda; class Insecta; order Blattodea; family Blaberidae; genus Diploptera; species Diploptera punctata. The sequence continues at coordinate 186,028 of JASPKZ010008050.1, read as the reverse complement.
AATGTGATAAGATATATTTCATAATGTATTTGATGAAATGTACAGTTTGAAGCACAAGGATCATTTAAGATTGTAATCAAATTATTTGGATCCTTGATTTAATTAGTTAAATCAAATTATTTTTATTATTTCATTATTTCTTTCTTCCTTTCTTTACCCTAGTTAACATCTCCCTTTATAGGTACCTTTGCATGTCTCATGTCACGTAGGTTTTAGATAGACACGTCATGTCGAGAGAAGATTCAAACTCTCGATTTCACACATATTGTATCGACCACACAAGGACATTGAGGGTTTCCATGGATGAGTGATCAGCTCATTGTCATTACCATCTCCGAGACAACACAAACATTAAAACCAAGACACACCATTAACTTATACATTCATACTAAACAAGGCGAATATTATGTGGATGACTATGTTGGTCAAATTATGTTCGGGGGCTGTTTTGGCTTTAAATTTTCATGATATTTCTCTTAGAATTAAACTTGTCCCGACCGACGAGAGTTGAGGATCGAACCCGTGTCAGCTGCGTAAGAGGCAACGACGACCTCGACACCACAGCGGTGGAGATTTCTATTATTAAATCACAAATATTTTTTAAAAAATATGCCTATAACAATGAATATGCATAAGAGTCAATTTAAAATTTGAATTTAAATTAAAGCTGACCAATATATACAAACAGAGATCAGTTTTCGGGGTATAATAAAATAAGTTTGTGGTGTATGTATACCTTGATTGCAATTTCAAATTTATAAAATATTTATAAGTAATAGTTAAATTTTCTACAGACTATTAATATATTTGCTAAAAATGCTTGTTTACATACTTCGTATTCCTACTGGCTACTGCATTAATGGTTTATAATTAATTTTGATTTATAACTGTTAATTGTAATATCTAGTCCAGTTTTCTGAGTTTACTGATTACATACTACATTATTGAGCTCTACATAAACTTTTTGATAGACGTTTTCAGTTATTCAAAACACAAAATAAAAGCATGTAGGATCCTCTGTACAGATAAAATAGAATGTAACAACTCAAAATGTATGGCGGATAAAATGTAATTTAAATCGTGAAAAAATCTGATTTAATTGATTTTATTTAAAAATCACAAAATTAATCATGTAACCAACCTAGTGAACTCTATCATATGATCGTAATATAAATGAAGATAAGTATGTATTATACCATCTTATATACAAGTATTATTTACAATTAATTTTTCAAATTAATCAAAATGTTATTAGCTTACAACAGAATGTAGCAGACACTTCATATGAGAATAGGTTAATTACATTATATAGATTCAAAGTCAGGCTTTAAAGATGGGTTCAGATATTATGGCCAAAGCGTGCTAAACCAGAAATTTCGAACGAATTCGTAAAGTCTTTTCAACGTACATAATTTTATTTCATATTATGTCAAATTTCACTATATGGAGATATCTTTGTGATAATATGCCTTTCAAATTTTGTTTTCATGGTAAAAACTATAAATCCTCTCTGAAAAGTAAATAATACTAGCATGATTGTACGAAACTCACTTCATGAGAGTAAGAAGTGCATATTTCAAGGGCGAGGGAGAGGGTTATGTAATGGATTACTGGGATGGTCAAATAATGTCACTGCCCTACGGCCATGGTGGAATGACAGAGTTTGAAATGAACACTCGATATAATTATTGTAATACAATGGCCGGAATAGAATCGGCGTGTTTCGGTACACCGTCCTTTGACATCAAGTGTAAGACAAATGTACTTCGTATCTTTCTATAACACTGGTCTACAGTGATTATGCTACTGAACAAAAACAAATGTATCTAACCTAATTCGAGGTGCTGATTATAGATGTGAAGTCCATTTTTCTCTAGTAGGTCACAATTTTATTATCAATCAAACCATCCATAGTAATTCTGCCCGAGGGCAGGTCTTTCACTGCAATCATAGCATTTTCATGTTACGCTTTGCAGCTTTACTAGAGAATTATAGATGTGATAGCTTCCCATTGCTTTCCACACCGGTGAAGGATGATGATGATGATGATGATAATGATAAGGATGATTATGATTAGGATGATGATGATGGCCTGATGATTTTCGGGGACCGTTGGATCCTAAGCTTCCTGACATTTGTCTTAAGGTGAGGAAAAACCCCGAAGAAACCTTACCCAGGAGCCTGTCCCGACCTCGAGACCACAGCGGTGGCAGTCTTATTATAATTAAATTTTTAATTTTTACGTTTTTTTATTTAGATACGTTTCCATAATTTTATTATCGGTTAATTCCTTAATTTCATTTTCACTTCTCTACATAAATGGGATTACATATGTTGAGACCATGGCCTCTTTGATAATAATTTCATAAATCTTCTGTGTTAACATTTCAGTATCTTCTCACTAGAGGTATGCTTTTTCCTTCAAAAATTGATTATTTCCACTATAGTGAGTGCTTATGTGTGTTTCCGTAAAAGAGAAGTAATATCAACAGCATTTTGTTCCTAATAGCACTATAATGTAAGTATACTCTAAATAAATTATTTAAAATATTTCTGTTAATGGTTTAATACTCTAGCATACCAAAAGCAATATTGATACCGCATACTAGTAATGTGGGTTAAGAGGTTCACATACGAAAGTTGAAGTACATTGCTTTCGATTGATGTCGGTGATTCATTTCATTTTATTTCAGAATTCCATTAATATGATGAAAAACAGAAGCTGCATTAACCATCCGGACAATTTTTTGCTATATCAGTGGGAAATATACACTACATGGCCAGCGTAAGAAGATAACAAATGAAGTGAAGACTGTTTACCGACATTATTTTGGATGTAGAGGAGAATTATATCCGGGAATTAGTATAGAGAGGAAAGGGTTTCAGGCTAGAACAAACATAATTCGGAATGAAAATGGGGATATGATTGCAGATTCAAGGACTATATTAAATAGATGGAAAAGTTACTTTAATCAGCTATTAAATGTACATACAGAACAGGACATTGAGGAGGATAATTTACAGACAGCAGAAATGCTAGTCGCAGAACCAAATGCATTAGAGGTTGAAATGGCGATTGAAAAATTGAAGATGTATAAAGCATCAGGTTCAGATGAGATCCCAGCAGAACTGATAAAATCAGGGGAAGATAAATTGATGGACAAAATACGCTGGTTGCTTAGTATGATTTGGGAAAAAGAAGCTCTTCCAGATGAATGGAAAGAATCAATCATCTTACCAATTTATAAGAAAGGAGATAAAACTGATTTCAACAACTATAGGGGCATCTCATTACTTTCAACTTCGTACAAAATTCTAACAAATATATATTTGTCAGCAGACTTACTCCCTATATTGATGACATTCTAGGAGATCACCAATGTGCATTTAGAAGAAACAGGTCTACAACAGATCAGATTTTTAGTATAAGACAGATTTTAGAAAATAAATGGGAATATAATGGTACTGTACATCAACTATACGTAGACTTCAAAAAAGCATATGATTCAATTAAGAGGGAGAAATTATATAGTATCCTGCTGGAGTTCGGAATTCCTAAAAAGTTAGTTAGACTTACACGAATGAGTCTAAATGGCACAAAGAGTACGGTGTGTGTAGGCAAAGAGTTTTCGGACACTTTTGAAATCCAGAATGGGTTGAAGCAAGGAGATGCACTATCTCCTCTAGTATTTAATTTTGTACTAGAGCATGCCATTAAATCTTTAGAGAATGAGGAAGGCTTACAACTGAATGTTATTTATAAACTGTTAGTGTATGCTGATGATGTAGTATTGTTGGCCGATAGTGAGGAGATACTAAAGGACAATACGCACACACTATTGAGAACACTAAGAACTTAGGACTGGAAGTAAATATCAATAAAACTAAATATATGGTCACACGTAGAAATACATTATATAATGGAAATGGACAGCTAATGACAAATGAGGGAAATTTTGAGGAACTGGCTGAATTCAAATACCTAGGAACATCATCATCATCATAGTACATTCACGAATTTAGGCCATTTGTTGACCTGTTTCGGCCTCAAGAGAAACACCATCCAGAAGTCTTTTGAGTGGACGTCCTGGTCTTCTTCTTCCTGCAGGTTGATATCTTAACATTTGTTTGGATATTCTGTGATCTTCCATTCGATGAACATGTTGTATCCATCTTGACTTATAATCAGAAATTTTGTTTTCTAAAGATTCCATGTGTAATTCTTCTAAGATGTCTTCATTTTTTTTGTGATCTAGTAGTGTGTATCCTGCAGTCCTCCGAAGATATCTCATTTCAGCAGATCTAAGTCTCTGTATATCCTTCTGTTTCAACGTCCATACTTCGCTACCATACAAAAGAGTTGGAAGAGCCAGTGTTTTATACACTTTCAGTCTTGAATGCTTTTGGACTAACTGTGGCTTGAAGATAGAATTTATTAACCCTAAAAATTCTTAAAAATTTAGATATTTTTGCATTTACATCCTTTTCTTCTTCATATGAGATATTGCATCCTAGATATGTAAAATTATTCACCTGCTCCAAAATGTTATTGTCCAGTACAATTTTACTTCTGACAGGATCTACACCTTGAAATGCCATAATTTTTGTTTTTTCTGTAGATATCTTTAATCCATATTCTTCTGTAATTTTGTTAAGTTCATACAGACCTTTCTGTAGATTATCTTCGGAATTTGCTATTATTATTTGGTCATCTGCAAACAATAGTGTGTTTAATTTTCTATTTTCTGATATTCTTATTCCAAATTTATATCTTTTGTTCCAGCAACATATTACTTCATTGATATAAATTGCAAAGAGTGTTGGGGATAGGGGGCAGCCTTGTCTCACACCACGATTTATAATTCCTTCTTCAGAAAATCTGTTATTTAATTTAATCTTTATGGTGTTGTCTTTGTAAATATTTTGTATGTTCTGCCGAAGTAAATTTGGTATATTTCTGTCTTCCAATATATTTAAGAGTTTTGATCTCTTGACTGTGTCGAATGCTTTTTCAAAATCTATGAAAGCAAAATGTGTTTCTAAGTTGAATTCTCTTCTTTTTTCAAGCAATAGTTTAACAGAAAATGCTGAATCAATACAAGATCGTCCTTTCCTAAATACATTTTGACATTCCATAAGGAATTTTTCACTGAAACTTTTCAATTTTCCATTTAAAATGTCTGCATAAATTTTGTAGCATGTGTTTAACAAACTGATTCCCCTATAGTTGTCCATTTTTCTCTTGTCTCCTTTCTTGAACAGGGGTATAACAATGCTTGTCTTCCATTCTTGTGGTATGATACCTAGGAACAATGATCACAAATAGGAATGAGATGCACAAAGAAATTAAACATAGGCTCAATTCTGGAAATGCGTGCTATTATGCATTGCAGAGACTCTTGATGTCCCAACTCCTTTTAAAAAACGTTAAACTGAAAATATATAAAACTATTATTCTACCAGTTATATTATACGTGTGCGAAACATGGACTCTTACTTTAAGGGAGGAAAGGAGTTTACAAGTATTTGAGAATAAAGTACTTAGGAACATTTTTGGACCAAAGAGAGATGAAGAGACAGGTGAATGGAGAAGACTACATAACAATGAACTACATGGTCTTTATAGGAAGCCAGATATAATAAGAACAGTCAAGACTCGTAGACTGCGATGGGCAGGACATGTTGCACGTATGGGGAATGAATGATTTGCGTGGAAGCTTCTTGTAGGAAAGCCAGAGGGAAAACGCCCAGTTGGTAGACCAAGAATGAGGTGGGAGAATAACATTAACTATGATTTGAGGGAAGTAGATTATACAGGGAATGATTGGAAATGATTGGCTCAGGATAGGGATGTATGGAGAGCTTAGTCCGCGCGGCCATGAACCTACGGGTTCGATAGTGCCAGTGAGTAAGTAAGTAAGTAAGTAAGTAGAGTAGGGGACCATGACAAAGTTTGAGCACCCCAATATTGTTGCACCGTATGTTACACTGGTCTTAAATAATGGCTATCTGGTAATAGCAAATCTCTGCCTTTTGCTGTTCCAATGATATGGCGCGAGAAAAAAAAACACGCCACAGAGTGTTATTTTTGCAGGACTAAAATTGCTGGGTTTTCGATGAAAAATAAATCCAAATTGTAATCTGCTCAGAAATCTGTTCCTCGTGATTCAAAGAATCCTATACCACTTCCTCCCAAATATTTTATTCCTGACTTCTCCTATGAAGACGAGGAAGAAATACAAAGTTCTTCACACGACGAATTTTGTGTAGATGAGTTAGAGAATTCTAAACATCACTTGCTAAATGAAGATGATCTCAATGGCTTAATGAGGGATTTGACCCTTTCAAAAGATAAGTCTGAACTCTTAGCATCTAGACAGAAGGAGTGGAATTTATTAAAGACTGGTACCAAAGTCAAGCTTTATAGAAACCGCAATAAGAAACAGGCTTCTTCTTATACAGAAAGAAATTCTTTGTGTTTTTGTAATGATATAAATGGCCCCATGAAATAATTAGGATATGTACACGAATCCTTAGATTGACTCATCCAAACTGAGCTTAAAATATGTTTTGTTACACAATGGTAACAATCAACCGTCAGTCCCTGAAGCTAATGCTACCGGATTGAAGGAGACTTACGAATTCATGGAGATCCTTCTGCAAGTGATAAACTACACTACGTTTCAGTGGTACATTTGTGGAGATTTGAAAGTTTTATCACTTCTACTTAGTCTACAGTTGGGCTACACAAGGAACATGTGCTTTTTGTGTTTGTGGGATAGCCGTGATGACAGTAATCATTTCAAGATTCAACAATGACCTCGAAGGATTGAAACGACAGTAGGGAAAAACAATGTGAGATATAAGACGCTTGCTGACGCAGTGAAGATATTTCTTCCACCTCTTCATAACTAAACTGGGCCTCGTAAAAACTTTGTGCGGGCACTGACTCATGATGGTGAAGATTATAAGTGTCTGAAAGAGAAATTTGGGAGAATGTAGAATGATGTTAAATTGATGGCAGGAATTTTTTTTGGACCAGAGATCCGACAGTTGATGTGTGACACGACGTTCAGGACAAAACTAAATGTTCTTGAACTCGAAGCTTGGGATTTATTTGTACTAGTGGCAACAAAGTTTCTAGGAAATTATCGAGCTGAAAACCATGCTTAAAACATTTGAGATTATGGGTTGTCGCATGTCTTTAAAAATGCACGTTTGACAGTCACAGGTGGACGTTTTTTCCGAACAAATCTCGGGGCGGTGAGTGAGGAACAGGGTGATAGGGGCCAGCAGGACAAAGAAACGAGAGAATCCAGGGCACGAGGGTCAATATGGCCCGAGTATGATGGGTGATATCTGCTGTGTTTCTACAGCGAACAACTAAATTCCAACATAAGCGGAAAAGCAAAGGCCCTAAGAACTTTCAATAGATGTTTTACTGCTTACTTGTAATCGTGTTTTTTATATTCTTATAAATTTATTTAAATAATATAATTTAACAATATATATATAATATATATATATATATAAACTCAATTTATAGGACTGACTTTACGATAAATAACTATTGAATAGTAAGATTTCCGATTATTTTTAGAGTCCCATAACTCGAAACCTTAATCGTTTGGATAAATCTGATTACAGATCTGGAATCAACGCATCGCTTTCAGTATAAAACTGCCAGAATTTCCTCAGTAGCGGACAAAAATTATTTTTTTAGACCCGTCGTGTACCTTGTGGCGTTTGATTCAACTACAATGCCGCGACTTAAGAGAGAACCACTACATAGTCAAGCTAGGCAGATTATCTACATTGTGATTAAGTTTTGTGACGTGAAAGAGTTAAATTCATTTGGCATGTCGTGCCCCACATTTCATGTTTTGCAGACTGTACGCTCTATGTCTGGACTTAACCTTTCTCTCTCGCTATAGAAGCGACACCCTTCTATCCAATTTCGGCCTTTGTAGACTAATATTTTTTTTTAGGAAATAAACCCAATGGGTACAACTTGGACACTACACACACCCAGTCCCAAGGTTGAGATTTAAAAATCCCTTACCCCGCCGGGAATCGAACCCGGGTCGCCGGAGTGGAAGCTAGGAACTGTACCGACTACGCCACAGCGACGGACTTGTAGACTAATAAATGGATATATAAATAAATAGATAGATAAAATAAATATGATAAATAAATAAATATGAACTCGGTACTGTACGTATTCATCAAAGTTGCAAAACAATAACCTTCGGAAACATGCTCAGTGTGAAGCCATATGAAGATTGGTAAACGTGATTTTAATATAGTCTTTTCGACTTTCATAATTCGAAGAGAAATTAAATATTCGAACCCCGAGACCATAAAGAAATAAATATTTGTTCTCCTTTGACAATCCATATGCCATAAAACTGTTTTTGGTTATTGACTAACATTTTATTTTATATTACATATTGATAGAAGGCGATATTTATAAAGAAAAGGTTATAATCTCAGAGGTTTTGATCTTATAAAAGTTAACTCTTTTAACAAAATAACACATAAACATATTTTTTACGGAAGAAACGTTAATAAAGAGACTTTACGCTTTAGTACACATTACAAAAATATTATTTACAAAAGTTCTTATCGATAGAACTTGAGTAGTGTAATTCCATATTTTGACGGAATTACGAAACTAAATTTGTGCTACTTCACAATTCATTAAAAGTAATATATTATATATTAAATGTGCTAATAAATAACTCATTGCCACTATCGAACCCGTAGGTTCGCGGCAGCACAAATATAAGCTCTCCATGCATCCTTATCCTAAGCTAATATTTTCCAATAATCCCCTGTATAATATACATCCCTCGAACCAAGGTTAATATTATTACCCCACCTTATTCTTGGCCTGCCTACTGAGCGAATTTCCTCTGGTCTTCTTACAAGGAATTTGCATGCCTTCTTTCATTACTCTACCCTGAAACCACACCGGTGGTGTGGATGTATTATATAGTGTAATATTCGGGAAATACTCATATTCTGTACGTATTTTTTCTTTGTGTCATTGTTACTTATGAAAGTTCCATCTTAAAAAATAATCGCATTTAAGATATTTAGTGTGTCGTTATAAAAAATTACATTTATAAAGTATACCAACAATAATTGTGTCTTATAAAGATGTATAGATTTGAATTTAATTTTAAAGATTGTATGTTATTACTGTGAAAAGAGTGTAACAATGAATATCGTGTCCAGAATTTCCCAAGACGAACGGGAGAAAACTAGTAATAAATAATAGTTCTAAAAAACTAAAAGAACACGCTTTATTAGAAAACTAAAAAATGATAAATAATTTTAATTTCCAATATGCTTGGGATAAAATAAAGTGGTCAACAAAAGTTTCATCTCCAACACATATAGAATAAAATTAGAGTTATCAACAAAAATAAAATAATTTTACCATCAAAAGCGTGGGGTGCTCTATATAAATTAATATACTTGATAATAAACAGATATTGGTAAAAGTGAGATCTCTAAGAAGAAAATGTAAAAATCATAAAAAGCACCCCACGCTTTTGATGGTAAAATTATTTTATTTTTGTTGATAACTCTAATTTTATTCTATATGTGTTGGAGATGATACTTTTGTTGACCACTTTATTTTATCCAAAGCATATTGGAAATTAAAATTATTTATCATTTTTTAGTTTTCTAATAAAGCGTGTTCTCTTAGTTTTTTAAAATTATTATTTATTTTTTTATTTTTTAGTTTTAATATTTTACAGAATAAGATAAAAATGTAAATATCTTTAAATTCTATACTATCGTAGTATGAGCTAAAAGTAATACTCTTCTATAAAAAACCCTCCTAGCTGGATTTGAACCAGCGACGTATGGATTACTGAAATCATATACCACTAAGAGTTCACTGCTCTACCAACTGAGCTCTTACAACGATTGACTAAAAACTCGACAAGTCCGCAACCTATTATACCAGTTTTCATTTTTTTGATTTTCGGATGATTCTGGCCAGGATTTTAGAAACAAAATATGAAATTAATGTATTGTCACGGGTCCTCTACAAGTATACAAAGTTTCAAATCGATCCAGTGTTTCTAAGTGGGTGAAAGTCGCGCTGAAAGATTCCGTTACATTGATACAAAAACACTTTTTTTGATTTTCTGATGATTATGGCCAGGATTTTAGAAAATAAACATGAAATTATTGTATTGTCACGGGTCGTCTACAAGTATACAAAGTTTCAAGTCGATCCAATGATTTTAAGTGGGTGAAAATCGCGTTGAAAGATTCCGTTACATAGATAGATAGATAGATAGATAGATACAGGTCAAGCTAATATAAAGCGTGTAAAAAACCATGATTTGAAGGCCTTAGCATCTCCAGTTTCTTTATACCTTCTTTTAATATACGAGGTTTATTCAATGAAAAATTATCATCTTTTTTTGGCATCACACCTTCATTCATCCCCAAAATTTTGGTCGTCTTTCTCAAAGAAGTCTCCTCTGGATGCAATGCACTTGTACCAGCGTTTCTATCAGTCAACAAAGACGTGCTGGAAAACAATGTTTTTATGCGTCTTTTAGAAACCTTCTCCGCAGCCTTCTATACTGCTTCTGAATATGGAAAACGCCTTTCCTAAAGATGTTTCTTCTGGTTATGGAATACAAAAAAATACACGGGGATAAATCCGGAGTGTTGAGAGGGTGAGAGTATTGATTTTTGCAAGATATTCAGTAAAAATATTTGCGATATGCTACATCGCTTTTTCGTGGTGCAGCATCCAGCTTGTTGAACGGAAATGTGACCTTTTGCGCCTGATATCGTCTTGCAGAGTTGTCAGGATATATATACAGTATTGCCCAGTAACTGTTTTGTGCGCAGATACGACATTCTGATAAACTATAATCCACGAATGTCAAAAAATTATATGGCCATACCGTTTCCAGCAGAAGAGATCACTTATGCTTTTTTGGGTTATGGTGATGAAGGAGATTTCCACACAGAGATTTGCTGTTTGCTCTCAGGATCGAAATTATGTAGCCAACTTTCATAGAGAGTGATTGCTTTTGAATGAAACTTTGGATCACTTTACTGCATGCAAACCTGCACAGGAACGTCCTATTGTTCAGGAATCAGCAGTTTTGGAAACGTCACGAGTCATGTTTAATTTTTCTGTTACCAAAGTATGGGTGGGATCCAGTAAAGTTTTCAAGATTTCAGAAAGTGGTCTCAATATTATTCGTCAATCTTCTCATATTACTGGTGTTGATTTTTTCTTCCGCAGGACCGCTGAAGTCCGCCTTATTTGCAAATTTATTTTCACCCTTATCGGCCGCGGTGGACTGTGGTTATGCTCCTTGCCTCTGGTCCCGAGGGTCGTGGGTTCAAACCCGGCCGGGGTCGATGGATTTTTTAGGATGGAAAAATCCAAGGAGCAAGTCCCCGGGAGGGACTTTAAGCCGTGGGTCCCGAGTCGGAAGATTTTCAGGCTCGTAAAAGATCCTTAAGCCTGAATGAAAAGGCCTCTAAGCAAAATGTACCGAATTTTCCCGTCCTAGTACTACCTTGGTTTCCTAGATGTCAGTATGAGGCGGAACGCTGACCACGGACCACGCTAGTGACATCTATACGAAAACAAGTGTAACTAAATTAGTATGGTTCAAATTCTTCCCTGTAGGGGGATAGCGCCTAAAATCTCTGATAAGGGAAACATGGGCTTACAAGATACAAGAAGATTTTCACCCTTCTTTGAACAATTTCACCATATTCGAGCTGTACTGTAGGGTAGAACAAACTCTCCATAGGTCTCTGTAACATTGTATAGGTCTCAGCAGAAGATTTGTTGAGGCGAAAGCAGAATATCAACTTAGCAAATTGTTCTTCGCTCGTCACCACCATTTTAGCCTAGGCGATACTATATAAGTCTCGACTTGTACAAGACTATCAGGCAGAAACCAATAGGGATGGCCTTCAAACTTGTACATGACGCAGTAAGCGAATTAATATTGTAGAATAACATTTTTGCTTATTAAATAATTGCAGTAAAAAATGACCATTGTTAATTAAACAGTATTCATATTTTGTACTTCCGTTAATTATCTATATTTTGAATTAAATGGATGGTAAATTCATAGTTGTTAATACCTGTACAATGTATACCTGCTAAAGTGCAAATGTAGACCTCATGGTCTTAACTTTATCAAGTAAAACGATGTTTTATTGTTATTATTTTATTTATTATTATTATTATTATTATTATTATTATTATTATTATTATTATTATTATTACTATTATTGTGGCGACTCCGTGGCGCAAGCGGATAGACGCTCGCCTATCACCGCTGCGGTCCCGATATCGAGTCTCGGTCACTTCATATGGGTTTCGTGGTGGACGAAACGGAACTTGGGTAGGTTTTTCTCGGGTTACTCCCGTTTTACCCTGCCATAAATTTCATTCTACCGTTTCTCCATACTCATCTCATCCATTTCGTTTCATTTAATTCATCCGCCCCTGTGACGATGCGTCAGGAATGGTCGGCCGGCACCCTTGTTCTTCACAGACCTCTATAAATATTGGGGCTTCATCTCATCTCATTCCTCGATCCGACCCTTAGTTGAACACGAGTTGTAGATATATTAATAATAATAATAATAATAATAATAATAATAATAATAATAATAATAATTATTATTATTATTATTAATATTATTATTATTGTTATTCTTATTATTATTAAATAACACACACATTATTTAAGATATTTATACATAAAAAACTATCAAATTAGGGGGAAAAAATGTTCAAAAATGGGTGTACCAATTAAAAATGGAACAACATTTACAATATATGGGCTTACACTGTTATTTGCGGATGGGCAGATAATAATTGCGCAAGAATGTGAAGAAATGGAGTTCATGTTCAGAAAATTATTGGACGAATACGACAATTGGGATTTGAAAATAAGTTCGGAAAAAAAAAATTATATGGGATGTGGAGCAGAAACCGAAGATTTAATTTTAGAAAATAGGAAGGGTTATATTAGAGGATCAGAAGAATTTGAGTATTTGTGGGTAAAGGTAGATAAAGAGGATAGGCAAGTAAGTGATATTAAGAACAGAATAAATAAAGGTAGAGCAATAACGGCAATGATAAATTGTGTCCCATGGAACAGACATATCCAGGAAGAATAAGTTACAAATATATAAATCAATAGTGAGAAATACTGTCACATATGTAGCAGAAGTATGGAAATTCTACAAAAACTTAAAACAAAAACTTACGTCGATGGAAAATGATTTCTCGAGAAGATCAGCAAGATGTTCAAAATTAAAAAAAAAAAAAAAAAGAAGTAATGTCATACGAGAAAAATATATATATTAAATTAAATAGTAGATTCTATAAGATACAAGCAATTAAATTGGTGTGGGCACGAATGACGAATGCACGAATAAAGGTTATCCAGAAAGAAAAAAAACATTGGAATGGTGTCCACCTGGAAGAAGAAAGGAAGTAAGACCTCGAAACTCGTGGATGCAAGAAATAAGAACTGAAATGAGAAGAAGAGAACTGAAAGACATTGAGTGGATGGATAGAAATGAATGGAGAGGAAAAATTAAAATTTAGGCACAGAAATATGTGTAAACATTAAAAATCTGTATATAAATTAATTAATAATAATAATAATATAATATCGTTATGTCCACCGCTGTGGTCTCGAGGTAGCGTGCTGCCTTGTCACGCAGCAGGCCCGGGTTCGGGGCAGTTTTTCTGGGTGAGGTTTTTATCGGGGTTTTTCCTCACCTGTAAGACAGATGTCAGGAAAACTTTAAGGCCCAAACGGTCCCCGAAATAACATGGTCATCATCATCATCCTTCACCGGTGTGGAAAGCAACCGGAAGCTACCACACCTACAATTCCCTAGTAAAGCTGCAAAAATGCTATGAATGCAGTGAAGGACCTGCCTTCGGACAGAATTACTATGGATGGAATATCGTTATTGTATTGTTATTATTTTAATCTTATATTATTATTATTATTATTATTATTATTATTATTATTATTATTATTATTATTATTATTATTATTATTATTATTATTATTATTATTATTATTATTATTATTATTATTACTTCTAGTCTTTTTAACAAAAAAGTTGCTTGGTTGATTGGTTTGGTTGTTTGATTATACTCAACATGCTCTACATAACCCTGAAGTTATTTACAAAACAATAATATTCATCTCCAGTAATTTTAAGTTCTGCTACCTTATTCCTTAACGGATATATTTTTGTCTAGGCGTTCATCTGTTTTTTCCTCTTCTGGGTGCATGTATTTTGGTATTCTGCGAAGGCAATCATGATCCGTAGTTAATCTGAATAGAGCGACTGTTGCCTTCCGTTGAAGTTTCGGTATCAGATTGTTATTATTAAAATGACATTCCTATTTTTCTTCGTCTTTTAGGGTCAGTTTCACCAAAAGAGGTAACTGTATTACTCCAGTTTTCCCTATATATAATACACAGCTTAAACTGGCGTAATACAGTTACCTCTGTTGGTGAAACCGACCCTTAGACACAAATATGTATCTAATTTTTAGTTATAGGCCTATTAGAAAGTATATGTTTTGATTCATTTTTGTGCCATTATTCTATATTAGTTTTATGCTTCCTTTTCCTCTTCACATTTCATCATCATCATCATCATCAAGGATTAGACCTGCTGGTCTGTTCCGATCTCATGTTTGTAACGCGAAATTTCCCTCCAGATTGTTCTAGTTTCAAATATTAACTAGACATATCATTAAATCTAGATAATATAATTACAGGCCAGTAATTTGAGATAAAAATGTAATATAGAGAAACATAACGAGTTTGGACTTTAATTAATCAGAATTTTATGAGAAATCCAATGATCATATTACTGAATCGATTTTATTAATTATATAAAAGTTGATTTCCTCTTATTAAAAATTACTTAGAAAACGCTTTTGGTTAAATTTGGGTTATGCCAATATGGTTGAAGCCAGAAAGTCTAGAAGTCATAGTGGATGACAAAGGTAGACCCAGATACCTGAATACAATAGATACCAAACCTTTGTTAATGAAAATGTGTCAGGACGTCTATTTGAAATGAGATTAAAATATCAGTCAAAATAATATTTATGAGTGACAAGGGAAACATCACTATGTCAGGATAAGTTTCAAATATTAATTTAGATACTTATCAGTTAAAATATAACTACGAACTACACATAAAAATTAATTTAATAAAATACTCAAAGGCCCAACTAGAAACAACTTGGCAACATTGTAGACAAATGGCTCGAAAAGCCACACCTTTTTATATATCTGTAATATATGTGCTCATATATTTAAACCAATAAGGAAAAAATGTATCCCTTCTCCTGTAGCGATCTGACGATCGAAAGAATACTGAGGTTTTCAACATATACCAAATTGAGACGCGTGCAGTAAGAGAAGTCTCCCAACTAGCTAAGGGAGAACATAAAAAAGTTTCATTGTAATCGCGAGAAGCCTCCCAGATATCTAAGGGGAAAACATAGATTAAATTACATTGCGGATATTTATCTATAATTTTATATTATTATTTTAATAATAATAATAATAATAATAATTCTTCAGTATTCTAACGCAAAATCAGATTGCTAACACAACGTCTAATCATTTTTTTTTTTCATTGTATCGAAAAGAAGTATAGTGAATACGATTTAAATAAATCGAGTGATTTATAAACTACAATTATTGAAAATACTATTGCTGCCCGTACAGTTCCTGCGTTATTCCCTGAGATAAGTTTCCTGATCGCTCACCGAACGCAACCTGACTAGACCGCGAGCATAAAATTCTCACATTCCGAGGATTCCTTATAATAAATCCTTGTATTAAACCCACATCCTGTGATAATCCATCACTTCATCCAACACTATTCTGTCCCATGTTACAATTGGTCTATTCATCTTTTATTGGGTCTTCCAACATTTCTTCGTCCTAGTGGTTAGTAATGAAGAACCTGTTCCGGAATTCTATTGTTATCCATTATATTGATGTGTTCCATCCATTCATATCTGTATTGTGTATTTCTATCTGATAGTTTGAATATATTCAGTCCTCTTCGTATATCCTCACTTCGCCTTTGATCAATTATTGCATACTTCACATTTATGTATGTAATTTGTAAAATAGGTCCACACATACACACACACAAATATATATATATATATATATATATATATATATAGATTGTTCGGAAATTCCCAAAACAAAATTCATAGGATTGTAAAGGGACTGAGTAGATAACGTTTTGAATAGGAACCCTAGTTCGGAAATTTGAATACAAAAATACAGAATACACCGACATGGTGTTAGAGCATAGCGAAGCATCAGGTAATGGGAAATCTCCACGTCGGCTTTGTCAGTAGTGTTATGCATTTCACAAGACTCCATCGCATATTCTACTTGCCTAAATTATTCAATGGCTCTGAGAAAGAGGTACCTTCCTTGTCAACCGGGCTGAATGTTGTGTTCCAAGGATTTGTCGCTCTCCCAACTATGACGAGGACATACTGCATCGCGTTGAAGAGCCCCGTCAACGAATATTTGAACTATTGCTCATGCAATAGGCGTGCCTTACACCATCGTCTAGGAGATTCTCCATGAGCAGCAACTACATAATTACCATCCCCAGAGGATACATACAATGGGTCCCGCCGATTTTTCAATGCAGACTAATTTCTATATGTAGTTCCTGCACTGTTGTGTGGACGAGTACCAGTTTGAACAACATACACTCTTCACCGATGAATGTAAGTTCACTAGGACGTTGTTTTAAACTCGAAAAAAAAAACCATGTTTGGGATGACGAAACATTTATGCCACGCATGTCCATGTATTTCAGCAACGTTTTGGCATTAATGTATGGGCAATTATTATGAACGGTGGTCTGATTGGGCCTTACCTTCTTCCACCCCGCCTAACGAGCCTAAGTAGAGATACTTATCTTGTCTTACTAGAAGTACTGGAATATGTGTAATTTGGCATTCGTCGACGCCTCTGGTTTCAACATGATAGCGCATCACCCAATTTTGCAAGTGCCGTTAATGATCACCTTACCGATGTTTCGGTCAGAGAAGGATAGACCCAGGCGATCCCATTGCAACGTCTCTACAATCGCCGGATTTAATCTATTAAGATTCTTTTCTGGGGGCGGGGGTATAGGACGTTTCTGGTGTTGAAACAGTTGAAGATCAATTTGAACAAGTTGTAGTAACTTCACAAGAGATTCAGCAGACACCAGGAATGATAGTTTTACAGAACGTGATTTGCAGATACAACGTGTGGAACGAGCTTGTTGGTCGCCACATCAAACCGATATTGTAGTGGATAAGTACTAACCAGATTGTTAAATAGAGTAGAGACGTTTGATTAGTTTGCGTATAAACAATTATTCTTACACTAACAAAGTGAAGTTTTTTTAAAATATATTTCCCTCAACATTGGATATTGGGGGATTCTAACCAATTGAAGTCCTGTATCTCTTCCCCAAGACATCGTCCCTTAAATCGTTCGGCTACGGTGTGGGGCAATAATGATGATGATGATAATAATAATAATAATAATAATGATAATAGTAATAATAATAATAATCTTCACAATAATAACAATCGCAATAACTAACTAATACACTGGCACTATCAACCCCGTAGGTTCATGGCCGCGCGGACATAAGCTCTCCATGCATTCCTATCTTGAGCTAATGTTTTCCAATCATTCCCTGTACAATCTACTGCCTTCAAATCATAGTTAATGTTATACTCCGACCTTATTCTTGGTCTACTAACTGGGCGTTTTCCCTCTGGTTTTCCTACAAGAAGCTTCCTTGCACGTCTTTCATTCGCCATTCATACCACATGTCCAGCCCATCACAGTCTATGAAACTTAACCATTCTTATTATATCTGGCTTCCTATAAAGACAATGTAGTTCACTGTTATTTAGTCTTCTTCATTCACTCGTCTGTTCATCTCTCTTTGGTCCAAAATGTTTCCTAAGAACTTTATTCTCAAATACTCGTAATCTCCTTTCCTCCATTAAAGTATGAGTCAATGTTTCGTATCCATATAATATAACTGGTAGAATAATAGTCGTATATGATGACTACAGAAGAAAAACAGTCAAGGTCACATATTTTTCATTCTGAGTAAATTTGAAAAAAAAAAAAAAACATTAAAAACACTCTTACAATAAAAGTATTATGAACATGAAATTGTATCAAACACTGTTTGTATAACAAGTTATTATTATATTGGAATTGATATTTTTTGTCGTCCTGTGAAGAGTAGCTAACAATGAAAACAACAATGGAAACATTGTCAGCATATGTTTGTAAGACAGAACAATCAAAGTTCACATAATTTTCTTTTTTAAATTGCAAAATAGGTGATAGCAATGAACAGTGACAATTAAGGAAGGTGGGCACCCTCATTTTCATATTTCATTTATATCTTTTTACTCTTGATTGGTGGTAATTTTTTTATCCGTCATTATTCACAACGTTAATATTTTCGTCACTACTGTCACCATTAATGTTACACAACATCAGACTGTATAACTGATTTTTGTTATAAATGTTTGTAAACCAGAATTTTAATTATTGAACAGTGTTAATCTGTAGGCACTCGAGTATTGTGTAGCTTTGTGGAGTAAGATTTCTTGTATATAACTGGGTGGGCTCTGATTTATTTAACATACAATTATAGGACTTTATTGATCTTCCAGTGTACACTTTATTTTGAAGACAATTTTATGTGGACTACGTATTATATTTCTATGTGTTGACATTTAAAATAGTAGCACTGTAAGCCAGGAATGATAATATACCCATAACTCAATTTTTTTGAAAGTGGACTTTGATTGTTTTGCTTTGTAATCTTCATATATTTTCAGTTTAACGTTTTTTTAAAGGAGTTGGGGCATCAAGAGTCTCTGTAATGCCTAATAGCACGCATTTCCGGAAATGAGCCTATGTTTAATTTATTTATGCATCTCATTCCTATTTGTGATTTCGCAATAACTATTAATATTATTATTATTATTATTATTATTATTATTATTATTATTATTATTATTGTTGTCATTATCATTATTTGTGATTTCGCAATAACAATTATTATTATTATTATTATTATTATTATTATTATTATTATTGGTGTTGTTGTTGATGTCGTTAATATTACTATTTTACGGCTATAACGGTAATTCACACGCATTTACAATTAGCAAGTCTCTAATTTCTTTTTCTTGAAATAATAATAGCTGCTGTAGACATGATATTAAAGAAATCTGATTGCAAAGGCTTGTTATAAGTTGCCCTGAATTTGAAGTGGAGGCGGGCATGTAGTTATGCCCTTAGGGAAGATCAATTTTCACCTGTGAGCCCTCGCACAAGTGGTTTCTGAGGCGAGAGGAGGGCTGGGATGACCTTTGTTCGCCAGAACCGGATACAAGTCTGTCATTCACGAAGATACTAACGGTCATCGACCCGCAGTCCCGTGAGATCCCCCAACCTACTTTACATAGGAATCCCATCGATATTTGTACCGATATCTATCTCTATAGTTTTCGAGGTTCCGATCTACAGTTCCCATCCACATGCTTTCATGAATTACATTTTGTGATTACCAACACATTATAAACACACAGACTCTCATTTTAAATTACCCATTATATTTCTACGTATTACGCTCTATCATTTTGACGCACCATTATAATGCTGAAAGAATTTCGATTAAAATGCTAACGTTAATGACATTATTTTACCCTGTCTCAATATTTTTCTTCAATTTTGCTAAAATTTTGAAAAACATAATTTCCGTTGTGGTATCAGCCAAATTTAAAACAATTTTATAATAAAAAATTATGAAAATGAATACCTGTTTAGTCCCGGACATTCTCAATTTCAACTACTTAAAGCCGGATTACTTCAGTGCTTCTGATGATGGAGAGCGGTAGGAAAGGCCTTCAGTTATGAATTGTTGAAATTGAGGAAGCGGTAACTCAACAGGAATCAATTAGCATAATTTTTATATTACAAAACAATTTATAATTTGTACTATCTATTCGAGCAGATACTCTGCATGAGAAAGTGGAGAAACGTATGGGAGTTAATGGAGAAAGAAGGAGGAAGATAAAGAAGGAAAAAAAACAGTACGAGTCAAAGAAAAGGAGAGGAGAAAGAGCGAAGCAAAAAATAATATAAATTATAAAATTACGGTAGGGGAGAGGAACTACATGGTCTTTATAGGAAGCCAGATATAATGAGAATAGTTAAGTCTCGTAGACTGCGATGGGCAGGACATGTGGCACGAATGGGGAATGAAGGACGTGCATAGAAGCTTCTTGTAGGAAACTCAGAGGGAAAACGCCCAGTTGGTAGACAAAGAATGAGGTGGGAGAATAACATTAACTATGATTTGAGGGAAGTAGATTGTACAGGGAATGATTGGAAAACATTTGCTCAGGATAGTGATACAGGGAGAGCTCATGTCCGCGCGAACATGAACCTACGGTTTCGATAGTGCCAGTGAGTTAGTTAGTTGCCTAGAGAGGACGTAAAAGATAGAGGGGAATAACGAGGGAGTAGAGGGAATGAGAGAGGAAAAGATGTAATGGGAAAAAGAGAGATCTAAAGAGCGGAGAAAAAGAGACAAGGGAGTAAGTAGAGAACAGCCGAAGGTAATAAGATTTGAAGTGGGAATGAGATAGAGCCAGAGAGAAAGGGAAAGATTGAGAGAAATAGAGAAACAAATAAATGAACAGGGAAGAAAGGGAAAGAGAGAGAAAGAAAAATTGAAATACAATATGAGAGCAGGAGAGAAGAAAATATATTAGTTGAGTGAGGAGAAAAGGAGATAAAGAAAGAAAGTGTTTTTATGGCCAATTCCATCTTGTAATAGCGGGAGGAAAAATCAGATTTGACGTAACGTTAAATTCAGTCCTCAGACCATATGCTATACTAGTTCTGCAGTACCTACAATTGTGTATTAAATGTTTGCAACAACTAACTTCACTTCAGAATCGTAAACTAGCAGTTTAATAGGGAATGTTGAGAAATTTGTTTGAATCATTTATGCACAGAGAAATGGTTTGTTATCGCTGTAAAAAAATCAGATCAGAAAATAGCAGGATAGGAAGTATTGGAATGTAGTAGAATTAATATAAATAATAATAATAATAACAATAATAATAATATTAATAATAATAATTGTTATAAATAGGATAACTAGGACTAGATATTTTAATTAATTATTTTAAATAGTCTTAATATTATAGTTTCCATAATTCAACTTGTAACTGTATATTGTTTTGAATGAAATGTGAATTTAGACTTTTATTGCCAAAGGCAAATCTGATTACCGAATAATGTTTTTCCCAGTTTCTAATATAGTTTGACCTTCTTCTACATCATTTTACTGTATGAATAATGATTCCAACTAAACTAATATTTCCTATGAAAACTATAATATTAAGACTATTTAAACTAATTAATTAAAATATCTAGTCCTAGTTATCCTATTTATAACATAAATCACTAAGGAGGCCTGGGATAGGCCAGAGCCACTGGGATAGAGATGCGAACAGCGACCCTTAGGAGAAACAGTGCGCAGATGAGAGAGACAGAGAAATAGTGAGGAGTTAGGGAGTGTGCAAGTTGGAAGGTGCGACACCCCCGTAAGATAGGATCTGGAGTCACAGACCTCCTTGGTGATCCTGGGGCACTGGCAATAGCACCTTGCCGGCTTGGCACTGACGTTTAGGACCATTGAACAACAGCAGATAGAGAGTTAGGCATCGGAGAACGAATATTTAACGAGAACACCGATTCTCGAGGAAATAAACATTAGTCAAACATCCGGGTGATAAGAAAGGTGAGCAAGATACGAACCCTTTCACGGGAAATCGGATGGAATCCACCCCCAATGACGCAATGGTGATTCGGTGAAGCCACCAGATATTAAGATCGAAAATTCTGAAGGATCAGAATGAGAGGGTGCATCAGGAGGAACTCGGGACCCCTTTAGCAGATTAGGACTTGAACCCCTTTCCTTGAGGCGATGACTCCACTAACCTCGGGTTCTTGGAATGGGAGGGACCTCTTTCTATATGTCATTGAGGCGATTCGCTCGACGACCTTGCTAACACGACCATGAAACAGTACTAGGGAAGCACAATTGGGAATGAGAACGACGGAACTCGGGACCCCTTTGTCGGGAGTGGTGCTAATCCCACTTCCTTAAGGCGATTTGCTCGATTCATCTCGGGACCCCTTGGAGGTAAAGGAGAACCATTCCCCGCCATTGAGGCGATTCGCTTGACGAGCTGTCTAGGGCCTCCCCCGTAGTTGATGATGATGCCAGGGAAATCCGCCGGTGTTGAGGAAAGCCGAAAGAAATATCGCGAAATAAAGACGTACGCACAGATAGAATATGGTCCTAGTGGGTAGATAACAAATACTAGCAAAATAACACCGGAAACACTAGTGCACTAGAGGGAGCAAAAGGAAAATTGGAAAACACACATACACACGAATGTGCAATCGACAAGAATAGCCAAGAGGGACAGATTGACCTAGAATGGAAAGGAAAGAAGACGACATAAAAACGAGAGGTTAAACACCTATGGTATTGTAAATAAGTTTAAGCACATAAGCAGTCTAAAGTAAATTAGAGCCCCTAGGATACAGAGCAGGTACAGGAAGGGGGAGTAGTTCCGAGTGAAAGAAGACGTAAGGAAAGAACCCCTGGAGTAGGACGTGGGTAAATGGTTCAAAGTGAAAGGAGAGAAAAACGAATCCCAATAAATTATGATATGTATGTAATAGAAAATCAAGGAAACACCGGGAGTAAGGAGTAGAGAAAGAAAAAGAGAATTTGAATATGCATGTAGATAAAAAAACAATCAGGGTATAAAGTATACAAACGAAAAAAAAAGTATAAAAAGTTCAACAAATCAGCTACGAGAATTTGCCATTCAAACTAACATTTAGGTGATGTCAGGGTGTAAAGTACACCGTATCAGAAGTTAGGGCAGCAGAAGAGAGAATGAGGACAAGGACTCAGGTTACGTAACATCACTGGGACTGCCAAATTGAATCAGTAAGGATTAAGAAGTTAAACTATGCGGATTGATATATTAGCAGTAAGATCAGATAGTCAGGTAAAATTAGACAAATGAATAATGAAAACCTGAATCCCTGTCCAGAGACAAGTAGCTTAAAATCATATCTCAATTCAAGTACAAGTAAGGCTAGAAAAAGAAATAGAGGCAGTTCATTCAGAAATGGGGAAAGGAAAAGAATGCTCTCAAACTTAGGACCCTAAGGAAACGATGACAGAAAGTCAGGATGCGAGTATTAATGGGTAATTTAAAGGTCTAACCCCTCCATGGTATCACTACCTTGTCGTGGTGGAGTGGCTTGCGTGCTTAAATGATCCTGAGAGCTATGCCGGCGGTAGCATTGCTGCCGATAGGGTTACCCATGCCGTACTGGTCGAAGGTGATAAGCCAGACGAAAAAAGTACCTAGGGCGAAAGAGTGACGATCTTTCACTGTAAAAATTACAACCGTCAAGAAATGCGGACATGGGTTCAACTGGGGTAAAATTTTCCGGAGGTCAAACAGTCCCCCATTCGGTTCTCCGGGCGGGGACTACTTCAGGGAACCCATGCCAAAGGCTCAAACACAGGGACATGTTCCTAGGAACATGGAGTATTATGACTTTATACAATAGCGGGGCACTAGAGATATTAACGCGGGAATTAGATAAATCGCCCTTGGATATAGTCGCTTTACAGGAAGTTATGTGGCCAGGAGAAGGTAGTCAGGAATCAGGAAGTTTTGCATTATACTACGGGGGTGCAGGAAGACCTGCATTTGGAACGGGCTTTTTAATCAGAAGGAGGATCCTATCCACTATCCGAGATATTAAGTTTTTTAGTGATAGGGTATCATACATAATTCTAAAGTGTAAACGACATGATTTTATAATTGTAAATGTACATGCCCCCACAGAAGATAAAGATGACAAGATCAAGGATGAGTTCTATGACGAATTAGATTGCTTATGTGATAGCCTTTCACGATATCACATGAAAATTACTTAGCAGATTTTAATGCAAAAGTGGGGCGGGAAGATATATTCAAACCAACAATAGACAAATTCAGTCTTCATGATGATAGTAACGACAACGCGGTTAGATTAGTCACATTTGCCACATCAAAGAATCTCATTGTTAAGAGCACAACATTTCAGCATAAGAATATTTATAAATACACCTGGACGTCCCCAGATGGAGATACTCTAAACCAGATAGATAATGTATTAGTGGATAAACGCTGGCACAGTAGCATCATTGATGTTAGATCAGTTAGAGGGACAGACTGCAATTCGGATCGTCATCCAGTCAGAGTGAAAATCAAACAACGGCTATCGCTTATGAGAGGAACAAACGTTAAAGATGATTCTGTAAAATATGAATTAAAAAACTTGAAAAATGATTAAATGCGGCAAGAACACCAAATCAAAATTGCCAATAGATTTGAAGTACTAGAATCTTCAGATGACAATGTGGCAAACGAAGAAGAAACTGATATAAATAAAGAATGGAGGCTATAAGAGATACTATTAAATTGTCAGCATCAAAAGCATTGGTTGTTTAAAAAGAGGCAAAACAAGAAATGGTTTGATGAGGAATGTGCCCACATTGTAAAGAAAAGAAAGCTAGAAAAAAGAAATGGTTACACAAGCCTAATGAGGTAAATTTAGAGCAATTGGGTAGTGTTAGACGGGAAACCACCAAGTTACTAAAGAGTAAAAAGAGGGAATATTTGAGAGAGAAGATTAATGATCTTGAAATGAATGCAAAAAACAGGAACATTAGAGAATTGTATCAGGGAATTAGTATAGAGAAGAAAGGGTTTCAGGCTAGAACAAACATAATTCGGAATGAAAATGGGGATATGATTGCAGATTCCAGGACGATATTAAATAGATGGAAAAAGTTACTTTAATCAGCTAATAAATTTACACACAGAACAGGACATTGAGGAGGATAATTTACAGACAGCAGAAATGCTAGTCGCAGAGCCAAGTGCATTAGTGGTTGAAATGGCGATTGAAAAATTGAAGATGTATAAAGCATCAGGTTCAGATGAGATCCCAGCAGAACTGATAAAATCAGGGGGAGAAAAATTGATGGACAAGATACGCTGGTTGCTTAGTATGATTTGGGAAAAAGAAGCTCTTCCAGATGAATGGAAAGAATCAATTATCGTACCAATTTATAAGAAAGGAGATAAAACTGATTGCAACAACTACAGGAGCATCTCATTACTTTCGACTTCGTACAAAATTCTAACAAATATATTAGTAAGCAGACTTACTCCCTATATTGATGACATTCTAGGAGATCATCAATGTGCATTTAGAAGAAAGAGGTCTACAACAAATCAGATTTTTAGTATAAGACAGATTTTAGAAAAGAAATGGGAATATAGTGGTACTGTACATCAACTATACGTAAAATTCAAAAAGCATATGATTCAATTAAGAGGGAGAATTTATATAGTATCCTGCTGGAGTTCGGAAATCCTAAAAAGTTTTTTTAGACTTATACGAATGTGCTAAATGGCACAAAGAGTAGGGTGCGTGTAGGCAAACAGTTTTCGGACACTTTTGAAATCGAGAATGGGAATATTTAATTTTGTACTAGAGCATGCCATTAAATCTTTAGAGAATGAGGAAGGCTTACAACTAAATGGTATTAATAAACTGTTAGTTTATGCTGATGATGTAGTATTGTTGGCCGATAGTGAGGAGATACTAAAGGACAATACGCACACACTATTGAGTAACACTAAGAACTTAGGACTGGAAGTAAATATCAATAAAACTAAATATATGGTCACACATAGAAATACATTATATAATGGAAATGGACAGCTAATGACAAATGAGGGATATTTTGAGGAAGTTGCTGAATTGAAATACCTAGGAACAATGATCACAATTAGGAATGAGATGCACAAAGAAATTAAACATAGGCTCAATTCTGGAAATGCGTGTTATTATGCATTGCAGAGACTCTTGATGTCCCAACTCCTTTCAAAAAACTTTAAACTGAAAATATATAAAACTATTATTCTACCAGTTATATTATATGGGTGCGAAACATGGACTCTTATTTTAAGGGAGGAAAGGAGATTACAAGTATTGAGAATAAAGTACTTAGGAAAAGAGAGATGAAGAGACAGGTGAATGGAGAAGACTACATAACAATGAACTACATGGTCTTTATAGGAAGCCAGATATAATAAGAACAGTTAAGTCTCGTAGACTGCGTCGGGCAGGACATGTTGCACGTATGGGGAATGAAAGACTTGCATGGAAGCTTCTTGTAGGAAAGCCAGAGGGAAAACGCGCAGTGAGTAGACCAAGAATGAGGTGGGAGAATAAAATTAACTATGATTTGAGGGAAGTAGATTATACAGGGAATGATTGGAAAACATTAGCTCAGGGTAGGGATGTATGGAGAGCTTATGTCCGCGCGGCCATGAACCTACGGGTTCGATAGTGCCAGTGAGTAAGTAAGTAAGTAATTGAAAGGTCTAATTCGGCATTTGGTAAGTAGCTTTTACATGATAAATACGTGTAGTATATAATGTCCTTTCGACTGACGTGAAGACGAGCGCACCCAGTCGAACCCAGGACTCTATTATAAAGTAAGGGACTAGAGATAACCCTTATAATTAGGCAAAATTTAGGGCTGCTAAATATAGCAAATATCAACCGATCTACTTATGGAAATTATGTGAATATGTAAACCTGAAATACTGTCAATAGTAGTTTAAAAAAAAAAAAGATTATCTGGAAACTGATATTTGTTGATGATGAATACACAGAATTGATAGGCATAAGTGCACTCTTTTCCGTTTCCAGTTTAAAATATAGCAACGTCAAAAGATAAAACATGGATAATTTTTGTGTGGGAACGAGGTTGGCGGTTTTAAAGATAAATGCAAAATACAAATTTTGTTGTTTGTACCGTTAAGATATGACTAAGTAGGAGTAAATTTAGAATAACTCAAACCTAGGGAAAATTATATAAGGTAAAGATGTACATGGATGTTCAAAATCTCGGGACATTTTGATTATAAGATAGGAATCATCCCGATAAACCCATAAGCATCATTGGTTTCATTTCAAAGCCCAACTGAACCTATTAAAAATACATGGTGTAAGACTCGTAGTAATTAAGAACAAACACAACTACAAAAAATCAAAGTAAACAAAAGAAGAACCATTAAGACAAGTAAAACACCTTTTGGCAAGAACAACGACTGCACACATGCCTGGATAGACTATGCTCAAACTATACGAACACGGCTGGGCTGACTAGAAACGACGATGGATGTTGAGTCACTTAGGACATCCCCTACACCACGAAACTTGGTCAGGTCAGCTGATACCAGAAAAAAGGAGGAAGACAGGGTCTATATTGTTTACTACATCAGAGATAGTCATTCAACATGGAAAATGTCTACCAGTCAATACGGTGCGACGAGGAACCAAACAAATACATTAACCATATCAAACCAAACGTTTGCTAGTCCGTGGATCAGATAGTAATTCCCAATCAGTATTACACAGTAAGAAAAAATTGGATAATAAAACACAGAAATCCTATTAAACCTATCCTCCGGATAATCCATGGCTCCTAAAAGAAATTGCTGGTCTCGAGAACTTCAAAGGAAAGACCCAAGTACCCGGCATGGCTCTCTCCCGACTGAAGGAAGATAAGTTACCATCACCGAACGTGGTTCCAGACATCGGACTCAACCAGGGATGCTGTAAGAGATCAACATGAGCTGCGGACATGCGAGGCGACAAACATGAACATAGTGCTCAAGTTTCTCGGTGGACGTGGCTAGTTAAAAAGCCGAGTGTTGCGAAGAAAGTGATAAGCTCTAATTAAATATCTTAGAAAGATAATAAATAAAACATTTCAAAATTAAAGACTGCAAAAATAACTTATAAAAAAACCCAATAAAACAATAGAAATTTAGTAACAAGAGAAAAATTGAGAAAGAGGAATAAGAATAATTTGTGTTATGTATATCTCCTTGTTTCAGGTGCAGAGTGACAAGCCAATTCATTTTTCCCCTGATGTCTAGCATGTTTTAACACCAAATGAATGGTGTGGGTTAAGATGGAGTAGGTAAGCATCAAATGTTTCCATATAGAAAAGGGAACTTCGGTAAAATACGAGGAGAAAATGGATTAACTTAAGCACAATATTTCAGAGTACATAATTATTTGAAGGGTGTTCATGTTGCATTTCTTGTTGTACACTAGTATTTTGGATAGGGTCAAGCTTAGGGACAGGAAAAGAGCTACACTGTAAGACCAAGGTAAGAAATAAAAAGACTCTAGAGTATGGTGTGTGGTCAAACGAAATTTTAAGTCGTATTCATTGGGAACAACATACTATGCTTTATGATAACGGCCTGATAAAGGACTTTTTCTTAAAAAAATCCCTTTGTCAGGTTTGAGGAAGGGGAGTTATGTTATAAATAGGATAACTAGGACTAGATATTTTAATTAATTATTTTAAATAGTCTTAATATTATAGTTTTCATAATTCAACTTGTAACTGTATATTGTTTTGAATGAAATTTGAATTTAGACCTTTATTGCCAAAGGCAAATCTGATTACCGAGTAATGTTTTTCCCAGTTTCTAATATAGTTTGACCTTCTTCTACATCCTGTTACTGTATGAATAATGATTCCAACTAAACTAATATTTCCTATGAAAACTGTAATATTAAGACTATTTAAAATCCATCCATAGTAATTCTGCCCGAAGGCAGGTCCTTCACTGCAATCACAGATTTTCATGCTATGCTTGCAGCTTTACTAGGGAATTGTGTAGGTGTGGTAGCTTCCCGTTGCTTTCCACACCTGTGAAGGATGATGATGATAATGATAATGATAAGGATGATGATAATGATGATGGCCATATGATTTCGGGGACCGTCTGGGCCTTAAAGTTTTCCTGACATTTGTCTTACAGGTGAGGAAAAATCCCGATAAAAACCTCACCCAGAAAAACTGTCCCGACCGGGGATCGAACCCGGGCCCGCTGTGTGACAAGGCAGCACGCTACCTCGAGACCACAGCGAGGGACGTATTTAAAATAATTAATTAAAATATCTAGTCCTAGTTATCCTATTTATAACATAACTAGTTTAGTTGGAATCATTATTCATACAGTAACAGGATGTAGAAGAAGGTCAAACTATATTAGAAACTGGGAAAAACATTATTCGGTAATCAGATTTGCCTTTGGCAATAAAAGTCTAAATTCACATTTCATTGAAAACAATATACAGTTACAAGTTGAATTATGAAAACTATAATATTAAGACTATTTAAAATAATTAATTAAAATATCTAGTCCTAGTTATCCTATTTATAACCATAATAATAATAATACCTACTTACTTACTCACTGGCACTATCGAACCCGTAGGTTCATGGCCGCGCGGACATAAGCTCTCCATACATCCCTATCCTGAGCTAATGCTTTCCGATCATACCCTGTATAATCTACTTCTCTCAAATCATAGTTAATGTTGTTCTCCCAGCTCATTCTTGGTCTACCAACTGGGCGGTTCCCCTCTGGCATTGCTACAAGAAGCATCCATGCACGTCTTTCATTCCCCATACGCGTAATATGTCCTGCCTATCGCAGTCTACGAGACATAATTGTTTTTATTATATCTTGCTTCCTATAAAGACCATGTAGTTCATTGTTATGTAGTCTTCTCCATTCTCCTGTCTGCTCATCTCTCTTTGGTCCAAACATTTTCCTAAGAACTTTATTCTCAAATACTCATAATATAAAATCCTCCCTTTAAGTAAGAGTCCATGTTTCGCACCCATATAATATAACTGGTAAAATAATAGTTTTATATATTATCAGTTTAACGTTTCTTGGAAGGAGTTGGGGCATCAAAAGTCTCTGCAATGCAATACAGCATGCATTTCCAGAATTGAGCCTATGTTTAATTGCTTTGTGCATCTCATTCCTATTTGTGATTATTGTTCCTAGGTATTAGAATTCAGCCACTTCCTCAAAATATCCCTCAGTTGTCATTAGCTGTCCATTTCCATTATATAATGCATTTGTTCGTGTGACCACATATTTTGTTTTATTCATATTTACTTCCAGTCCTAATTCCTTAGTGCTACTCAATAGTGTGTGCGTGTTGTCCTTTAGTATCTCCTTGCTATCAGCCAATCGTACTACATCATCAGCATAAACTAATAGCTTATTAATACCATTGAGGCGTAGGCCCTTCTCATCCTCTTAAGATTTGATGGCATGCTCTAGTACAAAATTAAATAGTAGAGGAGATAGTGCATCTCCTTGCTTCAACCCATTCTGGGTTTCAAATCTGGCCGAAAACTCTTTTCCTACACGCACCCTATTCTTTGTGCCATTTAGACACATTCGTATAAGTCTAACTAACTTTTTAGGAATTCCGAATTCCAGCAGGATATATATAACCTCTCCCTTTTAATTGAATAATATGCTTTTTTGAAGTTTACATATAGTTGATGTACAGTACCATTATATTCCCATTTCTTCACTAAAATTTGTCTTACACTAAAAATCTGATCTGTTGTAGACCTGTTTCTTCTAAATGCACGTTGATGATCTAGAATGTCATCAATATAGGGAGTAAGTCTGCTTACTAATATATTTGTTAGAGTTTTGTTCGAAGTTGAAAATAATGAGATGCCCCTGTAGTTGTTACAATCAGTTTTATCTCCTCCTTCTTCTTCTTGTTCTTCCTTCCAAGTATTAGGCCAAGGCCTGTTACGATCCTACAGAAAATTTTCCCTCCAGCGTTTCATAGGACGGTCCAGTGATCTTCGTCCTCTAGGTATATAATTATAAACAGCTTTAGGGATCCGTTTGAACTCATTCTTTCTATATGATGATTCCAATTTAGTTGGTACTGTTTAATATATTCCAAAATTTGCGTAGTCTTCAGTTATTTTAAGATATCTGTGTTTCTTTTCCGATCCCATCTGGTGTAACCCGCTGTTCTACGCATGAATCTCATTTCACAAGCCGTTATTCTGCTTTCATGTTGTCTTTTTAGTGTCCATGCTTCACTACCATAGGTCAACAATGGTCCAGCAAAAATGTTATATAAACGTAATCTGTTGTGTTTTTTGTACAAGGGATGGTTTCTTAACTTGATTAATAATTCCCAAACTTTTATTATAACTAGTAATTTTTTCAAGGATATCCTTTTCATCCCGGATAGATTGATACTATCCAAGATATTTAAAGTGATTAGATCTAACTAAAATTTTATTCTGGAGACAGATTTTACTTTGTATGTGGTCCTTCCCACGAAATGCCATAATTTTAGTTTTGTTAATTGATATTTCCATATTAAATTTGACACCTATTTGATGAAAATTATAAATTGATCGTTGCAAATCATACTCGGAAAGTGCCAGAAGAGCTAAATCGTCTGCAAAAAGAATAGCATCGAGTTTGAGGTTCCTATTGATGGGTATATATCCCCGTTTTGTTTCCTCCATTCGTGTATTATTCTATTCATATATATATATATATATATATATATATATAATGAAAAGCACCGGTGAAAGTCCACATCTTTGTCTTACTCCAGTCTTTCTTAGAAATTGGTACGATAATCGATTCTTTTCATTCACCTGGAAGAGCTTCTTTTTCCCAAATCATACTAAGCAACCGCGTATCTTGTCCATCAACTTTTCTCCCCCTGATTTTATCAGTTCTGCTGGGATCTCAACCGAACCTGATGCTTTATACATCTTCAATTTTTCAATCGCCATTTCAACCACTAATGCACTTGGCTCTGCGACTAGCATTTCTGCTGTCTGTAAATTATCCTCCTCAATGTCCTGTTCTGTGTGTAAATTTATTAGCTGATTAAAGTAACTTTTCCATCTATTTAATATCGTCCTGGAATCTGCAATCATTTCCCCCTTTTCATTCCGAATTATGTTTGTTCTAGCCTGAAACCCTTTCTTCTCTATCCTAGTTCCTTGATATAACTCTCTAATGTTCCTATTTTTTGCATTCATTTCAAAATCATTAACCTTCTCTTTCAGATATTCCCTTTTTTTTACTTTTTAGTAGTGTGGTGGTTTTTCCGTCTAATACTACCTAATTGCTCTAAATTTACCTCATTTGGCTCGTGTAACCATTTCATTTTTGCTAGCTTTCTTTTCTTTACAATGTCGGCATATTCTTCATTAAACCATTTCTTGTTTTTCCTCTTTTTTAAATAACCAATGCTTTCTGAAGCTGACAATTTAATAGTATCTCTTATAGCCTCCCATTCTTTATTTATATCAGTATCTTCTTCGTTTGCCACATTGTCACCTGAAGATTCCAGTACTTCAAATCTATTGGCAATTTTGATTTGGTGTTCTTGCCGCATTTCATCTTTTGTCAAGTTTTTAATTCAAAATTTTCAGATTCATAATTAGTGTTTGTTCTCTCATAAGCGATAGCCGTTGTCTGATTTTCACCCTGACCAGATGATGATCCGAATTGCAGTCTGTCCCTCCAACTGATCTATCATCGATGATGCTACTGTTCCAGCATTTGTCAATTACTACACGATCTATCTGGTTCCGAGTTTCTACATCTGGAGACGTCCAG
This sequence comes from Diploptera punctata, assembly GCA_030220185.1. Taxonomy (NCBI): domain Eukaryota; kingdom Metazoa; phylum Arthropoda; class Insecta; order Blattodea; family Blaberidae; genus Diploptera; species Diploptera punctata. Next base: position 153,213 of record JASPKZ010008050.1, on the reverse strand, counting down.
ATGTATTTATGAATATCATTATGCTGAATTGCTGTACTCTTAACAATGAGATTCTTTGATGTGGCAAAGGTGACTAATCTAAGCCCGTTGTCGTTACTATCTTCATGAAGACTGAATTTGCCTATTGGTGGTTTGAATATATCTTCCCGCCCCACTTTTGCATTAATATCTCCTAAGAAAGTTTCATATGATATCGTGAAAGGCTATGAACTAAGCATTCTAATTCTTCATAGAACTCATCCTTGATCTTGTCATCTTTATCTTCTGTGGGAGCATGTACATTTACAATTATAAAATCATGTCGTTTACCCTTTAGAATTATGTATTCTGTCACTGACAAACTTAATATCTCGGATAGCGGACAGGATCCTACTCCTGATTAAAAAACCCGTTTCAAATTCAGGTCTTTCTGCATCCCCATTTGTATAATGCAAAGCTTCCTGATTCCTGACTACCTTCTCCGGCCTCCTAACTTCCTGTAAAGCGACTATGTCCAAGGGCGATTTATCTAATTCCCACGTAAATGTCTCTAGTGGTCCGCTATTGTATAAAGTCCTAACATTCCATATTTCTAGGAACATGTCCCTGTGTTTGAGCCTTTGGCATGGGTTCCCTGAAGTAGTCCCCGGCCGGAGAACCGTATGGGGAACTATTTGACCTCCGGAAAATTTTACCCCAGTTGAACCCATGTCCGCATTTCTTGACGGTTGTATTTTTACGGTGAAAGATCGTCACTCCTCCGATGAAGGTACCTTTTTCGTCTGGATTATCACCTTCGACCATTCCGGCATGGGTAACCCTATCGGCAGTAATGCGACCATCGGTATAACTCTCGGGATCATTTAAGCACACAAGCCACTCCACCACCATAAGGTAAAGATACAATGGTGGGAATAATAATAGTATAATAATAATAATAATAATAATAATAATAATAATAATAATAATAATAATTAATAATAATAATAATATAATAATAATAATAATAATAATAATAATAATAATAATAATAATAGGTATAATAACGTTTTACTTGTTCTGGCAGAGTTGAGGTTATAAGAAATTATCTTCCGCCCAACCAAAACAAATATTCAATGTAAAGATTTATATTATAATATGCACATTATGTGTAATAACTTGAGGTAAAATTATACAAAATTATATATACATTATAATAAAATCGTATTTTAAAATAATTGTCATACAGATAATGATATCACATATGTTTACAAAGGCCTTAACCCTGCCAGAATAAATAAAATATTATTCTTCTTATTATTATCATTATCCTGAGCTAATGTTTTCCAATCATTACCTGTATAATCTGCTTCCCTCAAATAAAAGTTAATGTTATTCTCCCACCTCATTCTTGGTATACCAACTGGGCGCTTTCCCTCTGGTTTTCCTTCAACTATCTTCCATGCATATCTTTCATTCCCCATTCGTGCCACATGTCCTGCCCATCAAAGTCTTAAGTGTCCTTATCAGATCTGGCTTCCCATAAATACCATGCAGTTCACTTTTAATCAGGCTTCTTCATTGACCTGTTTGTTCATCTCTCTTTCATCCAAAATTTTTTCCTAAGAACTTTGTTCTCAAATACTTGTAATCTCTTTTTAAATATATATATATATATATATATATATATATATAGTCCACCGCTGTGGTCTCGAGGTAGCGTGCTGCCTTGTCACGCAGCGGGCCCGGGTTCGATCCCCGGTCGTGGCAGTTTTTCTGGGTGAGGTTTTTATCGGGGTTTTTTCCTCACCTGTAAGACAAATGTCAGGAAAATTTTAAGGCCCAAACGGTCCCCGAAATCATATGGCCATCATCTTCATCATCATAATCATCACCATCCTTATCATTACCATCATCCTTCACCCGGTGTGGAAAGGAACGGGAAGCTACCACACCTACACAATTCCCTAGTAAAGCTGCAAGCATAGCATGAAAATGCTATGATTGCAGTGAAGTACCTGCCTTCGGGCAGAATTACTATGGATGGATATATATATATATATATATATATATATATATATATATAGGCCTACATAAACAATGCAATGTTAGAATTCATGTACATATGTCATTATTCTTGTACGCTAGGCATAATAATAATAATAATAATAATAATAATAATAATAATAATAATAATAATAATAATAATAATGATAATTATAATAATAATAATAATAATCATTATCTTCACTTCGAGGTTTAGGCGATTCGCCTGTTCCGAATTCACAATGATTCCTTCCATCTCTTCCTAGGTCTTCCTATACACCTTAATCCTTTTGGTTTATAATGATACGCTATAATGGGGAATCTTGTTTCTTCAATTCTCTGAACATGCTGTTCCCTGCCGACGCATTATTGTTGAATTCTATCATTTATTGAATATATTTCTAATTCTCTTCTTATTTATTCATTTCTTATTTGGTCAAATTTTTTGCATCCTTTGGTCTTTCTTAGAAAGGTCATTTCTTCATTTTGTATTCTACTCGAACGCCTCTTATTTGTTATCCAGGACTCACTACCGTATAAAAGTACCGGTACCGCCATTGTTTTGTAGAACTTCAATCTTGTACCCTTCCTTGTTTTAGGTTTTAGTGTTCCATGAATGGTGCCACATATATTTCGATCTCCTCCCATTTCTTCTGTTGCCCTCCGCTTCAATATTTAATATCATCATGGATGTTGTTCCATCTTACATCCTCTTTACGTGTGCAAAACAATTTCAGTCTTCTTCTTCAATAATTTGTGGAATATTTTTTTGAACATCCATTATTTCTATGATTTTAGTATTTTTTATTTTGTCTCTTCTTGAATTTCTAGAAGTCCTCTTCCAAAAGTCCACCTTTGTCACCAATAGTTTATGTGCTTGCTCTCTTTTTAATATCCATGTTAACGCACCATACAATAGTATACTCTCCAACAATGAACTATAAATGAGTTTTTTTATTTATGTTCAGAATGTTTCTACTCTACAGCACCGAATTTGTCATTCTAATTGTTTTCCTACCTTGACTTTCTATTTTGTTTATCTAAAAAACGCATGTTGCTCCCAAATATTTAAATTTGTTAACTGTCTTAATTTTCTCATTTTGAATCTTCTAATTTTCATCCCTTCGCATTGTAGTTGATAAATATTCTGTTTTATTGAAATTAATATTTAATCCCCAATGTTTATATTCCTCTATCAGTTTCTTTATCATGTAGGAAGCTTCCGCGATGTCTTGCATAATTAATACTTGGTCGTCTGCAAACAGGAGTTGATGATAATAGTAATTCCGATTCGAAGGAATTCCCACAGTGTCACATTTTTTGATCTAGTTAAAAAAAACATATTCCTTTAAAAAATAAAACAACAATGATGAAACACAGCATTCTTGCAACAATCCTTTGGATGTATATAATTCTCTAGATACACAATTTCCGAATTTGACTTGGGAACTACTCCCTGAATATATTGATCTTAAGATATATGTTATATCTCACTTATAACTGCCTGCTTTGAAGCCCGCCAAAGGACAAAGTAAGTTTCAGGGAACATTATTATACCAATAATAATAACAATACTAATAATAATAATAATAATAATAATAATAATAATAATAATAACAATAATAATAATAATAATAATAGTAATAATGATAATGATAATGATAATAATAGTAATATGAATAATTATCTTATTCATATACAGATTTCCAATGTTTATATATCATTCTGTGCCTAAAACTTATGTTCCTTCTCCACTTGTTCCTATCCATCCACTTCTATTCTCATTTCAGTTTTTATTTCTTGCATCCATGACTTTCGAAGTCTTCTTTTCTTTCTTCTTCAGGTGGACATTATTTCGATGTTTTTCTGGGTAAACTTTCTTCTTGCTTTCGTCGTTCATGCAATAACAATTTAATTGCTTATATAATTTACTATTGAATATTTAATAATCATTTTTCTCTTATAACTTTATTTCTTATTGTTTTCCAATTTTATACTTCCTATTGGTCTTCTCAAGAAATCAATTACTATCGACTTAAGTTTTTGTTTCAAGTTTTTGCTGAATTTCTATGCTTCAGCTCCATATATGATAGTACTTCTCACTATTGAATTATTCATTTGTAAATTTTATTCGTAAAATACGAAATTCCTTTGGCTATTGAGAAACGTACGGCTTCGTAGATGCAGTAGATAAATTATCATGTCATACTAACACTGCATAACTTCATCCTTCCTAGTCACTGCTAGAATTCTGGGACTTCTCATTCTCGAACTGTTCTTGCCGGTACACGAGATTCCTTTCAGCCCCTTTCGCTTACAAGAACGAATGGGAGTAAGGCAGAGTTTGACCGCCTTTAGATAACACTCTAGAATATTATTACAGGTTCAATATTAAAGAGGAAATACAATATAGTATAGTACACATTTTACCCCATACGTTAATTGATTAATTAATTAAGTTAAAAACCAAGATCAAAATATCCAATTGTTTTGCAGAATTAAATCTGTTATGTTTTGCTAATTCCTCGAGAAGGTTTATTGACTGAAAAAAGAAAAAAAAACTTCACTTACGTTGGTTTTTCCCTAAACCTAGAGACGAAATTCATCCAGACGATAAAGAGTCTCCGCTGTAGTGGGAATCTCCTCAAGGTTCAAGTTCTTCCTTCTCTTCACCAGACGAGTTGCCATCGTTCCTGTTTAAAATTTCGGCTAAATGTCTTGGTCTGAGATCTTCCCACACACTACCACGTTTTCTACAAAATGACCTATTCATTAAATGTAATACCTGTACTGCTGTCTCAGGTATCTGGTTAAGGGACATCTTCGTCTATAGGCTCAACACCCTCACATTTCTTTATAAATCCTGTCATTCGGTAACAATTTACTACAGTTTTCTCGTTTATTTGAGACCACGCACTCGGACACATTTGTGCTAATTCAAGAATAATTATCGTCGAGTTCTTGTTTTTGACCATGGAAATGTCTGCAAATGAATTTGGACAACAAGATAACTATAACAATATTTTATATTTTTAATGATACCATGGTCCATCGGCTGCAAAACAGAAGTCATATTTTGGGGGAGAAAGATAACCTTTATATAGTCCGTTTGAGGGATAGAATGAAAAGAGGTGCAATTTCGAATAAACAGGAGAATTTTTCGATTTTGTTTACGGTATATTTTGTCTAGTTTTAACAGCTAATCTTGAAAAGTCTTCATTCATCCTAACTTTTCTATTTGATCTATACTCTAAGGGTTTTGATTTGACTTTATAACAAATCTTGAGTTCGCAGATTTTCCTATCATTAGGAAAGGTAGCTTTTTCACTCCCATCTATGTTAGTCCCTACATGTAATGCGACCCTTTCTTTACTTTGTTTTTCCCTTTGCAATGTTCTCTCTTGAAAAATAAAGTTCTGTCTCGTTTACATTTAAAACACAAACCTGTTTCATCAAAGGTGTAGATGTTTATAGTCGGCGTTTGTTTAATGATTTGCAAAACAACCTCCTTCGAAGAATTTGCTGTATCCTGATTCACACTTCTCCATTTACCATAGACAGACTTAAAAGAATATAATATCTTTCTTTAAACCATCCAACCAAGAGGTGATAGCCTTCTACTTATTTTTATCTAAACTTACAAAGAATTCTCCAGCTTTCGCACGAACAAGGGGACGACTTAAATTAACGTTTTTGCCCCCAGCTTGGTTGACCACTTTAAGAAGCAGTCGTAGATATCAGAATCCGGTTGTCTCGCTCTTTTCCGACTCTTTCCATTTTCACTCGAGGCACTTTAAATTGTTTCAAATATGTGGACAACGTGTTATGTGATATTCCGTACTCTTTCGCGATTTCCGATTAAACCATTTTCGATTTTTCGATGACTCCGATTTTTTTCCGCATAAGTAAAGACTTGTACGCTCGGTTTACTGAAAGACAGTGCCACTGGTTTACAACACAGTGTAGCATGAATGTCAACTGAAGGGGCAAATGTTACAATACTTAAATACTGTACAGTACAGCCGTTCAGTCTCCGACCCTGACGTATTCACGACAGTGTTGCCGATATGGATATTCAGTGGAGGAGCCGCTTTATATACCACGCGGTTAGTAGGAACACAGCCGACAACATAGCAGCAATTACAAACCTCACTAGCGGCGTCAAGAGCAGTGATTGGTTGTAGCAGAGTCCACTCACAATTCAACTATTTCCTTATTGGCAGTAGAAGGCGAGTTTCTCCCTTTACCCCTCGTACAACCTAAACGTCAAAGCCGGAGACTCAGCGGCTGGACTTTAGGTACAGTAACTGTAAAGCAAGCAGATTGGGTTGCTCAAAGCCAATTCCAACTCCATTAAAATAATAGGGTAGCAGGTAGAAGGCGCAAGTGTTGACAATAGCGGATGCGAATTTTGAAAAGACAAATCTCGGAATGGTAACTTCATATATACACATAGACAAAGTTTAACATTTTAATTATCTGAAAAAATCTAACTAACCAAGATTACATTCGAATTACATGCTTTTTTATGCATTATTTTTGTACAAAATTCAAGCGACCAAAGGAAAAAATCGAATTAACCAAGATGACATTCGAATTACATGGTACTTTTTTTTGCATTACTTTAATACAAAATTCAAGCGACCAATACAAAAAATCGAATTAACCAAGATGACATTCGAATTACATGGTACTTTTTTTACATTACTTTAATACAAAATTCAAGCGACCAATACAAAAAATCGAACTAACCAAGATGACATTCGAATTACATGCTATTTTTATGCATTACTTTTGTACAAAATTCAAGCGACCAAAGGAAAAAATCGAATCAACCAAGATGACATTCGAATTACATGGTACTTTTTTTGCATTACTTTAATACAAAATTCAAGCGACCAATACAAAAAATCGAATTAACCAAGATGACATTCGAATTACATGCTATTTTTTTTGTATTACTTTAATACAAAATTCAAGCGACCAATATAAAAATTCGAATTATCTACGATTTAGAATAATTATAAATGTTATATACAAGTTTCCCTGTGTCAACCAAAAGATTGTGGTTTGATCCTGTGTTTAAATTAGGGATGGAGAGCAATACTGGAAACGGAGGGCTAAACGATTTAGAATATTCAATAGGAGAATTAGACAGTGCATAGCAGGATTATAAACATTCAGTTTATCCAAGTTCCAACGTATTAAGCAAGAGATTATTGTGTGATCTTGTGTTTAATTATGGATGGAGATCTACCGGAGCCAGCAACAAACTACTACAACGGAGAAGGATGAAAAGAGCTGAGATAGACATCGACTTCTACGGTACGACTGCAATGATCAACAGAAAATGGACAAAAAAGAATCAGGAGCAGAGGCACACCATTACAAGAGTAGCCATGCACGCCTTCCACCACAAAATATGCAAGAGGAAGACATTCCATACCCTGAATGACGAATGTGTGTGTATGTGTGTGTGAATTGAGCTGGCAGAGATGCAACCAATATCACATCACAGAGTGCCGTGAAAGAACAAAATCGATCTCCGATTACAGCAAAGAATAATACCCATTCCGGTGAACCTTTCGTCTTTATTGTGGATGGACGATAATACCGTAAATGAGAGGCTAAATAATTTGGAATCTTAAATAAGAGAACCAGACAGTGCATAGCAGAATTAAATAGCTTAAGCCTATATTAGAATATTATATTTAAACATGTTTTCTAAGACTCTTTAACTCATGCCACAAATGGGAGTCAATGACCATTCACATTTCAATGATTTTTTATTTACAACCAATCACAGTCGTGTATCGCCCTCCTTTTTAACATTCTGAATAGGTCAAAGCATTATTTTACAGTGACTGACTCTCTAAGAAATACGGCTACCAGATTGTATATATAGTGCATGAATGTCAACAAATAGCGGATGCGGGAGTTAATATAAAAACATTTGTAGCAATTGATTATACCACAAAAAAAACACTGTTTGCACTTTCTTAAATGTATTTTTTTCCCAGGTAATAACCCAGAAAAATATAATTGTCATATTTACATCATAGGACATCATAAATTAATTAATATACAGTTTGATGTGTTTCAATTTTTTTCTCCACTAGAGTGCACTCTTACAATATTGCGTTCCTTTGGCAATAAATAATGATCTGGTTGCAGTGATAAACAAAAGAAGCGAATGAAGCGTACCAATC